>JAYEVF010000079.1:0-193610 GCA_036346355.1 Rhipidocladum racemiflorum
GCATTTGAATCCGTCAGAGTCGGCGTGAAATATTCCGCAGCGAAGCGAGTTCCTAAGCGAAAGAATTGGCGATGCAACAGCGAAACCAGTGCCAAACACGGAGATTAACCTACGATGCTCGCTTATTGCATTTCAAGCGCAATTCTGCATTCATTTGAATAAATCTGTCCAGGAGTAGTGAAACATCCCTCGCTGACGGGTCACAAAGAAGTCTTATGAAGTGCTGGCGTCCGGGAATACTGAAAGCGATGCGAGGAAAGCGAAAGCGTGTGTCAAACTCACAGAATGGGCATTCACATGGTGC
Organism: Rhipidocladum racemiflorum; assembly: GCA_036346355.1. Lineage (NCBI taxonomy): Eukaryota > Viridiplantae > Streptophyta > Magnoliopsida > Poales > Poaceae > Rhipidocladum > Rhipidocladum racemiflorum. The sequence goes on from JAYEVF010000079.1 coordinate 305, forward strand.
CCTAGCAGTTTGACAAGCGTTTGAGTACGTCCGACTTGAGCGAAACATTCATCGTAAAGTGGTAATGTAAACCACAGCGTGCAGAATGAATTGCACAAAGAGAAACATTGTTCCAAATGTATCACAGAGATAGAACCCGCTATGCCCAAGCGCCCCACATTTCGCCATCGTTTGAATCTTTAAAAGTCGTGTGAAACATTCCTCGCTTGGCTTGAGGAATTGTATGAGTGCACATGGATTTTCACAAAAAAGCAGCGCATAAGGATGAAGGCGAGTGTCAATCAATCCGAATGGGCTAGACCATGTTTGCCGTGGCTCATTTTAGCAAGCAATTTGGAGCTCGTCAGGAGTCGGTGTGAAACCCTACAGTACTAAGCGGAACCATAAGTCACGTTCTTTGCACTGACGAGTGCGAAAAGGAAGCGCTCGTGGTAGACACCCTGAATAGAAGTTCATGTATTGCCCAAGCTCATTTTAGGCATGCGTTTACATTTGCATCAGGTCGATGTAAAACATTTCTCGTGATAGGTGCTTAGCGAATGCTACTGTTTTGACTAACATGCGTGCGTATCAAAGCGATGCACTGGAAGGAAAATGTAGGCCAAACTCATGAGTGGACTTTACATGCCTTCGACACAATTACGCATTCATTTTGAATACGTCCAAGTGTAGAGTGTAGAGAAACATCCCTCAGTGACCGAATTGGTCGCCAAGATTATCTTATGCCAAATTTGCGTCCGGATGAAAGCGATGCACGAAAGGAAAATTGGTGTCAAACTCCACGGATGGAGGTTCATATATGCCCTATCCCATTTCAACAAGCATTTTGATACGTCACAGGAAGTAGATCACGAGAACATTCATGCTGCAGGCGGGTCCCTAATGGTACACTAAACTACGCATACCAAGCGGTGCACAACCACGAAACTTTGTTCCAATCATGCTTGAGATGAACTTCATATCGCCCACACACTTTTAGGGCATGCATTTTGAGTCCGTCCAGTACTTGCTGAAACATTTCCCCCACGATGAGCCTGAGCGAATACTACAAGCGGCGCCCATCTGGCGTTAACGTTGCGCGGTGCAGGCCCATGATAGTGCCAAACACCTGGCGATTGGAGTTGCATATGTGCTTTAACTTTCCCATTTTGGCATGCATTTCGAATATATGCTCCAGGAGTCGGTGTCCATCGACATTCCACCACGGACGGGTTCCCGCACGGGTAATACAAAGCGAGAATACAAATGCGGAGCAGGTGCGCAGCCCAGGCCCGAGTGCCAAATGCCCCCGAAAGAAGTTATCATGTTTGCTACAGCTTTTCATCATTTGTTTCCGAATCTGTTCGAGTATATGCGAAAGAATCCCCCACAGCGCCCAAGTCCAGAGCGGGCACGCCGGCGGCGACCATCTGGAAATAAAAATGATGCACGAAATGAAACATTGTGGCAAACACCACCGCAGCCCGAAAATGAGTACGCAGGAATGGAGACATCGTGGCAAGCACCCCACACTGCCGCAACCTTACTTGCGCCAAAATGAAACATTGCGGCCGCGAAGCAGAAAGTGATGAGCGAGAAATGAAGCCGAAGGTGCCAAACCACGGCGAATGCAATTCATATGTGTTGTGACTCATTTGAGGCATGCATTCCGGAATCCATCAAAGTCGGTACGTGAAATATTCATAATGGCGAGTTAGAATCTGCCGCCGAAAGGAATTGAAAGCGATGCCTGAAAGCGAAACCGAGTGCCAAACACCGAGGAATTAACTTACGATGTTAAGCTTGTGCATTTCAGGCGCCAGTGCATTCATTTTGAATACGTCAGAGTGAGTCACGAAACATCCCCTCTGCTGACGGGTCACAAAAAGGGAAGTCCGCAAAATTGCATCCCGAATGATAAGCGATCTGAGAAGCGAAGCAGAGGGTCAAACTCGGAATGGAGGCTTCACATGTGCCTAGCCCGTTTGACAAGAAAGCGTTTGAAATCACGTCCAGGCTTGAAGCGAAACATTCATGCACAATGATAATGCCAGAAACCACATCGCGTACGAGAATGGTGCACAAAGAGAAACATAACACAAAACATGCCGAATGAACTTCGTATATGCCCAAAGCGCAACCTTGCATGTAAAATGAAACATTGCGGCCGCAAGCAGAAAGTGATAGAGCCGAAATGAAATTTGCGCGGGTGCCAAACACGTCGAATGCAATTCATATGTGTTAACCTGACTTATTTAGGCTTACTGTTTCGAATCAAAGTCCAGAGTCGTAGAAATATTCATAGCAAACGAGTTCCTAAAGCGAAGAAAGAATTGAAAGCGATGCATGGAAACAATAACCAGTGCCAAACACCGAGAATTAACTTCACGATGCTCGGCTTATGCATTTACCGAGCGCCAATTCTGAATTCATTTCGAATACGATCAGAGTAGTCGCGAAACATCCCTCATGACGGGTCACAAAGGGGTCTTGTAAGCTGCGTCCGAGATGAAAGCGATCAGGAAAGCAGCGGGTGTCAAACTCCACGAATAGGCTTCAATGTGCCTAGCCCGTTTTGACCAAGCGTTTGAGTGCGTCCGACTTGAAGCGAAACATTCATGTCGATGGTAATGTAAACCACAGCGTGCGAATGGTGCTAAAGAGAAACATTGTTCCAAACATGCGAATGAACTTCGTATATGCCCAAGCACGTTTAGCCATGCGTTTTGAATATTTCCGAAAGTCGTGTGAAACATTCCTCGCGACGAGAATTGTATGGTGCATGGATTTTCACAAGAAAAGCAGCATAAGATGGTGAGTGTCAATCAACCGAATGAGCTTGATGTTTGCCGTAGCTCATTTTAGCAAGCAATTTGGGCTCATCCGAAGTCGATGTTCAGGTTGATCGTGCCTACGGCAAGATCAATAACCGCGGAGTTGGTTTAGCGATTGCTAAGGCGCATCGTCGTCGTATGGTGTAGTCGGATCGTCAAAGTCGACTCCAACAAATCGATCGTGTGTTTCTCATCGAAAGATGGGGACACTCTCAGTGCCATCGCGGCGCCATCAAGTAATGGTATCGTGAGCAAACCAGGTTGCTCGATGAGAATTCTTTACCCTAGATTAGTAGATTGATATCTTTCCTATAGTCGGAGAAGCGCCATCAGTTGGATCTCCCCCATACCAAAACAATTTGAGCCTGTAATTTCCTTTCCGATTACGCTGCGTTATTGAATTTTTGGTTGCATCGTCGTGTCAAGTTGCTGAATTCTAGTTCTAGTTGGAGTCCAAGTCGGAAAATTTTGTCTCCCACGCCGGTTTTGAGTTGTGTTCGGTTTAGAGGTGTGTTCGGTTTCGGTCCCGAATCGTTAAAAGTGTTGGACCGGCTTCTTTTCATCTAAGCGATCACCCAACTGGTCGCCGCGCTTGTCAACCAACTGGTCGCCCACGATGGCCGACTTAAATGCGCCCGATCGATCGCCGCTTGGTAGTCGCCCACTTGGTCGCCCTCTGATTAGCGGTAGTCGCATCGCGACTAGTCGCCGCCGCTTGTCACCCGACCGTCGACGCCTTTGATAGCCTACTAGTCGCCTGCGTAGTCGCTTTGATCGTCGCCCACTTGGTCGCCCGACCAGGTCACCCTCCTGATGTAGCCAGCCCAGTCGCCCACTGCCGTCCATTGGTCACCGGTAGTCTTCCTTTGCATAGCACTTGAAAGAAAAGCGAGTCGGATCGTTCGGACAAAAAAAAAGTCTGGAACATATCCGAAAATTTTCAGCCAAACTCTGTTTTCACAAGATCCCGAGATCTATTGAGATAGTTCCTTCTTTTGAATTTTTTTCACGCTGATTTTCCAATGGTACGTGGAGGCTGTACTTTTCGTGGCCAGTAGTTTTGAGTCACCGATCCTTGCTAGCCTAGAGTCGGCAACTAGTGACTAGGCGTTGAACAATTCTTCAATTTTGCATTCACCGATTGGATTATTGCTAACCTTTTGCTACTAAATTAAGCCTGTCCAAGCTCCACTTTCTACCCGTCTGAGGCATTCGATCCCTTGGCAATCGCTCTACACAAACTTCGGAGAACCTTTGACAACGCCAACGGCCCGACAAGCGCTACTTTGCATTGTAAGAACTTGGGTCATAGGCTTGAGCGCTTGAGAGACTTGCCACCTAGTAGTTGATAGGAACATTATACTTGTGGTTTTTGTTTCCTTGTCATCAACTAACCATGTCAGGTGACGAGAGTTCACTTCATCACTCTCCACGAACCAAGGGCCTCATTGCTCACATCCAAAAGATGACGAGGGAAACCACCGATGGTCTTAGCGAGGATGTACGGCTCACTAATGAGCGTATGTCAATGCAAGAAGACCATCTCAGATCCATCGAGGCCGCACAAGAGATTGCTAACACTACTCTTGCTACTATTTTGGCTAGACTTGATAGTTTTGCATTTATTGCATCTGGTGCTTTCAATCCACCACCCGTCGTCAAGCAACAATTCAGGCTCCATGGGAGAGGTCCCGATTTTGAAGAATGAGCGAAGAGCATGAATATGATGAACACCACTGATGTGGAGGAGGTCAACCCCGTCCATTACAATAATGATCGTGACCATCGTCGGCTACGCTTCAATCAGCAAGGTATGCGACATGATCCTCCACGACCAAGGGAACGAGAATGAGATGATGTTTTCCCTAAGGTAAATTTCAATATGCCACCTTTTGAAGGTAAATATGACCCTGATGGTTACCTTAGTTGGGAATTACTTGTTGATCAAAAATTTGCGTGCCATGATTTCCCTGAGAATAGAAGTGTTAGGGCTGCCACAAGTGAGTTCAGATTTTGCTTCACATTTGGTGGAGAGAACATTGCGTGCTCATCCAAATAATATACCCACCACTTGGGAAGCCTGGAAATTACTAATGAGGCATAGATTTGTTCCTTCATACTATGCTAGAGATTTATTGAATAAATTACAGCGCCTACACCAAGGTAAGAATTCGGTGGAAGAATATTACCAAGAATTGCAAATTGGCATGTTGCGTTGTGGATTAATTGAGAATGAGGAAGCTTCTATGGCTCGTTTCTTAGGTGGTTTAACTCGAAAAATCTAGGATATTCTAGACTATAAGGATTATAATTCAATGACTCGGTTGTTCCATCTTGCTTGCAAAGCTGAACGTGAAGTGGAATTCGTCAATCGAGGGCAAAGACTAACTTTTTCTGCAGGCCGAACTACTTCGTGGATACCGCGCAACCCTGCTGCCCCCGCGGCCGTACTACCACGCCCGACCTCTTCCATCAATAGAGCGGCGTCCGCCACGCAAGTCGGCACCCACGACCAACGCCCGGCGAAAAGTGCCACACAAGCTACTACAAATAGTTACGTAGTAAATCCGTCGCATCAACGGACGTACTAAAGATGTTCAGATGCCATCGCTGCAAGGGTTTTGATCACATGATGAAGGAGTGTCGAACAAGCGTGTGCTAATCCGTGAAGACGGCGTAGTATGACTCGGCAAGTGATCTTGATGAAGAAACATATGCTTTGCTCGCTGAACATGAAGACGGCGATCCGAATGCCGAGCATGGCGAGGTGCGTGGCGCCATTTGGTGATGTTGACCAATATTTGAGTATTATTGCACAACGCGTGTGCTTAGTGCTCAGTTGCTCGTGACCGATTCAAATCAACGCCACAACTTGTTTTACACAAAAGGCGTCGTCAAGGAGCGATCCATTCGAATAATCATTGATGGTGGGAGTTGCAATAATCTAGCAAGCATGGACATGGTGGAGAAGCTAGCACTCTCCACTAGACCACACCCTCAGCCCTACCACATTCAATGGTTCACCAACAAATGACAAATCAAGGTAACTCGCATGGTAAGAGTACATTTCGCTTTAGGTTCCTATCATGATTATGTTGATTGCGATGTCGTACCTATGCAAGCATGTTCTATGTTATTAGGTAGACCGTGGCAATATGATAAGGATTGTTTACATCATGGTAGAACAAATCAATACTCTTTTGTGCATAAAGAAAAGAAAATTGTGCTACACCCAATGTCGCCTGATGCCATTGTAAAGGATGAAATTGCTAGATCTAGCAAAGAGAAAAATCTTGAGAATTCTAAGAGTGAAAATCAGATTGTCGCCAAAGGACTTGAACAACATAAACAGAGAGAATCTAACCTTGATTATGCCCAGCCGAATGAGATTAAATTGAAAGGTTCTTGTTTTCTTGCAAAAAAATCTGATTTGAATGAGTTGGATGTTTGTAGGTATACATGCTATGCTTTGGTCTGCAAAGAAACTTTGTTTTCACTAGAGGAGATGTCTCTCTCTTTGCCTCCTGTTGTCACTAACCTTTGCGAGAATACACCGACATCTTCCCAAAGGACATCCCCTCGGGGCTGCCGCCAATTAGAGGGATTGAGCATCAAATTGATCTCATTCCGAGGGCATCCTTGCCCAACCGAGCACCTTACGAGAACCAACCCTGAAGAGACGCCAAGAGATACAACGCCAAGTTCAAGAATTGCTTGATAAAGAGTGCGTCGTGAATCTCTTAGTCCTTGTCTGTGTACCAGTCATTTTAGTACCTAAGAAAGATGGAACATGGCACATGTGTGTGGATTGTCGAGCAATTAATAATATCACCATTAGATATCGCCATCCTATTCCTCGGTTAGACGATATGCTTGATGAATTAAGTGGCTCTACTGTGGTTCTCTAAAGTGGATTTGCGTGAGTGGGTATCACCCAGATTCGCATGAAGTTAGGAGATGAATGGAAAGCAAGATTTAAAAACTAAGTTCGGGTTATATGAGTGGTTAGTAATGCCTTTCGGGTTGACTAATGCTCCTAGCACTTTCATGAGATTGATGAACGAGGTTTTACGTGCTTTCATTGGAAAATTTGTGGTAGTTTATTCGATGATATCTTGATTTATAGCAAATCTTTAGAGGCTCATCTTGAACATCTACGTGCTGTTTTTAATGCTTTACGCGATGCACACTTATTTGGTAACCTTGAGAAGTGCACCTTTTGCACGGATCGAGTATCTTTTCTTGGCTATGTTGTTACTCCACAGGGAATTGAAGTTGACCAAGCCAAGGTTGAAGCGATCTGAGTTGGCCGACTCCTAACACGGTCACCACAGTGCGAAGTTTTCTAGGACTTCTTTGGATTCTATCGTCATTTTGTGAAGGATTTCAGCACCATTTGCACCCATGAATGAGCTCACCAAGAAGGGTGTACCTTTTGCTTGGGGCAAGTCAGCAGGAAGATGCCTTCAACATTCAAAGCTAAGTTAACCCATGCACCCTTACTCCGACTTCGGACTTTTCTAAGACTTTTGAACTAGAATGTGATGCTAGTGGAATTGGTTTGGGTGGTGCATTACCAGGAAGGAAAACACATTGCTTATTTTAGTGAGAAGTTGAGTGGGCCAAGTTTGAATTATTCTACTTATGATAAGGAGTTATATGCGCTAGTTCAAACTTTAGAAACATGGCAACATTATTTATGGCCCAAGGAATTTGTTATACATTCGATCATGAATCGTTAAAACATATTAAGTCAAGCTAAACCCAACCGTAGACATGTAAAGTGGGTTGAATTCATTGAGTCATTTCCTTATGTCATCAAACACAAAAGGAAAGGATAATGTCATTCTTGATGCCTTGTCTAGGAGATATACCATGCTCTCACAACTTGACTTCAAAATTTTTGGTTTGGAAAGCGATTAAAGAGCAATATGTGCATGATGATGATTTTAAAAATGTGTTGCTCAATTGTAAAGAGGAAAAACTTGGAACAAATTTGTCCTCAATAATGGGTTTGTGTTTAGAGCAAACAAACTATGTATTCCAGCTAGTTACTGCTCGTTTGTTATTACTCACAGAAGCGCATGGGGAGGAGGATTGATCGGACACTTTGGTGTGAAGAGGGCCAGAGGACATACTCGCTAGCCATTTCGTTTGGCCCAAGATGAGACGCAGACGTGGAGCGTTTCATCACTTTCGCTGTTCTACATGTCAAAAGCTAAGTCACGACTTAATCCACATGGTTTATACATGCCTCTGCCTGTTCCTAACGTGCCTTGGGAGGATATTTCTATGGACTTTGTTTTAGGACTTCCTAGAACAAAGAAGGGGAGGGATAGTATCTTTGTCGTTGTGGATAGATTTTCTAAAAATGGCATACTTCATACCTTGTCACAAAAGCGATGACGCTACCAACATTGCTGACTTATTCTTTCGTGAAATTGTCCGCTTACATGGTGTGCCAAACACAATAGTTTCAAATCGTGACACTAAATTCTTAAGCCACTTTTGGAGAACTTTGTGGGCTAAATTGGGGACTAAACTTTTATTTTCTACTACTTGTCATCCCCAAACTGATGGACAAACTAAGGTCGTTAATCGAACTTTATCTACCATGCTTAGGGTTGTTACGAAAGAACATTAAATTGTGGGAAGAATGCTTGCCTCATATTGAGTTTGCTTATAATCGGTCTATGCATTCTACTACTAAGATGTGCCCTTTTGAGATTGTATATGGATTTGTACCTCATGCGCCAATTGATTTGTTACCTCTGCCATCTTCGGAGAAATTGAATATTGATGCTAACAACGTGTTGATATGATTATGAAAATGCATGAGACAACTAAAGAAAACATAGAGCGCATGAATGCAAAATATAAAATTCTTTAGTAGTAAGGGAAGGAAACATGTAACTTTTGAACCAGGCGATTTAGTTTGGTTGCATTTGTGAAAAGATCGATTCCCAGAATTAAGAAAATCTAAGTTGATGCCGTGAGCTGATGGTCCTTTCAAAGTATTGGCAAAGATTAATGATAATGCATACAAGCTTGAATTGCCTGCAGATTTTGGGGTTAGTCCCACATTCAACATTGCCAATTTGAAACCATACTTGGGAGAAGATAATGAACTTGAGTCGAGGATGACTCAAATGCAAGAAGGGGAGGATGATGAGGACATCACTACCATCAATACGGCCATACCTACAAACCCAATGGAAACCAACAATGTCATACAAGGGCCAATTACTCGAGCTCGCGCTCGTCAATTCAATTACCAGGTGAATGCGTTCCTCGGGTTGCATACAAATAATTTAATGAATGGAATGCTATTTAATCCTTGTGATGATTTTATTGTCCTTAGGAACCAAGGAGAAGGACTCCCAAACGTCAAGCATGAAGCCAACTCTTCCGGTGCACAAGTTATACTCGGATTCGGCCTCCGGGACAGCATCAAATTAAAACGACTATAACTTTTGATCCACAAGGGTGTTTGGGATCTATGAGTACTGGTTTGAAAGGTTTCGACGTCCTCTTTCCAACGGATCCGGCCCCATCCCCAAATTCCATCCGAGTCGACAGGAATCTGCAAAACAATTGGCATCACTTTTCCAAACCGAGAAGACTTGGGCTTTGGGCCTTGTAATAGAGTTGTAGTTGGTAACCTACTACTTTGGACGTGATTCCCACGACCCTTGCTTTCATAAATAGGTAGACATCGGCTCCTTAGGGTTTTGGGTTTTATTTGATTAGTTTAGCCAAGTACAAACTTGATGCTGCGAGTTGTGCGGAGACTGACCACCTTGTCAAGATCGTCAATAAGACTCCACTTTGTTTCACCTCCACTTTTATCCGCAATTTCAGATTGCTTATCCTATTGTTCTTGCTTGTTCTTCGGTTGCTTGTAGGAATTGAACCTCGTGTTCAGGTTGATCATGCCTACGGCAAGATCTATAACCCGCCGGAGTTCGTTTAGCGATTGCTAAGGCGCATCGTCGTTGTATGGTGTAGTCGGATGGTCAAAGTCGACTCCAACAAATCGATCATGTGTTTCTCATCGAAAGATCGGGACACCCTCAGTGCCATCACGGCGCCATCACTAGCGCTTTTCAACATTTGTTTCCAATCCGTTTGAGTATGTTTGGAAGAATCCCCACGACGTGGGTCGAGCAGAACCTGCGAAAGCGAGCCATACGAAAATGAAAATGATGCACGAAATGAAACATTGTGACAAACACCACCACGCCTTAAAATGTGCACGGAATGGATCATCGTGGCAAGCACCCACACGCTGCAACCTTGCGCCAAAATGAAACATTGCGACCACGAAGCGAAAGTGATGAACGAAATGAAGCCGGTGCCAAACACGCCGAATGCAATTCATATGTGTTGTGACTCATTTAGGCATGCATTTGAATCCGTCAGTCGGCGTGAAATATTCAGCAACGCATTTAGTTCCTAAGGTCGAAAGAATTGAAAGCGATGCACTAAACGAAACCGAAGTGCCAAACACCGGAATTAACTTACGATGTTCGCTTGTGCATTTTAGCACAATTCGCATTCATTTCGAATACGTCAGGAGTGAGTCTGAAACATCCCTCATGACGGGTCACAAAGAAGTCTTGCAAAGTGCGTCAGAATGAAAAGCGATGTAGGAAACGGCGGGTGTCAAACTCCGGAATGGGCTTCACATGTGACCTAGCCCGCTTTCAAATAAGCATTTTGTACGTCCGACTTGAAGCGAAACATTCATGCACAATTGTAATGTAAACCACCGCAGCGTACTAGAATGGTGCACAAAGAGAAACATTGTTCCAAACATGCCGAATGAACCGTATATGCCCAAGCGCATTTAGGCATGCGTTTTGAATCTTTAAAATTACGTGGTGAAACATTCCTCCGCGGACGAGGACTGTATGGTGCATGGATTTTCATAAGAAAGCGGCGCATAAGATGAAGGCGAGTGTCAATCAACCCGAATGGGCTTCATGTTTGCCATAGCACATTTTAGCAAGCAATTTGGGCTCATCCAGTCGGTGTGAAACCTACACCACAAATGGAACCATAAGTCACGTTCGCACCAAAGCGAGTACGAAAAGAAAGCTCGTGGCGGACACCTAGAATAGAGTTCATGTGTGCCCAAGCTCATTTCGCATGCATTTCTGCTGCATCCGGTCGGTGTAAAATATTTCTCGGCGATAGGTGCCAGCGAGTCTGCGAGCTACGTGCATATCAAAAGCGATGCTCTAAGAAAAATGTAGGCCAAACTCGCGAGTGGACTTTACATGCCTTTTCAAGACAATTCTGCATTCATTTCGAATCGTCCAAGTGAGTGTGGAACATCCCTCCATGACGGGTATAAGGTGTTCTGCAAGCTGCGTCGGATGAAAACGATGCCACGAAAGGAAAATTGGTGTCAAACTTCCCCGATGGAGTTCATATGTGCCCTATCCCATTTCAACAACCATTTCGAGTATCGTCAGTCGATGCGAAACATTCATGCACGGCGGGTCCCTAATGGTACGCGAACTACACGCATACCAAAAGCGGTGCACAACGAAACTTTGTTCCAATCATGCTGAATGAACGCCATATACGCCCACACACTTTTGAAGCATGCATTTTGAGTCCGTCCGAATTCTTGTGAAACATTTCCCCACGATGAGCCGCGAGCGAATACTACAAGCGGCGCCCATTCGAAAGCGTTGCGCGATATGAAATCGAGTGCCAAACACAGCGATTGGAGTTTATATGTGCTTTAACTCATTTTGGCATGCATTTCGAATATGTCCTAGTCGTTGTCAAAAATTCCACCACGACGGGTTCCCACGGGTAATACAAGCGAATACAAAGCGGAACCGATGCACTTAAACTGAACTGAGTGCCAAAGCGCCCGAAAGAAGTTATCATGTTTGCTACCGCTTTTCATCATTTGTTTGAATCCGTTCGAGTATGTCCGAAAAGAATCCCCACGCAGTGCGAATGGGCACTGCAGCCGCAGCCATACGAAAATGAAAATGATGCCACGAAATGAAACATTGTGGCAAACACCACACGCGCTGAAAATAATGCACGGAATGGAACATCGTGGCAAGCACCCCTGCGCTGCAACCTTGCACGCCAAAATGAAACATTGCGGCCTGAAGCGAAAGTGATGAGCGAAATGAAGCCGGTGCCAAACACGCGAATGCAATTCATATGTGTTGTGACTCATTTAGGCATGCATTTGAGTCCGGTCGAAGTCGGTGTGAAATATTCCGCAACGACGAGTTCCTAAAGCTGAAAGAATTGAAAGCGATGCAACGAAAGCGAAACCGAGTGCCAAACACCGGAATGAACTTACGATGTTAAACTTGTGCATTTCAGCGCAATTCTGCATTCATTTGAATACGTCAGTGAGTCACGAAACATCCCTCAGCGATGGGTCACAAGAACCGCAGGCTGCGTCAGAATGATAAACGATGCGCAGAAACGAAAGCGGGTGTCAAACTCCCGAATGGGCATCACATGTGCCCTAGCCCGTTCGAAGCGTTTGATACGTCAGGACTTGAAGCGAAACATTCATGCACAGTGGTAATGCAAACCACACGCGTACCAGAATGGTGCACAAAGAGAAACATTGTTCCAAACATGCCGAATGAACTTCGTATATGCCCAAGCGCATTTCGGCATGCGTTTTGAATCTTTCCGAGTCGTGGGAAACATTCCTCCGCGACGAGGACTGTATGGTGCATGGATTTTCACAAGAAAATGACGCATAAGATGAAGCTGAGTATCAATCAAACCGAATGGGCTTTATGTTTGCCGTAGCTCATTTTAGCAAGCAATTTGGGCTCATCCGAGTCGGTGCGAATCCTACACCACAAACGGAACCATAAGTCACGTTCGCCGGAGCATACGAAAGAAAGCTCGTGGCAGACACCCTGAATAGAGTTCATGTGTGCCCAACCTCATTTCGGCATGCGTTTATGCTGCATCCGGGTCGGTGTAAAACATTTCTCAGCGATAGGTGCCAACGGGTACTGTGAGCTGCGTGCGTATCAAAACGATGCACGGAAGGAAAATGTAGGCCAAACTCCGCGAGTGGACTTACATGCCTTTCAGCACAATTCTGCATTCATTTCGAATTCGTCCAAATGAGTGTGGAACATCCCTCCGCGACGGAGTATAAGGTGTACTACAAGCTGCGTCAGGACGAAAGCGATGCACGAAATAAAATTGGTGTCAAACTCCCGGATGGAGTTCATATATGCCCTATCCCATTTCAACAAGCATTTTAGTACGCGTGCGAGTCGATGCAAAACATTCATGCACGGTGGGTCCCTAATGATCTGCAAACTACACGCATACCAAAGCGGTGCGAACACGAAACTTTCTTCCAATCATGCCGAATGAACTTCATATACACCCACACACTTTTAAGCATGCATTTCGAGTCCGTTCGAGTTCTTGTGAAACATTTCCCCACGATGAGCACGAGCGAATACTACAAGCGGCGCCCATTCGAAAGCGTTGTGCGGTATGAAATCGAGTGCCAAACACAACGATTGGAGTTCATATGTGCTTTAACTCATTTTGGCATGCATTTCGAATATGTCCGACTCGGTGTCAAACATTCCACCACGATGGGTTCTCACGTGTAATACAAGCAGAATGCAAACGGAACCGATGCATGAAACTGAACTGAGTGCCAAATGCCCCGAAAAGAAGTTATCATGTTTGCTACGCTTTTCATCATTTGTTTTGAATCCGTTCGAGTATGTCCGAAGAATCCCCCACACGACGGGTCCGAGCGGGCACCGCTGCGGCGCGATAATCGAAAATTTAAATTTTTCATGAAATGAAACATTGTGGCAAACAAAGACACACGTCGAAAATGGTGCCGCGGAATGGAACATCGCGGCAAGCACCCCACATGCTTTGCAACCTTGCACGCCAAAATGAAACATTGCGGCATCAAGCGAAAGTGATGAGCGAAATGAAGCCGGGTGCCAAACACACGAATGCAATTCATATGTGTTGTGACTCATTTAGGCATGCATTTCGAATCCGTCCGAGTCGGCGTGAAATATTCCGCAAGGGCGAGTTCCTAAGTGAAAGAATTGAAAGCGATGCACGAACGAAACCGAGTGCCAAACACTCGGAATTAACTTACGATGTTCGCTTGTGCATTTCAAGCGCAATTCTGCATTCATTTCGAATACGTCCGAAAGTGAGTGCGAAACATCCCTCCATGACGGGTCACAAGGGCTCACTGCAAGTTGCGTCCGAATGAAAGCGATGTAGGAAAGCGGCTGGGTGTCAAACTCCGGAATGGTCTTCACATGTGCTCCTAGCCCGTTTCAGCAAGCATTTCAAATGCGTCCGACTTGAAGCGAAACATTCATGCACAATTGTAATGTAAACCACCGCAGCGTACTAGAATGGTGCACAAAGAGAGAAACATTGTTCCAAACATGCGAATGAACCGTATATGCCCAAAGCGCATTTCGGCATGCGTTTTGAATCTTTAGGTCGTGTTAAACATTCTTCGCGACGAGGACTGTATGGTGCAAGGATTTTAACAAGAAAAGCGACGCATAAGATGAAGGTGAGTGTCAATCAACCCGAATGGGCTTCATGTTTGCCATAGCACATTTTAGCAAGCAATTTGGGCTCATCCAGTCGGTGTGAAACCTACACCACAAAGCGGAACCATAAGTCACGCTCGCACGAGTAACGAGTACTTAAAAAGAAAGCTCGTGGCGTATACCCGCATTAGAGTTCATGTGTGCCCAAGCTCATTTCGGCATGCATTTCTTGCTTCGGGTCGGTGTAAAACATTTCTCGATAGGTGCCAGCGAATGCTTGTGGCTGCGTGCGTATCAAAGCGATGCACGGAAGGAAAATATAGGCCAAACTCCGCGAGTGGACTTTACATGCCTTTCAAAGCACAGTGCATTCATTTCGAATCGTCCAAGTGAGTATGGAACATCTCTTCGCGACGGTCGCAAGGTGTACTGCAAGCTGCGTCCGGACGAAAACGATGCACGAAAAGAAAATTGGTGTCAAACTTCCCCGATGGAGTTCATATATGCCCTATCCCATTTCAACAAGCATTTCGAGTACGTGCGAGTCGATGCAAAACATTCATGCACGACGGGTCCCTAATGGTACTGCAAACTACACGCATACCAAAATGGTGCACAACACGAACCTTTGTTCCAATCATGCCGAATGAACTTCATATACGCCCACACACTTTTCGGCATGCATTTCGAGTCCGTCCGAGTTCTTGTGAAACATTTCCCCACGATGAGCACGAACGAATACTACAAGCGGCGCCCATTCGAAAATGTTGTGCGGTATGAAACTGAGTGCCAAACACAACGATTGGAGTTCATATGTGCTTTAACTCATTTTGGCATGCATTTCGAATATGTCCGAGTCGGTGTCAAACATTCCACCACTGACGGGTTCCCACGGGTAATACAAGCGAGAATACAAATGGAACCGATGCACTAAACTGAACCGAGTGCCAAACGCTCGAAAGAAGTTATCATGTTTGCTACCGCTTTTTCATCATTTGTTTGAATCCGTTCGAGTATATGCGAAGAAAGAATCCCCACGGCCAGGTCGAGCGAACGCTGCGGCGGCAGCCATAAGAAAATGAAAATGATGCCGCGAAATGAAACATTGTGGCAAACACCACAGCGCCCAAAATGATGCACGGAATGGAACATCGTGGCAAGCACCCCACATCGCAACCTTGCACGCCAAAAGGAAACATTGCGGCACGAAAGCGAAAGTGATGAGCGAAATGAAGCCAGGTGCCAAACACGCCGAATGCAATTCATATGTGTTGTGACTCATTTAGGCATGCATTTGAATCCGTCCGAGTCGGCGTGAAATATTCCGCAACGACGAGTTCCTAAGTTGAAAGAATTGAAAGCGATGCCGATGCAACGAAACCGATTGCCAAACACCCGAATTAACTTACGATGTTCACTTGTGCATTTCAGCGCAATTCTGCATTCATTTCGAATACGTCCGGAGTGAGTGCAAAACATCCCTCATGACGGGTCACAAGGAGCTACTGCAGAAAGCTGCGTCCAGAATGAAAACGATGCAGGAAACGTAAACTGGTGTCAAACTCCCGAATGGGCTTCACATGTGCCCTAGCCCGTTTCAGACAGCGTTTAATACGTCCGACTTGAAGCGAAACATTCATGCACTATGGTAATGTACACCACACGCGTACCAGAATCGTGCACAATGAGAAACATTGTTGCAAACATGCCGAATGAACTTCGTATATGCCCAAGCGCATTTCGGCATGCGTTTTGAATCTTTCCGAGTCGTGGGAAACATTCCTCCGCGACGAGGACTGTATGGTGCATGGATTTTCACAAGAAAACGACGCATAAGATGAAGCTGAGTGTCAATCAACCCGAATGGGCTTCATGTTTGCCGTAGCTCATTTTAGCAAGCAATTTGGGCTCATCCGAGTCGGTGTGAAACCTACACCACAAACGGAACCATAAGTCACGTTCGCACGAGCGATCAGTACGAAAAAGAAAGCTCGTGGCAGACACCCTGAATAATGTTTATGTGCGCCCAAGCTCATTTCGGCATGCATTTCTGCTGCTTCCAGGTTGGTGTAAAACCTTTCTCAGCGATAGGTGCCAACGGGTACTGTGAGCTGCGTGCATATCAAAACGATGCACGGAAGGAAAATATAGGCAAAACTCCGCGAGTGGACTTTACATGCCTTTCAGCACAATTCTGCATTCATTTGAATCGTCCAAGTGAGTATGGAACATCTCTCCGCGACGGTTATAAGGTGTACTGCAAGCTGCGTCCGGGACTAAAACGATGCCGCGAAAGGAAAATTGGTGTCAAACTTCCCGATGGGGTTCATATATGCCCTATCCCATTTCAACAAGCATTTTGAGTGCGTGCGAGTCGATGCAAACATTCATGCACGATGGGTCCCTAATGGTAGTGCAAACTACACGATACCAAAATGGTGCACAACACGAACCTTTGTTCCAATCATGCCGAATGAACTTCATATCGCCCACACACTTTTTGGCATGCATTTGAGTCCGTCCAGGAGTTCTTGTGAAACATTTCCCCACGATGAGCACGAGCGAATACTACAAGCGGCGCCCATTCGAAACGTTGTGCGGTATGAAACTCGAGTGCCAAACACAGCGATTGGAGTTCATAAGTGCTTTAACTCATTTTGGCATGCATTTGAATATGTCCGAGTCGGTGTCAAACATTCCACCACGACGGGTTCCCACGGAGTAATACAAGCGAGAATACAAATGGAACCGATGCACTGAATCGAATCGAGTGCCAAGCGCCCGAAAGAAGTTATCATGTTTGCTACCGCTTTTCATCATTTGTTTGAATCCGTTCGAGTATGTCTGAAAGAATCCCCACTTGATTCGAGCAGCGCATGCGCAAGCGCAAATATAAGAAAATGAAAATGATGCACAAAATGAAACATTGTGGCAAACACCACACGCGCCCAAAATGATGCACGGAATGGAACATCGTGGCAAGCACCCCACACACGCAACCTTGCACGCCAAAGGAAACATTGCGACGCAGCGAAAGTGATGAACGAAATGAAGCCGGGTGCCAAACACGCCGAATGCAATTCATATGTGTTGTGACTCATTTAGGCATGCATTTAGAATCCGTCCGAGTCGGAGTGAAATATTCAGCAACGAGTTCCTAAGCTGAAAGAATTGAAAGCGATGCCGCAACGAAACCGATTGCCAAACTCCGGAATTAACTTACGATGTTAAACGTGCATTTCGGCGCAGTGCTGCATTCATTTCGAATACGTCAGTGAGTGCGAAACATCCCTCCGCGACGGGTCACAAGGGCTACTGCAAGCTCGTCCGAATGAAAGCGATGCAGAAAGCGAAGCGGGTGTCAAACTCCCGAATGGGCTTCACATGTGCCCTAGCCCGTTTCAGCAAGCGTTTCGAGTACGTCCGACTTGAAGCGAAACATTCACGCACTATGGTAATGTACACCACACGCGTACCAGAATCGTGCACAATGAGAAACATTGTTGCAAACATGCCGAATGAACTTCGTATATGCCCAAGCGCATTTCGGCATGCGTTTTGAATCTTTCAAGTCGTGGGATACATTCCTCATGACGAGGATTTGTATGGTGCATGGATTTTCACAAGAAAACGACGATAAGATGAAGCCGAGTGTCAATCAACCCGAATGGGCTTCATGTTTGCCGTAGCTCATTTTAGCAAGCAATTTGGGCTCATCCGAAGTCGATTGTGAAACCTACACCACAAGCGGAACCATAAGTCACGTTCGCACCGTGAACGCAGTCTGAAAAGAAAGCTCGTGCAGACACCACGAATAGTGTTCATGTGCGCCCAAGCTCATTTCGGCATGCATTTCTGCTGCCAGGGTTGGTGTAAAACATTTCTCAGCGATAGGTGCCAGCGAATCTTGTGAGCTGCGTCGTATCAAAAGCGATGCACGGAAGGAAAATATAGGCCAAACTCATGAGTGGACTTTACATGCCTTCAAAGACAATTCTGCATTCATTTGAATACGTCCAAGTGAGTATGGAACATCTCTCCGCGACGGGTCGCAAGGTGTACTACAAGCTGCGTCCAGACGAAAACGATGCACGAAAGGAAAATTGGTGTCAAACTTCCCCGATGGAGTTCATATATGCCCTATCCCATTTCAACAAGCATTTTGAGTACGCATGAAGTCGATGCGAAACATTCATGCACGACGGGTCCCTAATTGTACCGCAAACTACGCATACCAAAATGGTGCACAACCACGAACCTTTGTTCCAATCATGCCGAATGAACTTCATATCGCCCACACACTTTTACCGGCATGCATTTCGAGTCCGTCAGAGTTCTTGTGAAACATTTCCCCACGATGAGCACGAGCGAATACTACAAGCGGCGCCCATTCAAAAGCGTTGTGCGGTATGAATCGAGTGCCAAACACAACGATTGGAGTTCATATGTGCTTTAACTCATTTTGGCATGCATTTCGAATATGTCGAAGTCGATTGTCAAACATTCCACCACGACGGGTTCCCACGGGTAATACAAGCGAGAATACAAATGGAACCGATGCACGAAACTGAATCGAAGTGCCAAACGCCCGAAAGAAGTTATCATGTTTGCTACCGCTTTTCATCATTTGTTTGAATCCGTTCAAGTATGTCTAAGAGAATCCCCACGGCCAGGTCGAGCAGACGCTGCGGCAGCCATAAGAAAATGAAAATGATGCACGAAATGAAACATTGTAGCCAAACACCACCGCAGCGCCCAAAATGATGCACGGAATGGAACATCGTGGCAAGCACCCCACACCTTTGCAACCTTGCACGCCAAAAGGAAACATTGCGGCCTGAAGCGAAAGTGATGAGCGAAATGAAGCCAAGATTGCCAAACACGCCGAATGCAATTCATATGTGTTGTGACTCATTTAGGCATGCATTTCGAATCCGTCCGAAGTCGGCGTGAAATATTCATAGCAGACGAGTTCCTAAGTGAAAGAATTGAAAGCGATGCACGAAAGCGAAACCGATTGCCAAACACCGGAATTAACTTACGTTGTTAACTTGTGCATTTCAGCAATTCTGCATTCATTTCGAATCGTCCCGGGAGTGAGTCGCGAAACATCCCTCGCTGACGGGTCACAAGGGCTCTTTGCAAGTCGCGTCAGAGATGAAAGCGATGCAGGAAATGAAACTAGGTGTCAAACTCCCGAATGGGCTTCACATGTGCCTAGCCCGTTTGAGAAGCGTTTGATACGTCCGACTTGAAGCGAAACATTCATGCACTATGGTAATGTACACCATACAGCGTGCGAATCGTGCACAATGAGAAACATTGTTGCAAATATGCGAATGAACCATTATATGCCAAAGCGCATTTCGGCATGCGTTTTGAATCTTTCCGAGTCGTAGGAAACATTCCTCGCGACGAGGACTGTATGGTGCATGGATTTTCACAAGAAAAGCGACGCATAAGATGAAGCTGAGTGTCAATCAACCAGAATGGGCTTCATGTTTGCCGTAGCTCATTTTAGCAAGCAATTTGGGCTCATCCGAGTCGGTGTGAAACCTACACCACAAAGCGGAACCATAAGTCACGTTCGCACCCGGGCTTAGTCTGAAAAAAGAAAGCTCGTGGCGAGACACCCTGAATAGTGTTCATGTGCGCCCAAGCTCATTTCGGCATGCATTTACTGCTTTGCCAGGGTTGGTGTAAAACATTTCTCGATAGGTGCCAGCGGAATCTTGTGAGCTGCGTCGCGTATCAAAAGCGATGCACGGAAGGAAAATATAGGCCAAACTCATGAGTGGACTTTACATGCCTTTCACACAATTATGCATTCATTTGAATACGTCCAAGTGAGTATGGAACATCTCTCATGACGGAATTCGCAAGGTGTACTGACAAGGCTGCGTCCGGACGAAAATGATGCACGAAAGGAAAATTGATGTCAAACTTCCCGATGGAGTTCATATATGCCCTATCCCATTTCAACAAGCATTTCGAGTACGTGCGAGTCGATGCGAAACATTCATGCACGGCGGGTCCCTAATGGTACTGCAAACTACACGCATACCAAAATGGTGCACAACACGAACCTTTGTTCCAATCATGCCGAATGAACTTCATATACACCCACACACTTTTCGGCATGCATTTCGAGTCCGTCCGAGTTCTTGTGAAACATTTCCCCACGATGAGCACGAACGAATACTACAAGCGGCGCCCATTCGAAAACGTTGTGCGGTATGAAACTGAGTGCCAAACACAACGATTGGAGTTCATATGTGCTTTAACTCATTTTGGTATGCATTTCGATTATGTCCGAGTCGGTGTCAAACATTCCACCACGACGGGTTACCACGGGTAATATAAGCAGAATACAAATGGAACCGATGCACGAAACTGAACTTAGTGCCAAACGCCCCGAAAGAAGTTATCATGTTTGCTACCGCTTTTCATCATTTGTTTCGAATCCGTTCGAGTATGCTTGAAAGAATCCCCACGCACGGCGGGTCGAGCAGACGCTGCGGCAGCGATATGCGAAAATGAAAATGATGCACGAAATGAAACATTGTGGCAAACACCACATGCGCGAAAATGATGCACGGAATGGAACATCATGGCAAGCACCCCTGCGCTGCAACCTTGCGCCAAAATGAAACATTGCGACGCTGAAACGAAAGTGATGAACGAAATGAAGCCGGGTTGATGTAACAATGGGTGTCCCGATCTTTCGATGAGAATGATAACCTTCGATTTGTGTGGAGACGACTTTGACGATCCGACTACAACGTACAACGATGATGCGCCTTAGCAATCGCTAAACCAACTCCAGAGGGTTATTGACCTTGCCGTGGGCACGATCAACCTGATCACGAACATCAATTCCTGCAAGCAATCGAAGAACAAGCAAGAACAAGGCAAAAGCAATCTAAAATTGCAAATATAAATGAAGTATTAAAAAGTTGGGGTTCCGATACAAGGAGCTTGTTAGGCGTAGTTGAGCACGTCTAAAAGACTCAAAATAGTAGCAAAAGGCTAAAATATCAAAGAACCAAAACCCAAGTTATTTTGGGGGACTCCCTAGCTATATATAGGAGAAATAGGAGGCCAAAACTAGGCTAGGGGCGTCCAAACCACATCCATGGCCGAGTAGGACTCCTATTCCTAGTTTGACTCGGATTTGGAAAGATGACCGAACTTGTTTTGCAGATTCCCGTTAACTCGTAAGGAATTTGGAGGTGGGGCAGGATCCGTTGGAAAGAGGACGTCGAAACCTTTCAAACCAGTACTCATAGACCCCAAACACCCTTGTGGATCAAAAGTTATGGTCATTTTAAGTTGGTGTTGTCCCGGAGGCCGAATCCGAGTTGAACTTGTGCACCGGAAGAATTGGCTTCATGCTTGATGTTTGGGAGTCCTTCTCCTTGGTTCCTAACGACAATAAAATCATCACAAGGATTAAATAGCATTCCATTCATTAAATTATTTGTATGCAACCCGAGGAACGCATTCACCTGGCAATTGAAATGTCGTGCGCGAGCTCGAGTAATTGGCCAAGGGTATTACAACATTGTTGGCTTCAATTGGGTTTGTAGGCATGGCCGCATCCATGGTAGTGATGTCCTCATCATCCTCCCCTTCTTGCATTTGAGTCGTCCTCGACTCAAGCTCATCATCTTTTCTCAAGTATGTCTTTAAATCTTGTCAAGGTGGGGGTCGATAAAACCATGTAGATGGAGCCATTGTAGTAGATGTAAACGAAGTAGAGGATGCTGTGAAGTGTCGCCAACTTAATGGTCCTGGCCAAGGTGGGGGTCGATGAAGCCATGTAGTTGATATAATTGCAGCAACACTTGGTTGTGACCATCTTGGTGATGACCATATGTTTGCATTGTTAGTTCTGTCCATGATGAGCATGGTCTCATCATCCTCCCTTTCTTGATGTGGAGTCATCCTCGACTCCATTATATTGTCCTGGAAAATGTTAGGAGTGACAGGAAACAAAGCAGCATGCACATTTGCAATCAAATCAATGGATCGAGAATCTCTATCAACCATATACTCCCTTTCTTGAAAACTATCATGTGACTTGTAAGTTGAATCAAAAGTACTTGATATGACATGATTAGTGATATAGCACTTATCAAATTGATGACATTGTTGCATGGCAAGCAGAGGTTCAAAATCTGAACAAATGTAAACTCGATCGGCTTTATACTCTCCTTTCTCACTATTTTTGCAAATAACATGGAAAATATTTTGTGATAACCTGGACAAATCAGAATGTAAAAAAACTCTCTCCTCTAAATAATTCAGATTACACGGAACATCAAATTCAATGTAGCCTAATGTATCTAAAGAAGACATCAATTTCAACTCTCATTTTCGCTTGCAATGTGAATGACATGTTTATTTTCAGTACAAGTGTCTAGTGTGTTAACAAAAGTAACATGTCCACTCACTAGTTGTGTCAAGGATATAAGTGAAGTATTATCACACAATTCTTCTTTATCACAAGAAATAGCAAGCAAATCATCTTGTAACAAAGCAAAATCAGCAATCGGTTCCATTAATACTTGCTCAACGATAGCATGATTTGTGGACAGTTTTAGCTCTTCAAAATTATTTTCTCCATGTGTAGAGTCCATACCTGTTACATTACCTTGTAAGTTCTCATCAATTTGTTGTAGGCGTTTCTTCAACTATTATCTCTTCACTTACACATGGGGTAGTACTGATCGTTTCTTTCTCCATATGCTCTTCTACATCATTCCCTCGATGGTGCTCACTTTTCTGCAAAATGTTAGCTACAAAAGAAGGTGCAACAATGGGCACCTCAAATGAAGCTAATGATTCTTTCATGGATTCAGCAAGCATTTTTTCAACTTTACAAGCACATACAACCAATTCCGAAAGAGAACTATATGTTTCATCAACAAGAGCATCTTGAATTTCCTGATTGAATCCACGTATGAACCTAAGCTCTATTGCTTCTTCACATTCAACTAAACCACAACGCAACAAATGATTTTGCAATCGTTCGTAGTATTCCTTAACACACTTATTTCCTTGTTTCAAGCATTGGAGTCTAGTATACAAAAATTCAGTATGATATTCACGGACATAGTCAATTCTCATAAGTCTTTTCATGGCCTTCCAATTTTCAGGTTTTCTCTCTTTTCTACAAATATGTTTCCACCATGTTAATGCATATTCATTTAGCACACTAGCGACAATCATAATCTTTTCATTTTCAGACAAATCATACTTGCCAAATTCTTTGTCTACTGCTATCTCCCAATTAATATAGGCATCAGGATCATATTGACCATTAAAAGGTGGAATGGCGAATTTAACCTTACCTAGAGAATCATCATCAACATGTACTGAGCATGTAGTATGCCATTTTGTTGCTTAGAAGATGAGGTGGAGGATTGAAAGTTCTGCAAGCGTATCAAGTCTAGACAAAATAGTAGCAAAATTAGTGTTAGCAACTCCCTGAAGCGGTCTCGATAGGCCGGAGGCGGTCTTCTTGCAGCGACATTCTAGCAACAATTCCCTTTCTTGGCGTGGAAGTGATGCAGCAAATCCTCATCACCTGACATGGTTAGTAGAAGACAAGAAAACAATATAACAAGTATAATGTTCCTATCAACTGCAAGGAGGTGGTGGCAATTCTCTCAACATTCAAGCCTATAACCAAAGATCTTACAAGTTCTTACATGCAGCAGTGTTGTGGTGTCGGCGTATTCTACACCAGGGTACCCGCTCCCCCGCAGTTAATGCGGTCGCCGGGCGGGCAGGGCGCGTCCGAGCCCCCCCGCCACGGCGAGCAAAAGGGCGCCCAGTAAAGTGGTCGCCCGATGGGCGAGTGGCGGTCGAGCCACGCCCGGGCGCCCTAGTAAAGTGGCGCCCGGTGGGCGAGTGGCGGTCGAGCCCACGGCAGCTGGGTGCCCAGCAAAGTAGTCACCTAGTGGGCGGTGGCGGTCGAGCCACGCCAGCTGGCGCCCTAGTAAAGTAATCGCCGATGAAGCGGTGGCGATCGAGCCACGCCCTTTGGCGCCTAATAAAGTGGTCGCCGATGGGCGGTGGCGGTCGAGCCACGCGGCTGGCGCCAGCAAAGTAATCGCCCAGTGGGCGGTGGCGGTCGAGCCACGCCCTTTGGCGCCCTAATAAAGTGGTCACCAGCCAGGCGGTGGCGACCAGGCCACGCCCGCTTTGGCGCCCGGCAAAAGGTAATCGCCGGTGGGCGAGTGGCGTTGAGCCCACGCCAGCGCCTAATAAAGTAATCGCCTAGCCAGGACGAGTGGCGACGAGCCACGCCGACTGGCGCCCGTAAAGTAATCGCCCGATGGGCGGTGGCGGTCGCTTTGGCGCCTAATAACATCGTCGCCTAGTGGGCGGTGGCGGTCGAGCCACGCCGGCCCAGGTGCCGATGAGGTGGTCGTCGGTAGACAGGTGGCGCGCGGGCTACGCCACTGGCGCACCACCCCCGAGGCGACGTTGCCAGGGTCAAGGGCATTTAATGCGAATCGTGCGCATTAAATGCAAAGTGTGGAGACTGCGGTATGGCGACGCGCCTTCCCCAGGCGTGCATTAATTACGGGTGACGTAATGGCAGCACCTCACCCCCTGATGGAGCGAGCGACGTTGGTGGGCGTGGGGCACGGCGAGAGTGTGGCGGCTGCGGCGAGGCATTTAATGGGGTGTAAGGAGCGATGTGGCGCATTTAATGCACCGTGGCGATGTAATGAGCATGGCTCGCGATGTAAGCCTCTCTTATGCGCCCACTTGACCCAAGTATAAAAGGGTGGGGTGCATGGGAGAGGGCTTGAACCATTGCTCATAGGTTCCATTTTTCTCAAGTTAGGATTCAGTTCATACTCGACAAGATAAGCAATAGCAAGAGAAGCGAGGACTAGGGTTGTTACTCTTGAAGGCCCGAACACAGGTAAATCTGGCGTCCCCATCCTTCGAGCTTCACCGGCACTCGATCTCCGTTCTTCCTCCGTGATTGCCCAGCCCCGTCTGAACCTCATAAGCACCCGATTCGAAGGTGCTGTTGGCTAGAAACGCCAAGCAGTGGCGCGCCAGTAGGGGCTATTGGTGGTTAGATTGCCCTCTTCCTTCGGTTTCGGTTGAAGCTTAGAAGAAGTAAAGGCGATTATGCGCATGGCGGTCGCACTCCAAGCGCGGCAATCTACGAAAAGCGATGCCGTAGCCGATCCGATGCCGGGGAATGAGCCGGTCGGCCGGATCCCCGTAGGAGGGACACGGCGTGGCTCCGCGCTCGAGGGCCACCGTCCAGCGGCGTGTGGTGATGAGGGCGACACTCCCGTAGCGGAGCCTTCATGCGGCTCAAATGCGCTCCTCGATCATCCTCGGTGTCGCTGAAGCGATACCCCAGCCACTCGCGTGGCTGCGGGATATCGCCCGCCTAGTCGGCAGCCGCTCAACAACTTGAGGTTGGCGCGGCGGCCGAGAAACTTCGGCGCGTGGCGGCGAGGAAGCGTGCCGCAGGCTAGCGGCGAGTTCCAGCCAGATTGCACAACAACTCCTCCCCGGCGTCAAGGGCCGGGATAAGGGGAAGGGAGCCCCAGTTGCAGCCCCCTCCGGCATAGGGGGACATGCACGTGACTCCGCTTCTTCCCGCGGTCCCCCCGAGTCGAGGGGAAATCTGTAACACCCCTTAAAACTAAACTATAGAACAAGAAAATTTAATGACATCTCCCTAAAAATAGGACATTCACGGAAGCATTTCATGATAAGCAATTCAAGCGAGGAATATAAGCAATTCAACAATACTAGCGACAATAAGTCTAAACCAACCATAAGCAAGAATAAGTTTAGTCATAACAACAAATAGTCTAAGTGTAAATAAAATTCAGCAAGCTAATGTATTAAATAAACACTAGTTCATGGGAGTTGTGAAGACATTCGAAGGTTTATTGTGTTGCTAGCCCACCCCTCATGCTTATGTCTCTTGCACGCTACGAAAACAACAAAACACAAGCGGTGAGATTGGGTAATCTCGGCAAGCGGAACAATTAACACATAATCACATCCATCAAGAATTTAACACACCACATGCTTTACATTCAACACCACAACATCGACTACCACAACCTCGGTAAAATGCTGATGCTTGTGCATATGCTTATGCCATGATCCTCTTCAACGTGCCCTTTCTCGGGAACACACGGTGTTGTCGTGCGATCGCGCCTTATTTGGCGTCGACAAACTTCAATGCATGATTATGCGATTAATGCTTCATGCATGAATTCATTCATAATTTTCCACATTGAGTCCACATATTTGCATGCCATCATATAACATGGATAGAAAAACAAATAACATTGAGATGAACTATTTAGGCAGTTCAACCAATAGGCAACATCATTCTTCTCTTTACTCATGGTTCAAAGCCAAAGCACATCATCACATTGCTAATCTAATTATTGCAATCTTCCTAGCAAATGATCAAACCATGTATGATTAATGTCATCGGGAAATATAACGAAGGCAATGCAAACAACGATGTATAGTTCAACCATAACACTACTTCCACTTGCCTTTACCGAGCGTGAGCAGCGGATCTGAGTTGCGTCAGAAGGGGCACCACCTGTACAAGCATATTTTCAGTATGCAATAACACCACAATTGATCACACAACTCAAACCACGCAATTCCTACAACCCGTTCCCCTTTTCCAACACGAAACCCGATCTGTCCGGATCGAACAGCGACAACACCCATTCTCTTTTTCATATCTTTTTTTCTACAGAACATAAAAATATGAAAAAATTATAGGAGATAGATATTGACGAGATCTACAACTTTCCAGAATGAAATATGCCTAAACAGTCGTCCAACACAGTGGATGAAATCTGTTCCCAGATTCTGTTTGTCGGTTTTCAACAGCGATAACTCTCAGAAAACTTCCCCAACAATTCTGGAAAAATTACAGAAGCTAGGTCTCGACGTTATCTACAACTTTCTAGTTATAGGTTTTGGCAGGAAAAATCATCTATGCCACGTAAAACGCGAAACAATCCGCGCTGCACAATCCCCCCTTCCAGAAACAGCACCACATGAACATCTACCCTTCTCCCCCAACAAGATCCATCCAAAACCCTCACCACCAGATCTAATACACTCCTAATCCCTAGGTAAAACAGAGGTAAAAGTTTGGGAATTTTACCTAGTGTTCTCCCTTGCGAACCCACGAAGAACACGCGATGAACCCCGAATCGGCGATCTGCTCGTCCTCCACGCCTCCACGGAGTCGCTCCTCGCCTTCTCCTTCGTGATTCGCGGCGGATCTTGAGCCACCACGTAGGGGAAGGAAGGGGAGGGAGAGGTGGCTGCTAGGGGAGGGAGAGGGAGAGGAGGAGGCGCCTAGGGTTAGGGGAAAAGGGGTGGCGCCCCCATGGCTAGTGGTAGGCCCACTTAGGGAAGGGGAGGGAGAGGTGGGGAGGAAATCCCGACCTCGGCCCAGGTTGTCCTCAGCCCATGATTCTAGCCCGGCGCTCCAAAAAAATATTAAAGCGTCGCATGAACTTTACTTAATCAATTCCCGACCAAACTTCTCTCTTTTGAAACAACCACGACGGAAAAGAACTAGGATCGCTCTCGGACCTAGGGCATCACATTCTCCCCTCCTTAAAAGGATTAGTCCCGAATCTACTCCTTTTAACTTCTGGCGCTAAAAAAAAAAGGCAAAAAAAAGTAAACAACATTTTACCTTGATATCCTCAAAAGCGCGAGATACTTCTTAGTATCTGGTCCTCCAGTTCCCAAGTTGCCTCCCTTCGGACTGGTTGTCCTGAGAACTTTCACATACCTGATGGTTCTCCTCCTCATGACCCGCTCAGGAGTCTAGTATCTGAAGTGGGCGACACTCCAACGTCAGTCTTGCTCAAGCGTATGTCGACTCGAGTCAATCTTGTGCTCAGGTCATGAAGATACTTCCATAACATAGAGACATGGAAGACATCATGTACTCCCCTCAAAGAGTCAGAGCAACTCCAGACGGTAGGCCAAAGCGCCCACCAGTGCCACCAGGAGCGGACCAATGTACCTCGGGCTAAGCTTGCAGTGGTACCAAAGCGGATGACACCCTTTGTTGGAGATACCTTGAGAAGGACTTGATCACCCACTTGAAAATTCCAAATCCCGCCTCCTGTTATCGGCATAACTCTTACGGCGGCTCTGGGCGGCCGGAGATTCTGCCGTATCTCCTGCACTTTCTCAAGGTCCCCTGAACCCAATCCAGGACCACGCAAGAATTTCCACCAAGCGCATCCCGGCAAAGTGGGAGACACACTTTCGCCCATAAAGCGCCTCGAATGGGGCCATTCGAATGCTAGCACAGTAGCTGTTATTATAAGCAAACTCTACCAAGGCCAAGTGATCCTCCCAACTTCATTTCCAAGAAAGAACACACGCTCGAAGCATGTCCTCTAGAGTCTGGATGGTCCGCTCAGGTGGCCATCTGCAGGGATGAAAAAGATGTCTTTGAGAGAGTTTTGTTCCCAGAGCACTATGCAAACTCTGCCAAAGCAGGGACACAAATCTAGTGTCACGATCGGAGACAATCGATTTAGGCACGCCATGGAGCCTAAGCACTTCCTTCATGTATAAGGGAACTAGATCAGTGCCGAATTGGTCGTCTTCATTGGAATGAAATGTGCGGACTTAGTGAGTCTATCCACCACCACCCAAATGGCATCTCTACCTCGCGGCGGCGAGTAACCCAATCACAAAGTCCATAGTGATGTGCTCCCACTTCCATTCGGAATTTCCAATGGCTGTAGCATGAGCCAGGCCGAGGCCTCTTATGCTCGACTTTTACTGTTGGCACACTCCACAAGAAGCCACATACTTGGCGATATCCACCTTCATCCTCTTCCACGAAACTCTGTTTGAGATCACGATACATCTTGGTCTCGCCGGGAGTGAGCGAATCTGAGTCTATGGGCTTCCCTTAGAATGTCCATCTTCACATCCGATTTCTGAGGCACACAAAGGCGGCCTCTAAGCCGGATGGAACCATGCTCATCTATGCTGAAATCGATGTTTCCCCTCTGAAATCCTCCGCCGAACCTCCTGAAGCAAGCGATCCTGCGGTGAGCCTCATACAACCGCTCGGGTATGCAAGGCGAATGATCATCCGAGTCTCCTCTTGCGCAACCCAGCAAAAGCGATGAAGTGACCTGTCCTCTTTCCAACTCCGCAACCAAGGGCATAGCGGTATTGGGGACACCACGTTCTACTCAAGGCATCCCACGACATTAGCCTTGCTTAGGGATGATCTTTGGATCGACACATCAAAGTCCTTTATCAATTCCAACTATCTCTGGCTGTCGCGAGTTCAGCTCTCATTGGAGTGAATATATATTTGAGGCTCTTATGATCGGTGAAAATATCACAAGATTCCCCATAAAGATAGTGCCTCCACAATTTCAAGGCAAAAACCACGGCTAACTCGAGATCATGGGTGGGATAATTACTGTTCATGAGTCTTGGTGTCTTGAAACATAAGCAATGACACAGCCTTCTTGCATGAGCACACAACCCAAACCAATCCTGGAGGCATCTGCATACACTGTATATCGCTTGCCACTCCGCGAGGTAAAAGATAGAATAGGTGCATTGACCAGTTTGTTCTTTAGCGTCTGGAAACTAGTCTCACACTCCTCTATCGGATGAAAGGAACCCCTTTACGAGTGAGCCTTGTCATCGGCTTAGCTATGATAGAGAAATTATGCCTGAAGCCCCCGGTAATAACCTGCCAACCCAAGAAAACTCGATTTCCGTCACACTAGGCGGTCTTCGCCATCCAACCCACAGCGACAACATTCTTTGGGTCAAGCTGATACCACTTTGGTTGATGACATGCCCAAGGAAACTCACCTCAGATAACCCGGAAGGCGCACTTCTTGAGTTTGGCATAGAATTGATTTCTCTGAAGAGCCTCCAAAACTAGGCCCGAGATGCACGGCGTGCTCCTCCTCGGACTTCGAGTAGACAAGAATGTCATCAATGAAGGCGACAATGAAGACATCAAGATATTCATGGAGCATCTGTTCATGGCTTCCATAAAGGCAGCCGAGAGCATTCGTTAGTCAAAGACATGACTACAAACTCAAAATGCCCATACCTGCGTGTTGAAAGCCGTCTTTTCAATATCCTCCTCCTTAATCCGCATAGTGATGATACCCAGATTACCGTCGATCTTGGAGAATACTTTGGCACCCCTCAATTGATCAAAGGTCATCAATGCGAGGCAATGGATACTTGTTCTTAATGGTAACTTGATTAAGCGCCCATTAGTCCACACATAGCAGCTTGGTGCCATCTTTCTTCCCCACAAACAAGACCAGAGCAGCCCAAGGAGATGAGCTCACTCTAATAAACCCCTTAGCTAGGAGTTCGTCAATTGCCTCTTCAACTCAACTTGCTCTATCGGAGCCATCCGTCTGAGGTTTTATAAATCGGCCTCGTACCAGGAACAAGATCAATGCGGAAGATAGTCTCCGCTCAGGAGGCAATCCGGAAGCTCAGCAGGAAACACATCTGGATATCGGCAAACTACGGCAATGCCCTCCAAACTCTTCTCCTCCTCTCGACCCTCAACCATGGACCGAGAGGACCCCTGATTTCAACATCAGGGAGTTTGGGAACAGCTTACACAAAAGGAGAGAGTACCGCATAGCACTCCCTGGAAAGTTATTTCTTGCCCAGATGGATCATGCGAGGGTGTTATGTCAGCGCGATCAATCACCGCTTTGGTCTTTGTGATAGCTTGATCCATGCCAAGGATAACATCAAATGGCTCCAAGAAATCACCACCCAGTTCGCCATGAACTCCTCATCGGCTAATAGAAAGTGGCAGCCCTGACGGACTCTCGAACTAGAAATCAATCCTTGCGGTGCACTAACCACCACGGCATCACCCAAACTCTGCACGCAGACAGACCCGGCCCGAACAACAAAATCCCACGAGAGACAAGCGAGTAGCTAAGCGCGGTCGAACAACACAGCAGCAACCACAAAATTACTTGAAATAGTACTGTCACCACATTGCCCACGATCCATCCCCGAAGAGGGCAAAGCGTGGACTCCGGGAGTAGGCGAGATGGTGCGACCCTCGCATCTGGATATGTCGGCGAGGACCCGCAGCGAAGTCCCGGAGGAAGGTGGCGGTGGAAGGCTGGGGCATCGATAAGTCCACGAGAGTGGTGCCGGGTAGAGCGAGGTAGTCGGAGTAGGCGCAGGGAGGTCTTTGCGAGTAGGAGGTGATGGCAACATATGCATCACGCCCCCTGTCATTTGTCCACTGGAGAGGATGTCACCGGCTCCCAGCGCGACTTGCCGTTGGGGTTCTTCTGACACACCACATCCTTGTGATCCTCCCGAGCCACGAGATGGTGCACCTTCCCTTCCACGAGCACTCGGCTGGCGATGGGAATCGCCACAGCGAAACATACAATCCCCATGCCAGGAGTGACTATGGCACGATCTTGGCGCACCTCCCCACGAGGTGTCTTCTTTGATAGGAGCCGCCACCATAGAGTGGTAGCGAAAATTCTTCCCCTTCTTATTCCAAGTACCGGAGGATTGGCCCTTCTTCTCTGGAGGGCCCTTAACCTACTCTCCGTGGCCAGGTTTGCGATGCTCTTCGGTGTAGTTCATTGCGGCTCTACACCCAGAGCTTGCTCCACCATTGTCGAAATCGACAATGGGGAGCGCCCGACATATGGCGAATGGCGGGGCGGAGTCCCTGCCGAACCGCCATGCCTTCTCCACCTCGTCCACGTGCCACATGGGGCACAAAGCGTATGATCTGGTTGAAGCCAACCTCGTACTCCATACGATCTTCTTGTCTTGGGCATCTTGTCCCAAGTCAATTTGCATCTTGTCGAGGAAGGTGGCGGGGTAGAACCTCCTCTCAAATTGCCGGACAAACTCCTCCCAAGAGGAGTCACCGGCCCAGCGCCCCTCGAGTCGGCGCACCTCCACCAGATCTGGGCTTCCCCTTCAAGAGGCTGCGCCACGCAAGCGGACACGCTCTGCGCGCCACCTCAAAAGCGTCCGGTGCATCTCCACATAGGACAACCAATCCATTTGCTGGATCGGATTGCCCACCCATCAAAGCTATCGGTATGATCCAACCCACTCCCTCGGCTTGATGCCACTTTCTTGCAGCGCCCCTTGGCCAGCCGCAGCGCTCGGCCAGCGCCCACGGCGGGGCGGCACTGTGCGCCCTCCTCGGCACCATAACTCCTCTGCATCGCCCTCATGGCGGCCACTATCTCTGCCGAAACCCGCTCTCGGCTGGGTAGGTTCGGTGCCTCAAGCGGCTCGGGAAGCGAGGCCCCGAAACGACCTACGCCTTGGCGTCTTTGGTGGCATCTTTGCACCCAACAAGCCATAAGCAAACAATCACAACAACAACAAAAGCATAACAAAATCACCCACAATCAAACAATAAATATAGTCGAACATCGCATGCCATGCAATGCGGCCCATCCCATCCTAATAGTGCAAGTGTGTCAATTTTAAAGTTGATTAACAATCCTATTCGATATTAAAAGTTTATTATCCTATGGCAATTTTAAGAGTTATACCTAAGCAATGTTACTAATTTCACACAGCAAAGTTTTAGTTCATGTTAGAATATCTCTCCTAAATTCATACACCAAGGACCTAAAGCCATTTCACGATACCAAGCTATAACACCCCTTAAAACTAAACTATAGAACAAGAAAATTTAATGACATCTCCCCTAAAAGCAGGACATTACGGAAGCATTTCATGATAAGCAATTCAAGCGAGGAATATAAGCAATTCAACAATACTAAGCGACAACAAGTCTAAACCAACCATAAGCAAGAATAAGTTTAGTCATAACAACAAATATTCTAAGTGTAAATAAAATTCAGCAAGCTAATGTATTAAATAAACACTAGTTCATGGGAGTTGTGAAGACATTCGAAGGTTTATTGTGTTGCTAGCCCACCCCTCATGCTTATGTCTCTTGCAGCTACACGAAAACAACAAAACACAAGCGGTGAGATTGGGTAATCTCAGCAAGCGGAACAATTAACACATAATCACATCCATCAAGAATTTAACACACCACATGCTTTACATTTCAACACCACAACATCGACTACCACAACCTCGGTAAAATGCTGATGCTTGTGCATATGCTTATGCCATGATCCTCTTCACCGTGCCCTTTCTCGGGGAACACACGGTGTTGTCATGCCGTCTTGATCGCGCCTTGTTGGCGTCGACAAACTTCAATGCATGATTATGCAGTTAATGCTTCATGCATGAATTCATTCATAATTTTCCACATTGAGTCCACATATTTGCATGCCATCATATAACATGGATAGAAAAACAAATAACATTGAGATGAACTATTTAGGCAGTTCAACCAATAGGCAACATCATTCTTCTCTTTACTCATGGTTCAAAAGCCAAAGCACATCATCACATTGCTAATCTAATTATTGCAATCTTCCTAGCAAATGATCAAACCATGTATGATTAATGTCATCGGGAAATATAACGAAGGCAATGCAAACAACGATGTATAGTTCAACCATAACACTACTTCCACTTGCCTTTACCGGCGTGAGCAGCGAATCTGAGTTGCGTCCAGAAGGGGCACCACCTGTACAAGCATATTTTCAGTATGCAATAACACCACAATTGATCACACAACTCAAACACATGAATTCCTACAACCTGTTCCCCTTTTCCAACACCGAAACCCGATCTGTCCGGATCGAACAACAGCAACCCCATTCTCTTTTTCGTATCTTTTTTTCTACAGAACATAAAAATATGAAAAAATACAGGGAGCTATATATTGACGAGATCTACAACTTTCCAGAAGATCATAAATTCTAATTCCTCTGTTAAATATGCCTAAACAGTCGTCCAACACAGTGGATGAAATCTGTTTCCAGATTCTGTTCGTCGGTTTGCAACAGAGATAACTCTCAGAAAACTTCCCCAAAAATTCTGAAAAAATTACAAAAGCTAGGTCTCGACGTTATCTACAACTTTCTAGTTATAGGTTTTGGCAGGAAAAATCATCTATGCCACGTAAAACGCGAAACAATCCGCGCTGCACAATCCCCCCTTCCAGAAACAGCACCACGTGAACATCTACCCTTCTCCCCCAACAAGATCCATCCAAAACCCTCACCACCAGATCTAATACACTCCTAATCCCTAGGTAAAACAGAGGTAAAAGTTTGGGTATTTTACCTAGTGTTCTCCCTTGCGAACCCACGAAGAACACGCGATGAACCCCGAATCGGCGATCTGCTCGTCCTCCACGCCTCCACGGAGTCGCTCCTCGCCTTCTCCTTCGCGATTCGCGGCGGATCTTGAGCCACCACGTAGGGGAAGGAAGGGGAGGGAGAGGTGGCTGCTAGGGAGGAGAGGGAGAGGAGGAGGCGCCTAGGGTTAGGGGAAAAGGAGTGGCGCCCCCTTGGCTAGTGGGCGGCCCACTTAGGGAAGGGGAGGGAGAGGTGGGAGGGAAATCGGCCTCGGCCCAGGTTGTCCTCAGCCCACTGATTCTAGCCCGACGCTCCAAAAAAAATATTAAAACGTCGCATGAACTTTACTTAATCAATTCCCGACCAAACTTCTCTCTTTTCGAAACAACCACGACGGAAAAGAACTAGGATCGCTCTCAGACCTAGGGCACACAAAATCGCGAGGATCTCAGATCGCGCCTGGATGAGAGGCAACTCCAGCGTGGTGGGGACCTACGCCACGTCCTCAGGGGACGTCGCGAACGCTCGCAGCGACGCGTCAACCCCCGAGCACTCGGCGATCAGCAGGCTTCCCCTCGACTGCAGGGAGGCGTGGGCTCGCACTCCTTGACCCCATCCCAGGAGTCGAGGGTTGGCGGCGACAACGCTCCCCCTACAGCGTTGGATGCCGGGCGTTTTCTCTCCGTCTCGGCAAGGCTGCGTGGCGGAAAGATTCCACCCGCCTCCATCGAGAAATGCGATGGCACCGCCAACTTGAAGGAGTTCCTACAAATCTACACCCACGGTAGTGCGAGCTGCGGGGGCTCAGAAAAAAGTTATGGCCAACTACCTCCCGGCGGCACTAACGGGCTCGCGTCTTAGCTACTTAACCTCGCGAGGCTCGTGCGCTCGTGGGAGGAGTTGTCTTGACATTTTAAATCGCCAACTTCGAGGCTCCTCTGCTCGGGCATGGAGGATGACCTCCACGCTCTGGAGCAGAGATGGAGAGAGTCCACGAGAAAATTCATTTGGCGATTCAGCCCCTTTGCGCAACCACGATCCCGGTTTGAGCAATCGGTGATCATTGCATTCGGAGGGTCGTGACCATAAGATCTGAGGAGAAGATGGCTACCCGCACCATCGTAACCACTTAGAGTTGTTCTCCACTGGCGTACAAGTGCGCGAGCGGCCAGCTTCGGGAGTGCGCGACAAACCTTGAGGCCGGCGCCCGACACCTCGAATTCCTCAGGCCGCAAGAAGAAGAAGAAGCGAAAGGAGGCCACCGCTAAGGAAGTCTGGTTCTTAGAACCAGAAACCAGAATCCCGTCGCGACAAATCAAAACCAGGGATGGCGCCGGGACGGTAGCGCGGCGACCGCGAGCTGCCGCTCGCCCGTCGCGAAGATAGTGGGGGCAAACCTTATTGCCCATCCATCGAGCAGTGGACCACGATTTGGAGGATTGCCAAGTTGTGTCCAAGCGGTGAACCGGGCGGCTCAGAAAGCGCCCACGAGAAAGACCATGGAGACGGTGACGACGAAGACTTAGCTCCGTTGGCCTTCCAATAGGCGGAGCATACGGTGGCGTTCATTCATGGTGGCTCGGCCACCTACTCATCAAACTCACAGTACAAGCGGGACCTACGGCAGATCTGCGCTACTGCATCGGCCCCCGGGGCGGGCAGGCTACTGAAGTGGTCGGAGCAGCCGATCACTTTCAGCCGGGCCGACCACCCAGAGAATGTCTCTGGCCCTGGCCATCTCCCGATTATGGTGTCTCCACCGTTAGCGCAGCTTAGGCGGAGTTCTCGTTGATGGAAGCGGCACCATCAACTTCTTTGTCTGTTAGAGGCGTACCAAAGCGCTCGGATCTGATATGAGGCTGCGTCCGGCCCCACTTTTCTCTGAGGTTGCCCCGGGGTGGGCCTCTTGCCCTGAGGCAGGTCAGGTACTGTTACGTTCGGGAGTCACGAAAAACTTAGGACGGAGCTTATCGACCGAGTCGTGACTTTAACCTCCGTACAATGCCACCTTGGCCGACCGGCTCTGGTCAAATTTATGGCGATTGCCCGCTCGCCTACATCTTTGGTGAAGATCCACAGGCACAGGGGCTAATCACGGTGAAGGTGGGCCGGTGGAAGCCACTGCGTCTCGACAAGCAGATCTGAGGATCTGGCGGCACCACACCTTTCGGTCTTGCGATAAAAGGCAGCGGCTGGCGCCCCTCGGTCAGGGCCCGCGCTTCGCCCGGTCCCTCGGGCGAAGCGAAGGGGGTCTCCGTGGGGGAGGATGGCTCCGGCCAGGTGGTGAAGATCGGCATCGACCTCAGCGCCAAATAGGAAGGCACGCTCGTCACCTTCCTCTGGTCTAACCTGGACGTGTTAAGCAGGAACCGTCGAGAAATATTAGGGTCCCTAGGGAGGTGATTGAGCATCGATTGGCAATGCTCCCGGGAGCACACCCGGTTCGATAAAAGATCCGGCGGCAGGCGCCAGAGCGGCAGGATGCCATTCGGGACAAAGTGGAGAAACTTCTGTCTACTAAGATTGTGCGGGAGGCCACCTACCCGGGGTGGTTGGCCAACCCCGTGCTTGTGAGGAAGTCCAACGGGAAGTGGCGAATGTGCATCGACTTCACCGATCTCAACAAGGCCTGCCCTAAGAATCCGTACCCCCTGCCGCGGATAGACATCGTAAATCGACTCCTGGCGGGTGCAGCTCTATGCTTCCTTGACGCCTACTCTGGTTATCATCAGATCAGTATGGCACGGGAAGACGAAGAGAAGACTGCTTTTGTGACTCCTCTCGGTGTATATTGTTATGTCTGGATGCCCTTCGGGCTAAAGAACGCTGGCTCCAATTACCAGCGGGCCATGCACATTGTGTTTGGGCCCCAAGTTGGGAAAAACCTTGAAGTGTATGTTGACGACCTGGTAGTAAAGACAAAGAAGGCCGATGAGCTTGTCCAGGACCTGGAAGAGACCTTCTCCCGCCTCAGAAAATATTATCTAAAGTTGAATCCCGAGAAGTGCGTGTTCGGCGTCTCATCCGGGAAGTTTCTCGGATTCCTGGTCTCCAGTCGCGGGATCGAGGTCAACCCAGAGAAGATAGAAGCAATTGGCGGATCTGGCCGCCTACCCAGCTCAAGCGTGCGGTGCTTGGTGGCCGTCTGGCCTCCCTTGGCCGATTCATTGCCCGGCTAGGGGAGAAGAGCCTGCCTTTGTTCAAGATGTTGAAGAAGACCAACTCAATTGAATGGACCCCAGAAGCCCAGCAGGCGTTCGAAGAATTAAAGAAGTACCTCTCCTCCCCCCCGGTGCTGGTCGCCCCCGAGCCGGGTGAGCCACTGCTATTGTACGTGGTGGATAGCCCCTCTGTAGTGAGCGCGGCGCTGGTGGTGGAGCGAGAGGGTATCCAACGGCCGGTCTATTACATCAGCAAGGTGCTACACGACGCGGAAATAAGGTATCCTCAAGCTCAGAAGATGGTCTACGCCGTGATAGTGGCGTCAAGAAAGTTGCGGCACTATTTCCAAGGGAGGGAGATAACAGTGGTCTCCTCATTCCCCCTGCGTGAGATCCTCCACAATCGTGAAGCAGAGGGCCGCATCGCAAAGTGATCCGTCATTTGGGGAGTTCGGTATCAAATTTGCCTCGTACCGCAATAAAGAGTCAAAGGCTAGAAGACTTAGGTCGTCAGTGGACTCGGTGAGCTCGAAGCGAGATGAGGCCCCGCATCCTCCCCTGGACACTTTTCTTGACGGATCCTTCAAGCTCGGCGCGGGCTGGCGTCCTCTTGGTCTCTCGGCCAGGATCTTCTCAAATGCGTGGTCGTCCTCGACTTCAAGGCCACTAACAACGTCGCCAGTACAAGGGTTTCTTTGGTGGGCTTGAGCGGCGCGATATCGGTGTTCGGCGCTTTGCTAGTGAAGGCGACTCCCTGCGGTAAATCAACCAAGCAAGGAAGGACTTTCTGCCTTACGACCCGTCATGGCAGCATACCTGGCTGAGGTCAGGAAATTGGAGCGACACTTCGAAGGATTGGGGTATGCTCATATCCCCCGGCGCGACAACTACTTGGCGGATGAGCTTGCTCAGCTCGCTTAAACAAGATCTCCTGTCCTGGTCGGGGTCTTTGAAGAAAGGCTTCCATGACCGTCCATCGCAGCCCCCGTCTTCGGTGGGCACGATGGTGATACCGCTCCAGCCCTCGCGCCTGGAGGGAAAGTGGTTCCGGCGAGCGCCCGGCCAGTAGTGCCGGACGACCACCTGCGTGGTCATTGCGCTTGGCCAGGAAGGCACATGGATGGATCAATCCTGGCCTACTGCGGGATCAAGTGTCCCAAGCGATGATGCATCGGCAAAGAAGGTATACGAAAGGCCAAGTGCTATACCCTGGTGGGCGGGGACACTGTGCCGCCAGGGTAAGCAGGATTCTTAAAGTGCATCACTCGGGAAGAGGAGCACTTTGCTCTCACGATATCCACGGGCGTGTCACGGGAGCCATGTGTTCGGTCTAACGATGGCGGGAAAGGCTTTCGCCAAGGGTTCTATTGGCCAACCGCCCTCCGGGATGCTTGCGGTGGTGAGGAGGTGCGGCGTGCCAATTCCATACCAAGCAAATCCACCAGCCGGCCCAAGCCCTACAAACCATCCGGCTCTCATGGCCCTTCGGCGGTGCAGGGGCTGGATATCCTGAGACCGTTCAGCGGGCCCACGAGGGCTACACCCACATGTTTGTCGCTATTGACAAATTCACTAAGTGGAGTGGAAGCCGAAAGCGGTGAAACCATTACGCGGCTGCTGCGATCAAATTCATGCAAGGGATCTTCGCCGGCCGAGTCGCCAACCGCATCATCAACGACAACGGCACCTGATTCACCGGTAGGCCTTCCTAGACCTGCGAAGAGATGGGCACCAAGGTCTGTTTTGCCTCGGTTGCCCATCCGAGGAGCAACGGCAAGTCGGCGGGCCAGCAGCCAGTCTTTGAAAGGCCTCAAGTCCGGGCATTCGATCGACTCATAGCGTGGGACCGGTGGACCGAAGAGCTCCGGCGGTGTTGTGGTTGCTCGCACTTCCTCCTAAGCCCGGGCCAGAGAAACCCCTTTCTTCTGGTCTCTGGCGCGGAAGGCTGTTCTCCCCTTCGGGCTGGGCTGGGATCACCACGTGTCGCGGCGTTCGCGGAGGAGGATCGAGGAAGATCTGCTTGGCGGGACAACGTCAATCTCTTGGAAGAGGTGCGGGACCGGCGCGGCCTGCGCCCGTCGCGATACCAGCCAAAGTCTCGAGCGGTACCACGCCTCCGGGTCAACGAGAGAACAGCGCGTTGGGCGACCTGGTCTTCTGAAGGATCGATCGCATCTTGGGTCGCATAATTTGTCTCCCGGTGGGAGGACCCTTCAAAGTGGTTTCGATCTCGTCCGGGCGGTCGGTGGCCATGAAGGCAGCCGAAGAGTGGTGAACTCCCGAACATAGAAAATCTGCGCCAAGTTCTACCCTTGACCAGGTTGTAAGTCCAGGCTCTGTTCCCAGGCCAGTAGGAATGTGTCTTCCTCTCCCTTCTTTGGTCGGGGAAGGCCTTATGTTTGAAATTGAATGTTCACTTCCTTTATCCAGAGTAATTTTTCTCCCTACCCTCTTTTTGGTCTCTGGCCCACGGTTGGGCAGTGTCGGGGCGCTCCCCCTTGGTACCCTGCGGCCTTGCAAAAACCCAGTAGCAAAGGCGGAACCACTAAGTGAGAACGGCGTGCAGGGGTAGGTGATCGGACGGCTAGTTCAGCACGATCCCCGGCACGGTCATGGCGCTCGGAGTGTCCCGTGAAGTCGGCGACTTGAACACCGTTGTCGAAAACCTAAGGCCATGTCACGACTCACTAAGTGTTCGTCCCCTATGGGCTACCTGGGAGGCAAAATTTTGCTAAGTCAAGGGGTTCGAAGGAAGTGACTCCCTGGAGCAAGTCCTTAAGTCATTAAGCGGTCATGCGCTCGTTCGTTCGGAACCAGTGAAGCAAAAATAAAGAGTAGATCCCGGGTGGCATGATGACGAGCTTGTGCTTCAGTCTCGTTTTAAATTAATTTGCATCAAGTATCTTACAGGCGGAAACAAAAAAGAAGAAGACAGGGGGGCGGACTACGCTACTGGCGGCTCCTCCTCGTCCTCCTCTACCGCCTCTGCAGTCGCCACGTCTTCGGCAACTGGGCCAACGTCCAGCCTCATCGCCACGTCTTCCTCGGCTGCCTCCAGCTGGGGATTCTCCATCTCCAGCTGTGCAGCAACCTGTTCGGCAGCATCTTGGACCCGCTCCTCCACCTGCGCCCAGTCGCCTTTAATCCCCTGGACGGTGGCCACAGGATCGAAGTTGGCGTCACGGCTGGCGCAGCAGGCTAGCACGTACTTCGCCGTGGCCGCTGCAACTGCGCGCCCCTCCAGAGCGGACCGGGCGGTCAGGGCGGCGGGCAAGTGCGTGAGGAAGTCCGCGATACGGCCGAGGCAGAATGCGTAGTGCATCGGCTTCTGCTCCCGCGGAGGCAGTTGCACCAACCCCAGGGGGGCTAGGCTGGCCACCGCTCAGTCGAAGGCGTGGCATAGCATCTCGGCGTGTCGCCTCGGCCGGGTCGGTCGACCTTCTCCGCATCCAACTCCGCGGAGAGCTCCTCGGCGTGGCGGGCGCTCTGCTCCCGCCGCTCTCGCTCCCTCAGCAGCTGCAGCTCCAGCCCCGACTCCCGTCTGCGGGAGTCCTCCACCTCCTTGCGAAAGCGGTTAATCTGGGTCCCCGCCTCTGTCAGCCGTTGTAACACCCTACAAATCTAAACTGTCGTACAAGAAAATTTCGACAGCATCTCCCCTAAAATTAGGACAAAACGGAAGTGACAACAAGATTCATAATAAACATTACAAACAGGAATAACATAAAAGCATCAATACTAGAGATAACAAGTCTAAATCAACCAGAAAACAAACATAAACGTAAAACAGCTCCAAAGAGGACATCAACAGGTCTATGATTAATAAAATTTCAGCAAGCTAATGAATTATTAAATGCACTAGTCCATGTGATTCGTGATGACCCCGGAGGGTTGATTGTGCTACTAAGCCCACCCTTCAAGCTTACGACTTAAGAACTACGAA
The DNA here is from genome assembly GCA_036346355.1 of Rhipidocladum racemiflorum. Taxonomy (NCBI): domain Eukaryota; kingdom Viridiplantae; phylum Streptophyta; class Magnoliopsida; order Poales; family Poaceae; genus Rhipidocladum; species Rhipidocladum racemiflorum. The sequence continues at coordinate 42,089 of JAYEVF010000079.1, forward strand.
AACAACAAAATAACAAGGGGTGAGATTGGGTAATCTCAACAAAGCGGAACAACTTCTAACAAATAACACAGCCACAGTAAAACTAGCATACCAAATTCCTCATGTCCAATACCACATTACGAGTCCACACAACCTCATTAGAATGCATATGATTGTGCACATGCTTATGCCATGATCCTCCTCACCGTGCCCTTTCTCGGGGAACACACGGTGTTGTGCGACTCTTGATCGCGCCTGTTGGCGTCGACAAACTTCAATGCATGATTATGCGATTAATGCTTCATGCATAAATACATTCATAACTTCCCACTCTGAATTCACATGCTTGCATACCATCAAATAACATGGATAAAATGTGAACATCATTGAGATAGAATATCTCAACAATTCATCTTGCAAACAACATCTTTCTTCATTCTTACTCATGATTCAAAAGCCAAACAACCACATCACAATGCAGGATAGGATATTGCAATCTCATAAACAAGTAGTTAAACCATGTAGGTGTGCTGCAATTAAGGTTTATATTGAAGACGAAACAAATAGCGAGTTATAGTTTAGCAAGACCGCTACTTCCACTTGCCTTTACCAACGTGGATGACGAACCTAGTTGCGTCCAGAAGGGGCACCACCTGAACAAGCATTCTTTCAGCATATAATAACATCACAATTGATCACACAATTCAAACACGCATTTCCTACAACCCGTTCCCCTTTTAAAACACCGAAACCCCGATCTGTCCGGATCAAACAGCAGCACCCTCTCTTCACAATTTCGTATCTTTTTTTATACAGATCATAAAAATATAAAAAAATTTACAGGAGCTAGATATTGACGGGATCTACAACTTTTATGAAGATCATAAATTTCAATTCAATTGTTAATTATGCCTAAACAGACGTCCAACACAGTAGACGAAATCTGTTTCCAGATTCTGTTCGTCAACTTCCAACAGCTGTAACTCTCAGACCGTCATCCCACAAATTCTGAAAAAATTACAGAAGCTAGATCTCGACGTTATCTACAACTTTCTAGTTATAGGTTTTTGCAGGAAAAATCGTCTAGGTCATGTAAAACGTGAAACAATCCGCGCTGCACAATCTCCCCTTCCAAAAACAGCACCACGTGAACATCTACCCTTCTCCCCCATCAAGATCCATCCAAACCACTCACCACCAGATCTAATACACTCCTAATCCCTAGGTAGAACAGGGGTAAAAGATTGGGAATTTTACCTTGAGTTCCCCCTTGCGAACCCACAAAGAACACGCGATCCCGGGCGGAAATCTGTTCGTCCTCCTCGCCTCCACGGATCCTCTTCTCGTTTTCTCCTTCGCGTTTCGCGGTGGATCTTGAGCCACCACGCAAGGGGAGGAAGAGGTGGAGTGGGGCGGCTGCTAGGGGGAGAGGGGGAGGCGCCCTAGGGTTTGGGGTGGGGTGGCCGGCCACATGGGGAGGCGCCACCCCTTTAGGGGGAGGTGGGCCGGCCCACTTAGGGCGTGGGGAGGGGGAGGTGGGAGAAGAATTCCCGGCCCAGGCCCAAGTTTTCCTCGGCCCACTATTTCTAGCCCGAATACTCCAAATTTAATATTAATACGCCGCATAAACTTCAATTATTTAATTCCCCAACAATTTCCCTCATTCCTCCCGAAACAAAACCAGGAAAAAGGAATCCTAGAATCGCTCTGACGCTCTAAGGCATCACAGCCGTTCCTTGCTTGTCGCCAGGCGGCTACTCGTGCTGGAGTAGAGCTTGCTAAGGGCGGCCAGCAGAGCATCCACGTCTGCCGAAGGGATGGAGGCGACGGGGGGCTCTGGGGTGGGCAAGGGGTCCACCGGGCCCGGGGCCTGAGCAGCGGCGACTGGCGGGATGACCACGCGGGGGTCGCCCTCCTCAAGCTGCCATACTGAGCGCAGCGGCCCGACACCCTGAGGCACAGCGACCAGCGTCTGGTCATTCCGATGCAGGCGGCGAGGGCGTCTGGGTAGGCACCCTGAAAGAAAGAAAAAATAACGGTAAGATGCCTTTTTTAAGAGATCTGACTGTATTTTGCGTGCGCATTTTTGAAAAAGTACCTAGGTGGCGGCCTCGGGAAGCGGGGCACACCCGGGGCAAAGAAACGATCCTCCATGCCTTGGCGGCACGGTCCGTGGCTTTGAGGCCGGAACGGCGGCGGAGGAGAAGCGCCGCCGCCAGTGGTGGCGGTGGCGGCGCGGCAACGTTATCCGAGTTAGGCGCGGTGGCGGCGGCCGTAACGTTATCGGGCCCGTGGCCAGCGGCGGCATCGTCCCGAAATAGGCGCCGGAGGAGTCGGGATCACCACCTCGGCGGAAGCGGCGGAGGGCGAATCGCGTTAGCCATGAACCCCGCTGCCGTTGAGAGCCCGCCACGGCGGCGAAGAAACTCCAGCGCGGCGGTGGAGGACCCGCCCGGTCGAGCCCAGCGGCCTGGCGAAAGCGCGATGGTGCCCACCGAAAGCGGGAGTCTTTAGGAAGGCCGCCCGGTGGTGTCGTCGTCGGCGAGCGTTGGCGTCTACCCTGATCGCCCCTCACGATTCTTGCGGAGGAGAAGTCTCGGATCGTCGGCGCCTGGTGCGCGGTAGTGTCGAGCGTCCCCATGGCGTCCATTTTCGGCATTGCCGGACGATCGTAGCGCTCCACAGGCTCGCGGCATAGTGGGAGCGCGCCCTCCGGAAATGGCGGGGCCAGCGCGGCAAGGCCATTTGTCCCATCCACGCGTCAATCGAGTTGAAATTCGAGGTTCCCGGCGGCTAACAAAGGAAGAAGAAAAAAGTGTCGTCGGAATCCACGGGAACTAAAAAAGAAGAAGAACGAGGAAAGGCGATTCAAAAATAACCGCCTACCTCCGAGGATCGTCGGGTCCCGTCATCGACCAGTCTTTGCCGGTAGGCGGGCCGGCGGCGTAGAGGAGCTAATCCTTGGAAATAAAGTCCGGGCGACCATGCTCCCCGTTAGACCCGCCGCCACCGGTGGTCGGTGCGGGCGGCCAAAGCATCGTCTGGCTTCGGCGTCGCGGCGTGAGCCCCAGTTAGGATTCTTTGACGGCGACGGTCGGAAGCTCCGGACGCCGATCTGCGTATCGTCGCGGCGTACACCCACTCGTCGCGCCACGCCCTCCAATTGGACCGGCTATCCAACGGGATGTAACACGATGCGACCCTGTCTCTGAGCCGCAGGTGGCAGCCCCCGGAGATAGGGATGGGGGCCTTGGCAGGGCGAAGGGAGTAAAAGCGGAAAAGAAGAAGGTTGGGAAGCACTCCCTCTGAACATTTCGCAGAAGTGAGCGAAGACGGCGAGAAGAATGATGGAGTTGGGAGGAAGATGGATGTGGTGAATGGCGTAGAAGTTGAAGACGGAGAGGTAGAAGTCAGACACTGGTGGCACCAGGCCGGCTACCAGCTGCCACCTGAAGAAAACCACCTCTACAGGTGCAGCAGGGGCACGGTGCCGGGCGGATCTTGAGGGTGCCCAGGAGATATGCACAGAAAGGCTGGCGGCGCCCTCCTCCTCGATGGTTGAAGGAGGCAGAACCGGGGCAGGGGTCGGAGGCGCCATCGGATGTAGAAGAAGCAAGGAGCTCTAAGGCAGCAAAAAGGAACAAAGCGAAAGGAGTTTGAAAAGAAAAGAACCGCTCCCCCTCATGGCCGGCCTCCTTATAAGGAGGCGAGGGAGAGCGTAGCGGGAAAGCCGAAAGGACGCGGCGGTTCGAAAAGGGAGAAGTTTAAAAACCCCATAAAGGTGGGGAATCCCAAGGGTCATCACGGCAGTTCTGACGCGGGAATAATGCGCACCCGCCTCGGGGCAGGAGATCTTGGGAAGATCTTTAATGCTGCGGGGTGCATGGGCTTTTAAGAGGCCCCACCCGGGAGACTGGGCGGTTCCTCGAAGGCCATTTAAGTAGGAAAGAGAAAAAGGGAAAAGGAAGGTCAAAGACCAAAAGGCGCTCCAGGGTGGGCCCGGGGGCTACTGTCGGCGTATTCTACACCAGGGTACCGCTCCCCGCGATTAACGCAGTCGCCGGCGAGCGAGGGTGCGTCAGAGCCCCACCCCGCCACAGCGAGCAAAAGCGCCCGATAAAGTGGTCGCCCGGTGGGCGGTGGCGGTCGAGCCACGCCATGGCGCCTAGTAAAGTAATCGCCCGGTGGGCGGTGGCGGTCGAGCCACGCCGCTGGCGCCTAACAAAGTAGTCGCCCGGATGGGCGGTGGCGGTCGAGCCACTCCATTGGCGCCTAGTAAAGTAATGCGCCAGTGGGCGAGTGGCGGTTAAGCCCACGCCGCTGGGCGCCCAGCAAAGTGGTCGCCCAGTGGACAGGTGGCGGTCAGGCCACGCCACTGGGCGCCTAGTAAAGTGGTCACCCAGCGGACAGGTGGCGACCAGGCCACGCCGCTGGGCGCCCAGCAAGGTGGTCGCCCAGTGGACAGGTGGCGGTCAGGCCACGCCACTGGGCGCCTAGTAAAGTGGTCGCCCAGCGGACAGGTGGCGACCAGGCCACGCCGCTGGGCGCCCCGTAAAGTGGTCGCCCAGTGGACAGGTGGCGGTCACTGGGCGCCTAGTAACGTGGTCGCCCAGTGGACAGGTGGCGGTCAGGCCACGCCGCTGGGCGCCCAGTGAGGTGGTCGCCGGTAGACAGGTGGCGCGCGGGCTACGCCACTGGCGCACCAACCCCGAGGCGACGTTGCCAGGGTCAAGGGCATTTAATGCGAATCGTGCGCATTAAATGCAAAGCGTGGAGACTGCGGTATGGTGGCGCGCCTTCCCCAGGCGTGCATTAATTACGGGTGACGTAATGGCAGCACCTCACCCCCTGACGGAGCGAGCGACGTTGGTGGGCGTGGGGCCCGAGGCGGGGGTGTGACGGCTGCGGCAGGCATTTAATGGGGTGTAAGGACGGATGTGGGCGCATTTAATGCACCGTGGCGATGTAATGAGCATGGCTTGCGATGTAAGCCTCTTATGCGCCCCACTTGACCCAAGTATAAAAGGGGGTGGGGTGCATGGGAGAGGGCTTGAACCATTGCTCATAGGTTCCATTTTTCTCAAGTTAGGATTCAGTTCATACTCCACAAGATAAGCAATAGCAAGAGAAGTAGGACTAGGGTTGTTACTCTTGGAGGGCCCGAACACAGGTAAATCTGGCGTCCCCATCCTTCCAGCTTCACGGCACTACGATCTCCGTTCTTCCTCCGGCGATTGCCCCGAAAGCCCCGTCTGAACCTCATAAGCACCCGATTCGGAGGTGCTGTTGGCTAAACGCCGATACGGTAGTTGACGTGGTCAAAAGTTCTCCGAAGCTTGGATGAAGCGATTGCCAAGGGACCGAACAAATGTACGAGGTTGGGTGTGGAGCTTGGATAGGCAAAATTTATTTCCTATGCAATCTGATAATTCTAGTTATTGTAATGATAAGTAATGATCCAAACTAGAATTCACAAGCCCTAGTTGCCGATCTCAAATATATAAGTGAATTTGAAGGTAACACACACGCAAAGATAATGGCACTTGTGCAATCAAGGAATGAGCTATAAAATATAAGTGATGCACCAAAAGCTCTATTGCACAAGTCGTAGTGAGACGCTAACTTATTGCTTTGAGAAAGTAAAAAGGGCACAAGATTGCTCACTAATTAATAAAATGCACAACCTAAAAGTAACGAACACAAATTAGGGTTTTGCTCAATGTAGTGCGACCGGCCACAATTTTCTTTTTCTTTTCCTTTTTTTTATTTTTGTCCTTTTGGCTCTTTCTCTTTTTTTTTTTTTTGGTGACTTTCGGCCAACACTAGTATGAACAAAGTTTTGGAATCCTTAACTCGGTGTCACAAGATAATATGATATGATAACTAAAGATTATGCAATGTATCAAGTAGAGCAGCCCTAAGCAATATCAACAAGCTAGTCTCAAATAGGATCAAAGTGTTCACAATGGATGAATTGGTTCCCAAAGGTAGGTGTACTGAAGTTTTTCTAGGGCAGCAGACTTGTCGCCTAGATTAATGTTTGAATATCACGAATTTGATTGGTTGACTGTGGAAGGAATTGAAGCTTATATCCTCAGCTTTCAATAAAGTGCAAGAACACAAAAATCCGAGTTCGTATGTGAAAGTTATGTTCGAAATACCAAACTGGACAGAATTGAAGGATTGAAGCTACGCGAAGGAAAAGAAAGATCAACAACTAAAACATGGACTCTAATGGATTAAAATCTAACAAAACTCACTAAAATAATAGATTGAAACTAAAGTTTGAATTTTTGTGGAGTCGTTTTCAATTTAGCACAGGAATCAAAAACAAACCTAAGGCACTGATATTCTCACCGATCAATGAAGCTCGATACCACTTGATGTAACACTTTGGGTGTCCCGATCTTTCGATGAGAATGATAACCTTCGATTTGGGTGGAGGCGACTTTGGCGATCCGACTACAACGCATAACGATGATGCGCCTTAGCAATCGCTAAACCAACTCCAGAGGGTTATTGACCTTGCCGTAGGCACGATCAACCTGATCACGAAGATCAATTCCTGCAAGCAATCGAAGAACAAGCAAGAACAAGGCAAAAGCAATCTAAAATTGCAAATATAAATGAAGTATTGAAAAGTTGGGGTTAGATACAAGGAGCTTGTTAGGCGGCCGTTGAGCACGTCTCAAAGACTCAAAATAGTAGCAAAAGGCTAAACTATCAAATAACCAAAACCCAAGTTATTTTGGGGGACTCCCTAGCTATATATAGGAGAAATAGGAGGCCAAAACTAGGCTAGGGCATCCAAACCACATCCATGGCCGAGTAGGACTCCTATTCCTAGTTTGACTCGGATTTGGAAAGATGACCGAACTTGTTTTGCAGATTCCCGTTAACTCGTAAGGAATTTGGAGGTGGGGCTGGATCCATTGGAAAGAGGACGTCGAAACCTTTCAAACCAGTACTCATAGAACCCAAACACCCTTGTGGATCAAAAGTTATGGTCGTTTTAAGTTGGTGTTGTCCCGGAGACCGAATCCGAGTTGAACTTGTGCACCGGAAGAATTGGCTTCATGGTTGATGTTTGGGAGTCCTTCTCCTTGGTTCCTAAGGACAATAAAATCATCACAAGTATAAAATAGCATTCCATTAATTAAATTATTTGTATGCAACCCGAGGAACGCATTCACCTGGCAATTGAAATGTCGTGCGTGAGCTCGAGTAATTGGCCAAGGGTATTACAACATTGTTGGCTTCAATTGGGTTTGTAGGCATGGCCGCATCCATGGTAGTGATGTCCTCATCACGGGTGCCAAACACGCCGAATGCAATTCATATATGTTGTGACTCATTTAGGCATGCATTTCGAATCCGTCCGAGTCGGCGTGAAATATTCATAGCGGCGAGTTCCTAAGCTGAAAGAATTCAAAGCGATGCACGAAACGAAACCGAGTGCCGAACACCCGGAATTAACTTGCGATGTTCGCTTGTGCATTTCATCGTAATTCTGCATTCATTTCGAATACGTCCAAGTGAGTGCGAAACATCCCTCCGCGACGGGTCACATGGGGTACTGCAAGCTGCGTCCGAATGAAAACGATGCAGAAACGAATCGGGTGTCAAACTCCCGGAATGGGCTTCACATGTGCCCTAGACCGTTTCAGCAAGCATTTCGAGTACGTCCGACTTGAAGCGAAACATTCATGCACAATTGTAATGTAAACCACACGCGTACCAGAATCGTGCACAAATAGAAACATTGTTCCAAACTTGCTGAATGAACTTCGTATATGCCCAAGCGCATTTCGCCATGCGTTTTGAATCATTCCGAGTCGTGTGAAACATTCCTCATGACGAGGACTGTATGGTGCATGGATTTTCACAAGAAAACGAGGCATAAGATGAAGCTCAACCCGAATGGGCTTCATGTTTGCCATAGCTCATTTTAGCAAGCAATTTGGGCTCATCCGAGTCGGTGTGAAACCTACACCACAAACGGAACCATAAGTCACGTTCGCACTGAGCGAGTACGAAAAGAAAGCTCGTGGCAGACACCCTGAATAGAGTTCATGTGTGCCCAAGCTCATTTTGGCATGCATTTCTGCTGCATCCGGGTCGGTGTAAATCATTTCTCAGCGATAGGTGCCAACGGGTACTGCGAGCTGCGTGCGTATCAAAACGATGCACGGAAGGAAAATGTAGGCCAAACTCCGTGAGTGGACTTTACATGCCTTTCAGCACAATTCTGCATTCATTTCTGATGTAACACTGGGTGTCCCGATCTTTCGATGAGAATGATAACCTTCGATTTGGGTGGAGACGACTTTGACGATCCGACTACAACGTACAACGACGATGCCTTAGTGATTGCTAAAACAACTCTAGAGGGTTATTGACCTTGCCGTGGGCTTGATCAACCTGATCACGAAGATCAATTCTTGCAAGCAATCGAAGAACAAGCAAGAACAAGGCAAAAGCAATCTGAAATTGCAAATATAGATGAAGTATAGAAAAATTTGGGGTTCCGATACAAGGAGCTTGTTAGGAGGCCGTTGAGCACGTCTAAAAGACTCAAAATAAGTAGCAAAAGGCTAAACTATCAAATAACCAAAACCCAAGTTATTTGCAAAACAATTGGCATCACTTTTCCAAACTGAGAAGACTTGTGCTTTGGGCCTTGTAATAGAGTTGTAGTTGGTATCCTACTGCTTTGGACATGATTCCCATGACCCTAACTTTCATAAATAGCCGGACATCGTTCCTTAGGGTTTTGGGTTTTATTTGATTAGTTTAGCCAAGTGCAAACTTGATCCTGCCGAGTTGTCTTTGGGCGACCACCTTGTCAAGATCGTCAATAAGACTCCACTTTGTTTCGCCTCCACTTTTATCCGCAATTTCAGATTGCTTATCCTATTGTTCTTGCTTGTTCTTCGGTTGCTTGCGGGAATTGAACCTCGTGTTCAGGTTGATCGTGCCTACGGCAAGATCAATAACCCGCCGGAGTTGGTTTAGCGATTGCTAAGGCGCATCGTCGTCGTATGGTGTAGTCGGATCGTCAAAGTCGACTCCAACAAATCGATCGTGTGTTTCTCATCGAAAGATGGGGACACTCTCAGTGCCATCACGACGCCATCAAGTGGTATCAGAGCAAACCAGGTTGCTCGGTGAGAATTCTTTACCCTAGATTAGTAGATTGATATCTTTCCTATAGTCCAGAGAAGCACCATCAGATTAGATCTCCCCATACCAAAACAATTTGAGCATCGCAATTTCCTTTCCGATTACCAACTGCGTTATTGAATTTTTGGTTGCATCGTAAATGCGTGTCGAGTTGCTGAATTCTAGTTCTAGTTGGAGTCCAAGTCGGAAGAATTTTTGTCTCCCACGCCGGTTTGAGTTGTGTTCGGTTTAGAGGTGTGTTCGGTTTCGGTCCCGAATGTTAAAAAAGTGTTCAGACCGAAGCTTCTTTTCATCTAACCGATCGCCCAGCTGGTGCGCGCTTGTCAACCAGCTGGTCGCCCACGATAGCCGACTGCCGCCGCCGTGATCGCCCACTTGGTCGCCCTCTGTTAGCCGTGATCGTCACCGCGACTAGTCGCGCGCTTGTCACCCGATCGTCGCACGCTCGATAGCCCATCGTCGCCGCGATCGTCGCCGCCGATCGTCGCCACTTGGTCGCCTCGACGGTCACCTCCTCTGTTAGCCAATCGTCGCCCACCTGGCCGTCCATTGGTCACATGGCGGTCTTCCACTTTGCATAGCACTTGAAAGAAAAGCGAGTCGGATCGTTAGGACAAAAAAAGTCCGAACAGATCCGAAATTTTGTGCCAAACCTGTTTTCACAAGATCCCAGTCTTTTGAGATAGTTCCCTTCTTTCGCGAATTTTTTCACGCTGATTTTCCATCTGCTTTGTGGAATCAGACTGTCGCGGACGCGATTTTGAGTCACCGATCCTTGCTAGCCTAGAGTCGACAACTAGTGACTAGACGTTGAACAATTCTTCAATTTTGCATTCACCGATTGGATTATTGCTAACCTTTTGCTACTAAATTAAGCCTGTCCAAGCTCCACTTTCTACCCGTCTGAGCGTTCGATCCCTTGGCAATCGCTCTACACAAACTTCGTAGAACCTTTGACAACGCCAACGGCCGACAACGCCTGCTGCATTGTAAGAACTTGTAAGAACTTGGGTCATAGGCTTGAGCGCTTGAGATACTTGCCACCTAGTAGTTGATAGGAACATTATACTTGTGGTTTTTGTTTCCTTGTCATCAACTAACCATGTCAGGTGTGACGAGTTCACTTCATCACTTTCCACGAACCAAGGGCATCATTGCTCACTTCCAAAAGATGACGAGGGAAACCACCGATGGTCTTAGCGAGGATGTACGGCTCACTAATGAGCGTATGTCAATGTAAGAAGACCATCTCAGATCCATCGAGGCTGCACAAGAGATTGCTAACACTACTCTTGCTACTATTTTGGCTAGACTTGATAGTTTTGCAGCTGTTGCATCTGGTGCTTCCAATCCACCACCCCGTCGTCCAAGCAACAATTCAGCTCCACGGGAGAGGTCCCCAGCAGATTTAGAAGAATAGAACGAAGAGCACGAATATGATGACACCACTGATGTGGAGGAGGTCAACCCCGTCCATTACAATAATGATCGTGACCATCATCGGCTACGCTTCAATCAAAGAAGGTATGCGACATGATCCTCCACGACCAAGGAGCGAGAGCGAGATGATGTTTTCCCTAAGGTAAATTTCAATATGCCACCTTTTGAAGGTAAATATGACCCTGATGGTTACCTTAGTAGGGAATTACTTGTTGATCAAAATTTGCGTCTTGTGATTTCCTGAGAATAGAAGAGTTAGGGCTGCCACAAGTGAGTTCACTGATTTTGCTTCTGTTTGGTGGAGAGAACATTGCCGTGCTCATCCAAATAATATACCCACCACTTGGGAAGCCTTGAAATTGCTAATGAGGCATAGATTTGTTCCTTCATACTATGCTATAGATTTATTGAATAAATTACAGCGCCTACACCAAGGTAAGAATTCGGTGGAAGAATATTACCAAGAATTGCAAATTGGCATGTTGCGTTGTGGATTAATTGAGAATGAGGAAGCTTCTATGGCTCGTTTCTTAGGTGGTTTAACTCGAGAAATCCAGGATATTCTAGACTATAAGGATTATAATTCGATGACTCGGTTGTTCCATCTTGCTTGCAAAGCTGAACGTGAAGTGCAGGGTCGTCAATCGAGGGCAAAGACTAACTTTTCTGCAGGCCGAACTACTTCATGGATACCGCGCAACCCTGCTGCCCCTGTCAGCCGTACTACCACGCCGACCTCTTCCATCAACAGAACGGCGTCCGCCACCGCAAATTCGGCACCACGACCAACGCCGACGAAAAGTGCCACACAAGCTACTACAAATAGTTCGTAAGTCGCTTGGCCGCATCAACGGGACGCACCAAAGATGTTCAGTGCCATCGCTGCAAGGGTTTCGGTCACATGATGAAGGAGTGTCCGAACAAGCGTGTGCTAATAATCCGTGAAGACGGCGAGTATGACTCGGCAAGTGATCTTGATGTAGAAACATATGCTTTGCTCGCTGAACATGAAGACGGCGATCCGAATGCCGAGCATGACGAGGTGCACGTGAGCGCTGGTGATGCTGACCAATATTTGAGTATTATTGCACAACGTGTGCTTAGTGCTCAGATTGCTCGCGCTGATCCAAATCAACGCCACAACTTGTTTTACACAAAAGGCGTCGTCAAGGAGCGATCCATTCGAATAATCATTGATGGTGGGAGTTGCAATAATATAGCAAGCATGGACATGGTGGAGAAGCTATCACTCTCCACTAGACCACACCCTCAGCCCTACCACATTCAATGGTTCAGCAACAGCGGCAAACTCAAGGTAACTCGCATGGTAAGAGTACATTTCGCTTTAGGTTCCTATCATGATTATGTTGATTGCGATGTCGTACCTATGCAAGCATGTTCTATGTTATTAGGTAGACCGTGGCAATATGATAAGGATTGTTTACATCATGGTAGAACAAATCAATACTCTTTTGTGCATAAAGAAAAGAAAATTGTGCTACACCCAATGTCGCCATTGTAAAGGATGAAATTGCTAGATCTAGCAAAGAGAAAAATCGAGAGAATTCTAAGAGTGAAAATCAGATTGTCGCCAAAGGACTTGAACAACATAAACAGAGAGAATCTAACCTTGATTATGCCCAAATTAATGAGATTAAATTGAAAGGTTCTTGTTTTCTTGCAAAAAAATCTGATTTGAATGAGTTGGATGTTTGTAGGTATACATGCTATGCTTTGGTCTGCAAAGAAACTTTGTTTTCACTAGAGGAGATGTCTCTCTCTTTGCCTCCTGTTGTCACTAACCTTTTGCAGGAATACACTGACATCTTCCCAAAGGACATCCCCTCAGGGCTGCCGCCAATTAGAGGGATTGAGCATCAAATTGATCTCATTCCAGGGGCATCCTTGCCCAACCGAGCACCTTACAGAACCAACCCTGAAGAGATGCAAGAGATACAACGCCAAGTTCAAGAATTGCTTGATAAAGGGTACGTACGTGAATCTCTTAGTCCTTGTGCTGTACCAGTCATTTTAGTACCTAAGAAAGATGGAACATGGCTCATGTGTGTGGATTGTCGAGCAATTAATAATATCACCATTAGATATCGCCATCCTATTCCTCGGTTAGACGATATGCTTGATGAATTAAGTGGCTCTACTGTGTTCTCTAAAGTGGATTTGCGTAGTGGGTATCACCAGATTCGCATGAAGTTAAGAGATGAATGGAAAACAGCATTTAAAACTAAGTTCGGGTTATATGAGTGGTTAGTAATGCCTTTCGGGTTGACTAATGCTCCTAGCACTTTCATGAGATTGATGAACGAGGTTTTACGTGCTTTCATTGGAAAATTTGTGGTAGTTTACTTGATGATATCTTGATTTATAGCAAATCTTTAGAGGCTCATCTTGAACATCTACGTCTTTGTTTTTAATGCTTTACGCGATGCACGCTTATTTGGTAACCTTGAGAAGTGCACCTTTTGCACGGATCGAGTATCTTTTCTTGGCTATGTTGTTACTCCACGAGGAATTGAAGTTGACCAAGCCAAGGTTGAAGCGATACTGAGTTGGCCGACTCCTAACACGGTCACCACAGGTGCGAAGTTTTCTAGGACTTGCTGGATTCTATCATCGTTTTGTGAAGGATTTCAGCACCATCATTGCACCCATGAATGAGCTCACCAAGAAGGGTGTACCTTTTGCTTGGGGCAAGTCGCGAGGAAGATGCCTTCAACATTCGAAAGCTAAGTTAACCCATGCACCCTTACTCCAACTTCCAGACTTTTCTAAGACTTTTGAACTAGAATGTGATGCTAGTGGAATTGGTTTGGGTGGTGTTACATTACAAGAAGGAAAACACATTGCTTATTTTAGTGAGAAGTTGAGTGGGCCAAGTTTGAATTATTCTACTTATGATAAGGAGTTATATGCGCTAGTTCGAACTTTAGAAACAAGGCAACATTATTTATGGCCCAAGGAATTTGTTATACATTCTCGATCATGAATCGTTAAAACATATTAGAAGTCAAGCTAAACTGAATCAGTAGACATGCAAAGTGGGCTGAATTCATTGAGTCATTTCCTTATGTCATCAAACACAAAAAGGGAAAGGATAATGTCATTCTTTGATGCCTTGTCTAGGAGATATACCATGCTCTCACAACTTGACTTGAAAATTTTTGGTTTGGAAAGCGATTAAAGAGCAATATGTGCATGATGATGATTTTAAAAATGTGTTGCTCAATTGTAAAGAGGAAAAACTTGGAACAAATTTGTCCTCAATAATGGGTTTGTGTTTAGAGCAAACAAACTATGTATTCCAGCTAGTTACATTCGTTTGTTATTGCTACAGAGGCGCATGGGGAGGAGGATTGATGGGACACTTTGGTGTGAAGAGGACGGAGGACATACTCGCTAGCCATTTCTTTTGGCCCAAGATGAGACGAGACGTGGAACGTTTCATCGCCATTGTTCTACATGTCAAAAAGCTAAGTCACGACTTAATCCACATGGTTTATACATGCCTGCACTGTTCTAACGTGCCTTGGGAGGATATTTCTATGGACTTTGTTTTAGGACTTCCTAGAACAAAGAAGGGGAGGGATAGTATCTTTGTCGTTGTGGATAGATTTTCTAAAAATGGCACACTTCATACCTTGTCACAAAAGCGATGACGCTACCAACATTGCTGACTTATTCTTTCGTGAAATTGTTCGCTTACATGGTGTGCCAAACACAATAGTTTCAAATCGTGACACTAAATTCTTAAGCCACTTTTGGAGAACTTTGTGGGCTAAATTGGGGACTAAACTTTTATTTTCTACTTGTAGGATCGAAGTATACGAATATAGCAATCAGAGGGGGGGTGAATGATTGTGCGGAAGCTAAAACCAAATTCTTGATCTATTAAAAGTTCACCCCAAAATAGAACCAAATAATTGCCTCGTTTTCGACAAAAACAGAATGACAGAGGTTTCGTAAAACGAGAATTCCCGGAGATCCAACCGTTAGATTGATCTAAAATTTGAACACGAGAAACTAGATTCCAATACGAATCGAACCCAAAAAGAATCAGCTCGATCGGACTTACGGATCAAAAGTTATGAGCTTCGCAAGCTTGCTGATCCAGAACTTGACGAGAATCAATCTAATCAAAACTTCAAGATTAAACAAGAACGACAAAAGATTGATCAACTAGACTTTGAGAAACACTAGATCAATACCCTAGAGAGGTTTTTGATGGATCAAATCAAGATAAAACTTGAAGAACAAAAACCAATCTAGAACTAGAACAAGCATGCAAACAAGAACCAAAACAGAAAATATCAGTAGCGACGTGGTTCTTGTAGCACTTAAAAATCTTGGAAGAATTGATCTTTATTTCTTGTCTAAAATACTCTCATCAAAAGAGTACAAACCCTAAAACCAAGCTCAAAGCTTGATGCGCTCAGCTCTACTTGGTGCCTTTCAACAGAGACCCCCACCTATTTAAAGCACCAACCCACAAGGAGTTACGAATACGATTCCTATTCCCGAGAAGGAATCCGTATTCAACTCAACTCTACTTGGCCCAACCAGGCCGAGTACAACTCTTGCACGCGTATGGCAACCCTACCATACTCACGTGACTAACACTTTGCACGCCGTATGGCCACCTGCCATACTCACGTGACTAACACTTTGCACGCCGAATGACCTCCTGCCATTCTCACGTGACTAACCATTCTTCATGTGCACCATTCTCTTAGCCCGAACGTCCGCATGACATCCTTGACCACCAAGACCTCGGTTCCTCCTGAACCTAGTCCGAACCTCGGTTCCTCCATGAACCTAGTTCCGGTCCCGTCATCGACCACATTCGTCTTCGAGCAATACCTGCACATGAACAAACCACAAAACAAATCCGAGCACAAGTCCACGACTTGACTCAATGTCAATCCATGCAACTACTCACATGAGCATTGCATAAAGTCCACTTCAAAAGAAGCATCATGAAATCATCACAAATTTCATAATCTCAAATTCAAATTATTTCAATTCTGCAAAACATCCAAACTGAGCAAAACACGTTCACAACGGACAAGAAATAAAAACCCTAGAAAAGTCCATTCACGACGGACAAGAAATCTCTGTCCGGCGTACATGTGAAACTCTCAGTTCCAAGAAAAAAACATTCCGGTGAAAACACGTTCACAACGGACCCAAAAACTTTGTCCGTTGTACATGCACAACTTACTGGTTTCTTGGAAGATTGAGTTTGGCTCAATGAGTTCAAAAGCATGTCCACGACAGACCAACAAAGTTTGTCCGTCGTAGATGGGAAACTTACTGTTTTCTTTAGGATTGGTCCGGCGCCAAGGCAAAATTTACTGTTTCTTGTCAATTGTCAAAACACATGAACAAACACATTTTGCAAATTCAAATCTAAGTTAATTTTTCAGTTCAAAGCCAATTTTTCAGCACATGATTTCACAATCTCCCCCTTGATGAAAACATTGGCAACACCACTTAGAATTGAATATTTGGCATTCACTTTACCAAAGATTTTGAAATCCAAAGGATCAAAGACCAAAGTAAGAAAACACAGAAATCCCTCTTTGACCAAAATGCAAAACAAAATCTCCCCCTGAGAATGAAAATGTGTGTGAATATGCAATGCGCCCAAAAATTTCAAAAATTCTCCAAACTTCTCCCAAAATTCTCAAATTTCCAAATACAACTCCCCTTTTTTTTCTTCTCCCCCTTTTTCCTTAAACTTTTCAACAATTCCCAATTTTCTCCCCCTTTGACAATGGATTCATCAAGAGTAAAAGAGAGAACAGGTTCAAATTTTTTCCTGTAGCAAAGATTTCACAAGGAGAAACAAGGGAGTGCCAAGATAGGAAAAGATGAGCTCATTCGATCATATAACCTTATATATCACATAATATGCAAAATATATGATCTTGAAGTGATTTTAACAAGTTAGGGAATGACATGCATCTCAACCTCAATTTAGTCAACTATAGCCAAGTACTAAGCAAGATCTTAGCAGAAAAAGCAAGGCTTTAAAAATTGAAGCAACTAACAACTTAGGGCGAGCAAGTAGTTTCAACTCCAATCTAGTAGACCAATTTAATCTTTAAACAATAAATCGCATGTGGCATGCTTGAAGCATACTTCTTTTATTTTCTAGGAGTGGCATGCTTGAAGCATACATCTTATCTTTGAGGGAATGGCATGCTTGAAGCATACATCTTATTTTTTAAGGAAAGCATGCCTGAAGCATACAACTTGAAGCTTTTGCTTTTAACACCCCTTTTTTTATTCCCTTTTCTTTTTTTTTTATTATAAACATGCAAAAATGATTAAATGGTCTTATGAAAGAGTAAAGTTGAAACCACACTTGCTTCATAGCCCAAATTTGTCAAGAGGATTCAATATCAAGCCTAGAAGAGTAAGATATCACAGAGTATTTAGCTATAGGCAATCAGATCAGGGAATTCCGCAATGTCATTCTTAGTTCAAGTGAGACAATTTAAATTATCATATATTAGCTCAATTATATAGTATATAAAGAAATATGATAAAGTGAGCTCATCAAGTGAAAGAACTTTGCAAAGAAACTCCCCCTCAAAACAATCCCATTGGATGAACAATTCCAAGTTCTCCCCGAATAAAAGCAAAACGAGAAGAAGACAAAGGTTTTGTGAAAATGTCTGCCAATTGATGTTCAGTATCCACATGATGAAGCACAATGTTGCCTTTTTCAACATGATCTCTAAGAAAGTGAAATCTGATGTCAATATGTTTTGTTCTTGAATGTTGCACAGGTTCTTAGCAATGCAAATTGCACTAGTGTTATCACACGTAAGAGGAACACTATCCAAAATAACCCCATAATCTTTAAGTGTAGCTACTATCCAAAGAATTTGAGAACAACAACTAGCGCTGACCACATATTCAGATTCAGCAGCTTGATTGTGCAACAGAAGATTGCTTTCTAGATGACCATGCAATGAGAGAATTTCCCAAGAAGTGACATGAACCAGAAGTGCTCTTCCTATCAATTCTACATCCTCCAAAATCAGCATCAGAAAAAGATCTCAAACTAATGCATGAGGAAGCAGAAGCCAAATGCCAAAATCTTGAGTTCCATGAAGATACTGAAAATCCTTTTGATGACTTGTCGATGTGACGCACGTGGGAAGCTTGAAAACAAGCACACACAAGCACGTGGGAAGAGTCTCTCATGTAAACCTCTAATTATCTCGTCCTCAACAAAGATTATCATCATCTTTATGAACAAAGACACTCTCCCCCCTGAACATATGCACTTGTACCTGCATCATTTGAACTAGTGCCTTTTGCGAAAAGAAGTGGAAGAAGCATCTCCAAAGGCAACACTTTCAAGATGAGATGCACGAGTGAAGGAGAACCAAATCTTATCCTTGAACATATGAAGTGAGCATCCAAATTCACTAGCCACATGTTCTCCCTCCTCGCGTGAGAAGCCTACATAGAAGCGAGAAAGTGTCGAGGTCTCGATCGGGTTAGAAATAAGATGTTTAGGAATCCAGCCTTTGAGACACCACGACAGGACAACGATAGGCACAACACGAGCAGTCTTATGCACAAAATCAAATTTGCCTGTTCCCGTGTTTCTAGCAACAAAAGGTGCTTGCATCACCCTAGGCACGTAGTGAGAAGCAAAGCGTGCCTTTCTAAAATTAGACCTAGCCTTAGCTCTTTCTTTCTTTTGTTGTTTGGCTAGTCTAAAGCAAAAATCTACTAAATGTCCATCTCTACCACAATGAGTGCAAGTGTACTTAACAGGATGTTTGGCTTTAGAAGTAGAAGCAACATTTGCATTCATCATAGTAGAAGATAACACTCCAGCAGACTTAAAGACAATTTTCTTAGCCTCATTGACAATTTCAAATTTTCCACTTTCAAGTGTTTTGACAACAGTTGGAGCATGTGATTTATGATGAGCATAAGAATCAAAACCTAAACCTTTGTTATGAGTGCTGACTTTTGATTGATCCAAGATCATGTTTAGGTTTTTCTTTCCTTTAGTGAAACGTTCTAATGACTTTTCCAAGTAATCAATTTTTCGAGAAAGAGTTAAACAATTATTACAGGGAACGTCCACTTTTCCTTTTTGCTTGCGACAAGTTGAGCATGAAAGAACCTCATGTGTAAGCAAATCTTCTGTCATTTGAGAAACCCTAGCATTTGCATCATGCAACTTCAATTCTAGTATGGAGCATATAGAACATGGAGTTGTATCATGTAAATCAATGGTAGAACAACTAGCATGTTTAACAAGTTTCTCATTTTTCTCATTTTCAGCATTGATTTGCTCTAACAAGGTAACATGTTCTTTCCTAAGCAAAGTAAGCTCATTGTAAATTAAGTCACATGATTTGCAAGCATCATCATCAGGAATCAAGGTTTTAAGTCTAGCAATTTCAGCATTCAATGACTCAACAACAAAATCATGTTTCTTAATTTTCTTGTCACGTTTATCAAGCAATTTACCAAGTCGAGCAACAGCAATAGCTAATTCATCGTAAGAAGGATCTACCTCATTGAAGTCACTGTCATGATCGCCCTCGGTGAAGCTGTCGATGCTTTTAGCCATGAGACACAACCCCGTCAACTCATGCTTGCTTGGAGTTGCATCGTCCTCACTGCTCCCTGAATCCACATCGCTTAAATTGACTTGTTCAAGAGCGGAAAGAACTCGGTGGACAACTTTGCTGTTGATGAAGCTCTTCTTCTTTCTATTACTTGAAGAGAACTTCTTCTCTTTTCTTCTGTCGTTGTCCTTCTCCTCCCTTGATGCTTTACCTGCAAGTTTAGGACAGTTTGGACGAATATGGTCGAGATCACCACACTCATAGCATCTTGGAGGGCCACCACCACCTCTCTTTCTCATTCTCACATTTTGTAAAGCTTTGTTAAAGCGAGAAGAGAGTAGTGACAAGTCTTCTTTCTCGGGAATTGCTCAACTGCTCATTGGTTAGTGAAGACAAGAAAGATAGAGCAAAGCTTGAAGCAGCACCATTATGAGATATGCTAGATTGAGATGTCAAAGCAATTGATTTATGATCATTCTTTCTAGCAAGAATATCTAATTCATGAGTTTTCAACTTGGAATAAAGAACATCTAAGGTAAGTGTACTCATGATAGTAGATTCTCTAATGGATGTAACTTTCATCTCCCAAATAGACATGTCTAAAGCACCAAGCAATTGTCTAGCATTAGCAGCATCATCAAAGCTAACTCCAACAGCACGAAGATTACTAAGAATTTTATTGAAACGTGCAAAGAAGTCATCTAGCGACTCACCGGGTTTCATCTCAAAACGCATGTATTCTTTTTTGTAAATATCTTGGCGAACCTCTTTGACAGTGTTAGAACCCTCATGGTAATCACAAAGAGATTTCCATACCTCATATGCGGATCGAAGATGAACCACACGATCAAAGTCGCTGCGTCCCAAGCCTTGGATGATCAAGTTGCGCGCCTTGCTATTTGCTTCAACATGTGTGCGATTGGTGTCGTTGACGTTGTCGTTTGCAGGGACTTCATATGGCTTGTAGACCTTCTCCCAAATTGTGAAGCCCTGTGCTTGGATGAACGCCTCCATCTTGGCCTTCCAAAACTGAAAATCAACACCATCGAACACACATGGTTTTGTCGAATAACGATCCATTGATCTAATCACCGGTTAAGATAGATTAGAGAAACCTTGCTCTGATACCACTTGTAGGATCGAAGTATACGAATATAGCAATCAGAGGGGGGGTGAATGATTGTGCGGAAGCTAAAACCAAATTCTTGATCTATTAAAAGTTCACCCCAAAATAGAACCAAATAATTGCCTCGTTTTCGACAAAAACAGAATGACAGAGGTTTGGTAAAACGAGAATTCCCGGAGATCCAACCGTTAGATTGATCTGAAATTTGAACACGAGAAACTAGATTCCAATAAGAATCGAACCCAAAAAGAATCAGCTCGATCGGACTTACGGATCAAAAGTTATGAGCTTCGCAAGCTTGCTGATCCAGAACTTGACGAGAATCAATCTAATCAAAACTTCAAGATTAAACAAGAACGACAAAAGATTGATCAACTAGACTTTGAGAAACACTAGATCAATACCCTAGAGAGGTTTTTGATGGATCAAATCAAGATAAAACTTGAAGAACAAAAACCAATCTAGAACTAGAACAAGCATGCAAACAAGAACCAAAACAGAGAAAATCTTGTAGCGACGTGGTTCTTGTAGTACGCAAAAATCTTGGAAGAATTGATCTTTATTTCTTGTCTAAAATACTCTCATCAAAAGAGTACAAACCCTAAAACCAAGCTCAAAGCTTGATGCGTTCAGCTCTACTTGGTGCCTTTCAACAGAGACCCCCACCTATTTAAAGCACCAACCCACAAGGAGTTCTGAATACGATTCCTATTCCCCTGCAGGAATCCGTATCCAACTCAACTCTACTTGGCCCAACCAGGCCGAGTACAACTCTTGCACGCGTGATGGCAACCCTACCATACTCACGTGACTAACACTTTGCACGCGTATGGCCACCGCCATACTCACGTGACTAACACTTTGCACGCGAATGACCTCCTGCCATTCTCACGTGACTAACCATTCTTCATGTGCACCATTCTCTTAGCCCGAACGTCCCGCATGACATCCTTGACCACCAAGACCTCAGTTCCTCCTGAACCTAGTCCCGAACCTCGGTTCCTCCATGAACCTAGTTCCGGTCCGTCATCGACCACATTCGCTCTTCGAGCAATACCGCACATGAACAAACCACAAAACAAATCCGAGCACAAGTCCACGACTTGACTCAATGTCAATCCATGCAACTACTCACATGAGCATTGCATAAAGTCCACTTCAAAAGAAGCATCATGAAACCATCACAAATTTCATAATCTCAAATTCAAATTATTTCAATTCTGCAAAACATCCAAACTGAGCAAAACACGTTCACAACGGACAAGAAATAAAAACCCTAGAAAAGTCCATTCACGACGGACAAGAAATCTCTGTCCGGCGTACATGTGAA
This sequence comes from Rhipidocladum racemiflorum, assembly GCA_036346355.1. Taxonomy (NCBI): domain Eukaryota; kingdom Viridiplantae; phylum Streptophyta; class Magnoliopsida; order Poales; family Poaceae; genus Rhipidocladum; species Rhipidocladum racemiflorum. Next base: position 63,771 of record JAYEVF010000079.1, read on the forward strand.
ACTCTCAGTTCCAAGAAAAAAACATTCCGGTGAAAACACGTTCACAACGGACCCAAAAACTTTGTCCGTTGTACATGCACAACTTACTGGTTTCTTGGAAGATTGAGTTTGGCTCAATGAGTTCAAAAGCATGTCCACGACAGACCAACAAAGTTTGTCCGTCGTAGATGGGAAACTTACTGTTTTCTTTAGGATTGGTCCGGCGCCAAGGCAAAATTTACTGTTTCTTGTCAATTGTCAAAACACATGAACAAACACATTTTGCAAATTCAAATCTAAGTTAATTTTTCAGTTCAAAGCCAATTTTTCAGCACATGATTTCACACTACTACTTGTCATCCCCAAACTGATGGACAAACTGAGGTCGTTAATCGAACTTTATCTACCATGCTTAGGGCTGTTCTGAAAAAGAACATTAAATTGTGGGAAGAATGCTTGCCACATATTGAGTTTGCTTATAATTGGTCTATGCATTCTACTACTAAGATGTGCCCTTTTGAGATTGTATATGGATTTGTACCTCATGCGCTAATTGATTTGTTACCTATGCCATCTTTGGAGAAATTGAATCTTGATGCTAAACAACGTGCTGATATGATTATGAAAATGCATGAGACAACTAAAGAAAACATAGAGCGCATGAATGCTAAATATAAACTTGCTGGTAGTAAGGGAAGGAAACATGTAACTTTTGAACCAGGCGATTTAGTGTGGTTGCATTTGCGAAAAGATCGATTCACAGAATTAAGAAAATCTAAGTTGATGCCGCGAGCTGATGGTCCTTTCAAAGTATTGGCAAAGATTAATGATAATGCATACAAGCTTGAATTGCCTGCAGATTTTGGGGTTAGTCCCACATTCAACATTGCCGATTTGAAACCATACTTGGGAGAAGATAATGAACTTGAGTCGAGGACGACTCAAATGCAAGAAGGGGAGGATGATGAGGACATCACTACCATGAATACGGCCATACCTACAAACCCAATGGAAACCAATAATGTCATAAAAGGGCCAATTACTCGAGCTCGCGCACGTCAATTCAATTACCAGGTGAATGCGTTCCTCGGGTTGCATACAAATAATTTAATGAATGGAATGCTATTTAATCCTTGTGATGATTTTATTGTCCTTAGGAACCAAGGAGAAGGACTCCCAAACGTCAAGCATGAAGCCAATTCTTCCGGTGCAGAAGTTATACTCGGATTCGGCCTCCGGGATAGCATCAACTTAAAATGACCATAACTTTTGATCCACAAGGGTGTTTGGGGTCTATGACTACTGGTTTGAAAGGTTTCGACGTCCTCTTTCCAACGGATCTGGCCCCATCCCCAAATTCTATTCGAGTCGACGGGAATCTACAAAACAATTGGCATCACTTTTCCAAACCGAGAAGACTTGGGCATTGGGCCTTGTAATAGAGTTCAGTTGGTGTCCTACTGCTTTGGACGTGATTCCCATGACCCTAGCTTTCATAAATAGCTAGACATCGGCTCCTTAGGGTTTTGGGTTTTATTTTATTAGTTTAGCCAAGTACAAACTTGATGCTGCGAGTTGTGCTCCCGGACAGCCACCTTGTCAAGATCGTCAATAAGACTCCACTTTGTTTCACCTCCACTTTTATCCGCAATTTCAGATAGCTTATCCTATTGTTCTTCTTGTTCTTCGGTTGCTTGCAAGAATTGAACCTCGTGTTCAGGTTGATCGTGCCTACGACAAGATCAATAACCCGCCGGAGTTGGTTTAGCGATTGCTAAGGCGCATCGTCGTCGTATGGTGTAGTCGGATCGTCAAAGTCGACTCCAACAAATTGATCGCGTGTTTCTCATCGAAAGATCGGGACACCCTCAGTGCCATCACGGCGCCATCACTAGCGCTTTTCATCATTTGTTTCAAATCTGTTCGAGTATATCTGGAAGAATCCCCCACGACGGGTTCGAACAGGCACTGCAGCGGCAGCCATACGAAAATGAAAATGATGCACGAAATGAAACATTGTGGCAAACACCACACGCGCCGAAAATGTGCACGGAATGGAACATCGTGGCAAGCACCCCACACGCTGCAACCTTGCATGCCAAAATGAAACATTGCGGCACAAAACGAAAGTGATGAACGAAATGAAGCCGGGTGCCAAACACGTCGAATGCAATTCATATGTGTTGTGACTCATTTAGGCATGCATTTCGAATCCGTCCGAGTCGGCGTGAAATATTCCGCAACGACGAGTTCCTAAGCTGAAAGAATTGAAAGCATTGCACGAAACGAAACCGAGTGCCAAACACCAAGAATTAACTTACGATGTTCGCTTGTGCATTTCAACGCAATTCTACATTCATTTCGAATACGTCCGAGTGAGTGCGAAACATCCCTCCGCGACGGGTCACAAGGGGTACTGCAAGCTGCGGAATGAAAACGATGCAGGAAACGAATCGGGTCATCAAACTCCCGAATGGGCTTCACATGTGCCTAGCCCGCTTTCGGCAAGCATTTCGAGTACGTCCGACTTGAAGCGAAACATTCATGCACAATGGTAATGTAAACCACATGCGTACCAGAATGGTGCACAAAGAGAAACATTGTTCCAAACATGCCGATTGAACTTTGTATATGCCCAAGCGCATTTCGGCATCCGTTTTGAATCTTTCCGAGTCGTGTGAAACATTCCTCCGCGACGAGGACTGTATGGCGCATGGATTTTCACAAGAAAATGACGCATAAGATGAAGCTGAGTGTCAATCAACCCGAATGGGCTTCATGTTTGCCGTAGCTCATTTTAGCAAGCAATTTGGGCTCATTCGAGTCGGTGTGAAACCTACACCACAAACGGAACCATAAGTCACGTTCGCACGAGCAGTCTGAAAAGAAAGCTCGTGGCGCATAACCTGAATAGTGTTCATGTGCGCCCAAGCTCATTTCGGCATGCATTTCTCTTTGCTTAGGTCGGTGTAAAACATTTCTCAGTGATAGGTGCCAACGGGTACTGCGAGCTGCGTGCGTATCAAAACGATGCACGGAAGGAAAATATAGGCCAAACTTCGCGAGTGGACTTTACATGCCTTTCAGCACAATTCTGCATTCATTTCGAATACGTCTAAGTGAGTGTGGAACATTCCTCCGCGACGGGTCGCAAGGTGTACTGCAAGCTGTGTTCGGACGAAAACGATGCACGATAGGAAAATTGGTGTCAAACTCCGCGGATGGAGTTCATATATGCCCTATCCCATTTCAACAAGCATTTCGAGTACGTCTGAGTTGATGCGAAACATTCATGCACGGCGGGTCCCTAGTGGTACTGCAAACTACACGCATACCAAAACGGTGCACAACACGAAACTTTGTTCCAATCATGCCGAATGAACTTCATATACGCCCACACACTTTTCGGCATGCGTTTCGAGTCCGTCCGAGTTCTTGTGAAACATTTGCCCACAATGAGCATGAACGAATACTACAAGCGGCGCCCATTCGAAAACTTTGCGCGGTATGAAATTGAGTGCCAAACACAACAACTGGAGTTCATATGTGCTTTAACTCATTTTGGCATGCATTTCGAATATGTCCGAGTCGGTGTCAAACATTCCACCACGACGGGTTACCACGGGTAATACAAGCAGAATACAAACGGAACCGATGCACAAAACTGAACTGAGTGCCAAACGTCCCGAAAGAACTTATCATGTTTGCTACCGCTTTTCATCATTTGTTTCGAACCCGTTCGAGTATGTCTAAAAGAATCCCCCACGACGGGTTCGAACGGGCACTGCAGCAGCAGCCATACGAAAATGAAAATGATGCACGAAATGAAACATTGTGGAAAACACCACACGCGCCGAAAATGATGCACGAAATGGAACATCGTGGCAAGCACCCCACACGCTGCAACCTTGCACGCCAAAATGAAACATTACGGCACGAAACGAAAGTGATGAACGAAATGAAGCCGGGTGCTAAACACGCCGAATGCAATTCATATGTGTTGTGACTCATTTAGGCATGCATTTCGAATCCGTTCGAGTCGGCGTGAAATATTCCGCAACGACGAGTTCCTAAGCTGAAAGAATTGAAAGCGATGCACGAAACGAAACCGAGTGCCAAACACCCGGAATTAACTTACGATGTTCGCTTGTGCATTTCAGCGCAATTCTGCATTCATTTCGAATACGTCCGAGTGAGTGCGAAACATCCCTCCGCGACGGGTCACAAGGGCTACTGCAAGCTGCGTACGAATGAAAACGATGCAGGAAACGAAACTGGGTGTCAAACTCCCCGAATGCGCTTCACATGTGCCCTAGCCCGTTTCAGCAAGCGTTTCGAGTACGTCCGACTTGAAGCGAAACATTCATGCAGAGTGGTAATGTACACCACACGCGTACCAGAATCGTCCACAAAGAGAAACATTGTTCCAAACATGCCGAATGAACTTCGTATATGCCCAAGCGCATTTCGGCATGCGTTTTGAATCTTTCCGAGTCATGTGAAACATTCCTCCGCGACGAGGACTGTATGGTGCATGGATTTTCACAAGAAAATGACGCATAAGATGAAGCTGAGTGTCAATCAACCCGAATGGGCTTCATGTTTGCCATAGCTCATTTTAGCAAGCAATTTGGGCTCATCCGAGTCGGTGTGAAACCTACAGCACAAACGGAACCATAAGTCACGTTCGCACCAGAACGAGTACGAAAAGAAAGCTCGTGGCAGACAACCTGAATAGTGTTCATGTGCGCCCAAGCTCATTTCGGCATGCATTTCTGCTGCTTCCGGGTCGGTGTAAAACATTTCTCAGCGATAGGTGCCAACGGGTACTGCGAGCTGCGTGCGTATCAAAACGATGCACGGAAGGAAAATATCGGCCAAACTCCGCGAGTGGACTTTACATGCCTTTCAGCACAATTCTGCATTCATTTCGAATACGTCCAAGTGAGTATGGAACATCCCTCCGCGACGGGTCGCAAGGTGTACTGCAAGCTGCGTCCGGACGAAAACGATGCACGAAAGGAAATTGGTGTCAAACTCTCTGGATGGAGTTCATATATGCCCTATCCCATTTCAACAAGCATTTCGAGTACGTGCGAGTCGATGCGAAACATTCATGCACGGCGGGTCCCTAATGGTACTGCAAACTACACGCATACCAAACGGTGCACAACACGAAACTTTTTTCCAATCATGCCGAATGAACGTCATATACGCCCACACACATTTCGGCATGCATTTCGAGTTCGTCCGAGTTCTTGTGAAACATTTCCCCACGATGAGCACGAATGAATACTACAAGCGGCGCCCATTCGAAAACGTTGCGCGGTATGAAATTGAGTGCCAAACACAACAACTGGAGTTCATATGTGCTTTAACTCATTTTGGCATGCATTTCGATTATGTCCGAGTCGGTGTCAAACATTCCACCACGACGGGTTCCCACGGGTAATACAAGCAGAATACAAACGGAACCGATGCATGAAACTGAACTGAGTGCCAAACGCCCCGAAAGAAGTTATCATGTCTGCTACCGCTTTTCATCATTTGTTTCGAATCCGTTCGAGTATGTCTGAAAGAATCCCCCATGACAGGACCGAACGGGCACTGCAGCGGCAGCCATACGAAAATGAAAATGATGCACGAAATGAAACATTGTGGCAAACACCACACACGCCAAAAATGATGCACGGAATGGAACATCGTGGCAAGCACCCCACACGCTGCAACCTTGCACGCCAAAATGAAACATTGCGGCACGAAACGAAAGTGATGAACGAAATGAAGCCGGGTGCCAAACACGCCGAATGCAATTCATATGTGTTGTGACTCATTTAGGCATGCATTTTGAATCCGTCCGAGTCGGCGTGAAATATTCCGCAATGACGAGTTCCTAAGCTGAAAGAATTGAAAGCGATGCACGAAACGAAATTGAGTGCCAAACACCCGGAATTAACTTACGATGTTCGCTTGTGCATTTCAGCGCAATTCTGCATTCATTTGAATACGTCAGGAGTAAGTGCGAAACATCCCTCCGCGACGGGTCACAAGGGCTACTGCAAGCTGCGTCCGAATGAAAACGATACAGGAAACGAAACTGGGTGTCAAACTCCCCGAATGGGCTTCACATGTGCCCTAGGCCGTTTCAAAGAAGCGCTTTGAGTACGTCCGACTTGAAGCGAAACATTCATGCACAAGTGGTAATGTACACCACACGCCGCATGCGTAATCGCGGCACAAAGAGAAACATTGTTCCAAACACGCCGAATGAACTTCGTATTTGCCCAAGCGCATTTCGGCATGCGTTTTGAATCTTTCCGAGTCGTGTGAAACATTCCTCCGCGACGAGGACTGTATGGTGCATGGATTTTCACAAGAAAACGACGCATAAGATGAAGCTGAGTGTCAATCAACCCAAATGGGCTTCATGTTTGCTGTAGCTCATTTTAGCAAGCAATTTGGGCTCATCAGAGTCGGTGTGAATCCTACACCACAAACGGAACCATAAGTCACGTTCGCACCAGAACGAGTACGAAAAGAAAGCTCGTGGCAGACACCCTGAATAGAGTTCATGTGTGCCCAAGCTCATTCCGGCATGCGTTTCTGCTGCATCCGGGTCGGTGTAAAACATTTCTCAGCGATAGGTGCCAACGGGTACTGCGAGCTGCGTGCGTATCAAAACGATGCACGGAAGGAAAATGTAGGCCAAACTCCGCGAGTGGACTTTACATGCCTTTCAGCACAATTCTGCATTCATTTCGAATACGTCCAAGTGAGTGTGGACCATCCCTCCGCGACGGGTCGCAAGGTTTACTACAAGCTACGTCCGGACGAAAACGATGCACGAAAGGAAAATTGGTGTCAAACTCCCCGGATGGAGTTCATATATGCCCTATCCCATTTCAACAAGCATTTCGAGTACGTCCGAGTCGATGCGAAACATTCATGCACAGCGGGTCCCTAATGGTACTGCAAACAGTACGCATACCAAAAAGGTGCACAACACGAAACTTTGTTCCAAACATGCCGAATGAACTTCATATACGCCCACACACTTTTCGGCATGCATTTCGAGTCCGTCCGAGTTCTTGTGAAACATTTCCCCACGATGAGCACGAACGAATACTACAAGCGGCGCCCATTCGAAAACGTTGCGCGGTATGAAACTGAGTGCCAAACACAACGATTGGAGTTCATATGTGCTTTAACTCATTTTGGCATGCATTTCGAACATGTCCGAGTCGGTTTCAAACATTCCACCATGACGGGTTCCCACGGGTAATACAAGCGGAATACAAACGGAACCGATGCACGAAACTGAACTGAGTGCCAAACGTTCCGAAAGAACTTATCATGTTTGCTACCGCTTTTCATCATTTGTTTCGAATCCGTTCGAGTATGTCTGGAAGAATCCCCCACACGACGGGTCCGAACTGGCACTGCAGCAGCAGCCATACGAAAATGAAAATGATGCACGAAATGAAACATTGTGGCAAACACCACACGCGCCAAAAATGATGCACGGAATGGAATATCGTGGCAAGCACCCCACACGCTGCAACCTTACACGCCAAAATGAAACATTGCGGCACGAAACGAAAGAGATGAATGAAATGAAGCCGGGTGCCAAACACGCCGAATGCAATTCATATGTGTTGTGACTCATTTAGGCATGCATTTCGAATCCGTTCGAGTCGGCGTGAAATATTCCGCAACGACGAGTTCCTAAGCTGAAAGAATTGAAAGCGATGCACGAAATGAAACCGAGTGCCAAACACCCAGAATTAACTTACGATGTTCGCTTGTGCATTTCAGTGCAATTCTGCATTCATTTCGAATACGTCCGAGTAAGTGCGAAACATCCCTCCGCGACGGGTCACAAGGGCTACTGCAAGCTGCGTCCGAATGAAAACGATGCAGGAAACGAAACTGGGTGTCAAACTCCCCGAATGTGCTTCACATGTGCCCTAGCCCGTTTCAGCAAGCGTTTCAAGTACGTCCGACTTGAAGCGAAACATTCATGCACAGTGGTAATGTACACCACACGCGTACCAGAATCATGCACAAAGAGAAACATTGTTCCAAACATGCCGAATGTACTTTGTATATGCCCAAGCGCATTTCGGCATGCGTTTTGAATCTTTCCGAGTCGTGTGAAACATTCCTCCGCGACGAGGACTGTATGGTGCATGGATTTTCACAAGAAAACGACGCATAAGATGAAGCTGAGTGTCAATCAACCCGAATGGGCTTCATGTTTGCCATAGCTCATTTTAGCAAGCAATTTGGGCTCATCCGAGTCGGTGTGAAACCTACACCATAAACGGAACCATAAGTCACGTTCGCACCAGAACGAGTATGAAAAGAAAGCTCGTGGCAGACACCCTGAATAGTGTTCATGTGCGCCCAAGCTCATTTCGACATGCATTTCTGCTGCTTCCGGGTCGGTGTAAAACATTTCTCAACGATAGGTGCCAACGGTATCGCGAGTCTGCGTGCGTATCAAAACGATGCACGGAAGGAAAATATAGGCCAAACTCCGCGAGTGGACTTTACATGCCTTTCAGCACAATTCTGCCTTAATTTCGAATACGTCCAAGTGAGTATGGAACATCCCTCCGCGACGGGTCGCAAGGCGTACTGCAAGCTACGTCCGGACGAAAACGATGCACGAAAGGAAATTGGTGTCAAACTCTCCGGATAGAGTTCATATATGCCCTATCCCATTTCAACAAGCATTTCGACTACGTGCGAGTCGATGCGAAACATTCATGCACGGCAGGTCCCTATTGGTACTGCAAACTACACGCATACCAAAATGGTGCACAACACGAAACTTTGTTCCAATCATGCCGAATGAACTTCATATACGCCCACACACTTTTCGCATGCATTTCGAGTCCGTCCGGAAGTTCTTGTGACACATTTCCCACGATGAGCACGAACGAATACTACAAGCGGCGCCCATTCGAAAACGCTATGCCAGATGAAACTGAGTGCTAAACGCAACGATTGGAGTTCATATGTGCTTTAACTCATTTTGGCATGCATTTCGAATATGTCCGAGTCGGTGTCAAACATTCCACCACGACGGGTTCCCACGGGTAATACAAGCAGAATACAAATGGAACCGATGCACTAAATCGAATCGAAAAGCAAACGCCACGAAAGAAGTTATCATGTTTGCTACCGCTTTTCATCATTTGTTTCGAATCCGTTCGAGTATGTCTGGAAGAATCCCCCACACGACGGGTCCGAACGGGCACTGCAGCGGCAGCCATTCGAATATGAAAATAATGCACGAAATGAAACATTGTGGCAAACACCACACGCGTCGAAAATGATGCACGGAATGGAACATCGTGGCAAGCACCCCACACGTTGCAACCTTGCATGCCAAAATGAAACATTGCGGCACGAAACGAAAGTGATGAACGAAATGAAGCCGGGTGCCAAACACGCCGAATGCAATTCATATGTGTTGTGACTCATTTAGGCATGCATTTCAAATCCGTCCGAGTCGGCGTGAAATATTCCGCAAGGACGAGTTCCTAAGCTGAAAGAATTGAAAGCGATGCACGAAATAAAACTGAGTGCCAAACACCCGGAATTAACTTACGATGTTCGCTTGTGCATTTCAGCGCAATTCTGCATTCATTAATGGTTATTCAAATGTTAGCATGTGAACTCGGGACTTGTTACTTGTTGCTTATTGCCTTACTTATGCTATGATGGATGATTGCTACTCGTTTTATGGATGTTTTAATATTAATGGTTATTCAAATGTTAGCATTCATATTGTTCGTTTCATTATATGCTCAGTTCTAGGGGGAGCTCCTGCAAAATTCCTTTCAAAATTGTGCATTCGCGATCTTTTCCTATTCAATGCACATCTTTAAGGGGAGCTAAACCTAGACTAATCTTTCATTATATCCTTTTCATTGTAAGCTTTAATCGGGTTGTCATCAATCACCAAAAAGGGGGAGATTGAAAGTGCATCTAGGCCCACAAATTGGTTTTGGTTGATTAATGACAAGCGATTAAAGAGACTAATGTCTTCAATGAGATTATGAGCAGGTAAAAGGTTCAATGTGAGATCGTCTACATGCGATGGATACCCTCAAACAAGATTTCGCGAGTAAAACGGCATTACGCTTGTATTTTCTATGTTTTGTGTCGTAGGAATGCCGTACTATTAAGAGGGATGCATCGTAAATGATCTAGGATAGTCTCTATGCTCAGATGAATGCTACTTTATTTCTTGTTGAGACCCTAAGTCACCGCGCATGCACCGGAATGTGTTTTTATCAAAGCTCAAGTCGGACATTCCGATATTACATCGGAAGTTCCGATGTGACCGGACATTCCGATGTGCATGCTTGCTTCAGTCCGATGCGTAGTAGATGCATCGAAAGTTCCGATATTTTTGATCGGAAGTTCCGATACGTTGCTGATGCTTTCTAGGGTGCTCTCTGGAAATATCGGAAGTTCCGATATTTGACATCGGAAGTTCCGATGTATTCAAACCTGAAAAGGGAGCTCTCTGGAATTATCGGACACTCCGATATATTAGATCGGACATTCCGATGTTAAGTCGGAAGTTCCGATGTTTATATCGGACAGTCCGATATGGACTTAGAAGCATTTGTCGAGGAGCTTTTCTGGGAACATCGGACATTCCGATGTTGGTATCGGAAGTTCCGATGCACCTTTTTCGACAGTTGAAGTGCGCTCGAGTTCTGATTGTTTGCACATATCGGACATTCCGATGTTGATATCGGAAGTTCCGATATGCAGCTGAGTGGGTGTATAACGGCTAGTTTTTGCAAGAATCTATAAATACCCCACTCCTCTCTCATTTGAGGGTGACACACTCTTGTTGGCAGAACTCTAGAGCACCTTCTAGCTTTCTATTGAGTCCTCCTCTTTGATCTTAGGGATCATCTAGAGAGTGAGGAAAATAGCTGAGATCTAGAGTTTGAAGTGAAAAGCAAGTGTCATTCATCTCGAGCTTAAGAGTGTTCCTCCAAGATCGTTCAACGGTGTATTTGTTTCTCTTGGAGGTTGAAGGACTCCTAGACGGCTAGGTGTTGATCACGAGCTCCCAAGGATTGTGGGACGCGTGAGAAGTTTGTGAAGTCCAGCTCCGCCTCCGAAAGGAAAGGAACCAATAGTGGAACCAAGCCTCAAGTGTGACCAAGGTTTGGGAGGAAAGGGTTGGAAAAGACCCAGCTCTTTGGAGCCTCCTCAACGGAGATGTAGGATTCCCTCAAGAATCCGAACTCCGGGAACAAATCCGTGTCTTTACTTAAACTTGTTTCCTTATTTAGTTGATATAACGTTCTTAGATTGCTTTCCAAGTTAATTACTCTCAGTGATTAATTGTCCGTATCTAAAGTCGATCGGACATTCCGAACTGGTATCGGAAGTTCCGATCCAATACCAGAAGTTCCGATACTCTTTCCGCTGCGACAAATTTAGTTTAAATTTTAAACTGCCTATTCACCCCCCCTCTAGGCAACTTTCTCATCTTTTCAGTGTCAAACTCCCCGGATGGAGTTCATATATGCCCTATCCCATTTCAACAAGCATTTCGAGTACGTGCGAGTCGATGCGAAACATTCATGCACGACGGGTCCCTAATGGTACTGCAAACTACACGCATACCAAAACGGTGCACAACTCGAAACTTAGTTCCAATCATGCCGAATGAACTTCATATACGCCCACACACTTTTCGGCATGCGTTTCGAGTCCGTCCGAGTTCTTGTGAAACATTTCCCCACAATGAGCACGAACGAATACTACAAGCGGCGCTCATTCGAAAACGTTGCGCGGTATGAAACTGAGTGCCAAACACAACGATTGGAGTTCATATGTGCTTTAACTCATTTTGGCATGCATTTCGAATATGTCCGAGTCGGTGTCAAACATTCCACCACGACGGGTTACCACGGGTAATACAAGCAGAATACAAACGGAACCGATGCACGAAACTTACCTTAGTGCCAAATGCCCCGAAAGAAGTTATCATGTTTGCTACCGCTTTTCATCATTTGTTTCGAATCCGTTCGATTATGCCTGAAAGAATCCCCCACGACGGGTCCGAACGGGCACTGCAGCGGTAGCCATACGAAAATGAAAATGATGCACGAAATGAAACATTGTGGCAAACACCACACGCGCCGAAAATGATGCACGGAATGGAACATCGTGGCAAGCACCCCACACGCTGCAACCTTGCACGCCAAAATGAAACATTGCGGCACGAAACGAAAGTGATGAACTAAATGAAGCCGGGTTGATGTAACAATGGGTGTCCCGATCTTTCGATGAGAATGATAACCTTCGATTTGTGTGGAGACGACTTTGACGATCCGACTACAACGTACAACGATGATGCGCCTTAGCAATCACTAAACCAACTCCAGAGGGTTATTGACCTTGCCGTGGGCACGATCAACCTGATCACGAAGATCAATTCCTGCAAGCAATCGAAGAACAAGCAAGAACAAGGCAAAAGCAATCTAAAATTGCAAATATAAATGAAGTATTGAAAAGTTGGGGTTCCGATACAAGGAGCTTGTTAGGCGGCCGTTGAGCACGTTTAAAAGACTCAAAATAGTAACAAAAGGCTAAACTATCAAATAACCAAAACCCAAGTTATTTTGGGGGACTCCCTAGCTATATATAGGAGAAATAGGAGGCCAAAACTAGGCTAGGGGCGTCCAAACCACATCCATGGCCGAGTAGGACTCCTATTCCTAGTTTGACTCGGATTTGGAAAGATGACCGAACTTGTTTTGCAGATTCCCGTTAACTCGTAAGGAATTTGGAGGTGGGGCAGGATCCGTTGGAAAGAGGACGTCGAAACCTTTCAAACCAGTACTCATAGACCCCAAACACCCTTGTGGATCAAAAGTAATGGTCGTTTTAAGTTGGTGCTATCCCGAAGGCCGAATCCGAGTTGAACTTTTGCACCGGAAGAATTGGCTTCATGCTTGATGTTTGGGAGTCCTTCTCCTTGGTTCCTAACGACAATAAAATCATCACAAGGATTAAATAGCATTCCATTCATTAAATTATTTGTATGCAACCCGAGGAACGCATTCACCTGGCAATTGAAATGTCGTGCGCGAGCTCGAGTAATTGGCCAAGGGTATTACAACATTTTTGGCTTCAATTGGGTTTGTAGGCATGGCCCCATCCCCAAATTCCATCCGAGTCGACAGGAATCTGCAAAACAATTGGCATAACTTTTCCAAACCGAGAAGACTTGGGCTTTGGGCCTTGTAATAGAGTTGTAGTTGGTATCCTACTGCTTTGGACGTGATTCCTACGACCCTAGCTTTCATAAATAGCCAGACATTGGCTCCTTAGGATTTTGGGTTTTATTTGATTAGTTTAGCCAAGTGCAAACTTGATCCTGCGAGTTGTGCTGGACAGCCACCTTGTCAAGATCGTCAATAAGACTCCACTTTGTTTCGCCTCCACTTTTATCCACAATTTCAGATTGCTTATCCTATTGTTCTTGCTTGTTCTTCGGTTGCTTGCAGGAATTGAACCTCGTGTTCATGTTGATCGTGCCTACGGCAAGATCAATAACCCGCCGGAGTTGGTTTAGCGATTGCTAAGGCGCATCGTCGTCGTATGGTGTAGTCGGATCGTCAAAGTCGACTCCAACAAATCGATCGTGTGTTTCTCATCGAAAGATCGGGACACCCTCAGTGCCATCACGGCGCCATCAAGTGGTATCAGGGCAAAGCAGCTTGCTCGGTGAGAATTCTTTACCCTAGATTAGTAGATTGATATCTTTCCTATAGTCCAAATAAGCGCCATCAGATTGGATCTCCCCATACCAAAACAATTTGAGCCTCGCAATTTCCTTTCCAGTGCACTACGTTATTGAATTTTTGGTTGCATCGTCGTGTTGAGTTGCTAAATTCTAGTTCTAGTTGGAGTCCAAGTCAGAAGAATTTTTGTCTCCCACGCCGGTTTCGAGTTGTGTTCAGTTTAGAGGTGTGTTCGGTTTCGGTCCCGAACTGTTAAAAAAAGTGTTCGGACCGAAGCTTCTTTTCATCTAACTGATCGCCCAACTGGTCGCCGCGCTTATCAACCGACTGGTCGCACACCTGATAGCCGACTTTGTCGCCCGACTGGTCGCCGCTTGACTGGTCGCCCACTTGGTCGCCCAACCGGTCGCCCTCCTGTTAGCCGACTGGTCGCCGCCTGACTAGTCGTCGCGCTTGTCACCCGATCGTCGTACGCTGATAGCCCATCGTCACCCGATCGTCGCCACTTGGTCGCCCCGACCGGTCACCCTCTGTTAGCCGATCGTTGCCCACCTGCCGTCCGACCGTCACACGATCGTCTTCCGCCGCATAGCACTTGAAAGAAAACGAAGTCGGATCGTTCCGGACAAAAAAAAAAGTCTGGAACAGATCCAAAAAATTTTCTGTGCGAAACCTGTTTTCACAAGATCCCCAATCTTTTGAGATAGTTCCCTTCTTTCGCGAATTTTTTTCGCGCTGATTTTCCATCTCATGGAATCAGATCGTCGCCGACCGCAGTTTTGAGTCACCATTCCTTGCTAGCCTAGAGTCAGCAACTAGTGACTAGACATTGAACAATTCTTCAATTTTGTATTCACTGATTGGATTATTGCTAACCTTTTGCTACTAAATTAAGCCTGTCCAAGCTCCACTTTCTACCCGTGTGACGTTCGATCCCTTGGCAATCGCTTTACACAAACTTCGGAGAACCTTTGACAATGCCAACAACCGACAACGCCTGCTGCATTGTAAGAACTTGGGTCATAGGCTTGAGCACTTGAGAGACTTGCCACCTAGTAGTTGATAGGAACATTATACTTGTGGTTTTTGTTTCCTTGTCATCAACTAACCATGTCAGGTGACGAGAGTTCACTTCATCACTCTCCACGAACCAAGGGCATCATTGCTCACTTCCAAAAGATGACGAGGGAAACCACCGATGGTCTTAGCGAGGATGTACAGCTCACTAATGAGCGTATGTCAATGCAAGAAGACCGTCTCAGATCCATCGAGGCCGCACAAGGGATTGCTAACACTACTCTTGCTACTATTTTGGCTAGACTTGATACTTTTGCAGCTGTTGCATCTGGTGCTTCCAATCCACCACCCCGTCGTCCAAGCAACAATTCAGCTCCACGGGAGAGGTCCCCGATGAATTTAGAAGAAACGAGCGAAGAGCACGAATATGATGACACCACTGATGTGGAGGAGGTCAACCCCGTCCATTACGATAATGATCGTGACCATCATCGGCTACGCTTCAATCAGCAAGGTATGCGACATGATCCTCCACGACCAATGGAACGAGAACGAGATGATGTTTTCCCTAAGGTAAATTTCAATATGCCACCTTTTGAAGGTAAATATGACCCTGATGGTTACCTTAGTTGGGAATTACTTGTTGATCAAAAATTTGCGTGCCATGATTTTCCTGAGAATAGAAGAGTTAGGGCTGCCACAAGTGAGTTCACTGATTTTGCTTCTGTTTGGTGGAGAGAACATTGCCGTGCTCATCCAAATAATATACCCACCACTTGGGAAGCCTTGAAATTGCTAATGAGGCATAGATTTGTTCCTTCATACTATGCTAGAGATTTATTGAATAAATTACAGCGCCTACACCAAGGTAAGAATTCGGTGGAAGAATATTACCAAGAATTGCAAATTGGCATGTTGCGTTGTGGATTAATTGAGAATGAGGAAGCTTCTATGGCTCGTTTCTTAGGTGGTTTAACTCGAGAAATCCAGGATATTCTAGACTATAAAGATTATAATTCGATGACTCGGTTGTTCCATCTTGCTTGCAAAGCTGAACGTAAAGTGCAGGGTCGTCAATCGAGGGCAAAGACTAACTTTTCTGCAGGCCGAACTACTTCGTGGATACCGCGCAACCCTGCTGCCCCTGCCAGCCGTACTACCACGCCGACCTCTTCCATCAACAGAACGGCGTCCGCCACCACAAATTCGGCACCACGACCAACGCCGACGAAAAGTGCCACACAAGCTACTACAAATAGTTCGTCGTCGTTGGTCGCATCAACGGGACGCACCAAAGATGTTCAGTGCCATCGCTGCAAGGGTTTCGGTCACATGATGAAGGAGTGTCCGAACAAGCGTGTGCTAATAATCCGTGAAGACGGCGAGTATGACTCGGCAAGTGATCTTGATGAAGAAACTTATGCTTTGCTCGCTGAACATGAAGACGTCGATCCGAATGCCGAGCATGACGAGGTGCACGTGAGTGCTGGTGATGCTGACCAATATTTGAGTATTATTGCACAACGTGTGCTTAGTGCTCAGATTGCTCGCGCCGATCCAAATCAACGCCACAACTTGTTTTACACAAAAGGCGTCGTTAAGGAGCGATCCATTCGAATAATCATTGATGGTGGGAGTTGCAATAATTTAGCAAGCATGGACATGGTGGAGAAGCTAGCACTCTCCACTAGACCACACCCTCAGCCCTACCACATTCAATGGTTCACCAACAGCGGCAAACTCAAGGTAACTCGCATGGTAAGAGTACATTTCGCTTTAGGTTCCTATCATGATTATGTTGATTGCGATGTCGTACCTATGCAAGCATGTTCTATGTTATTAGGCATACCGTGGCAATATGATAAGGATTGTTTACATCATGGTAGAACCAATCAATACTCTTTTGTGCATAAAGAAAAGAAAATTGTGCTCCACCCAATGTCTTTGATGCCATTGTAAAGGATGAAATTGCTAGATCTAGCAAAGAGAAAAATCGAGAGAATTCTAAGAGTGAAAATCAGATTGTTGCCAAAGGACTTGAACAACATAAACAGAGAGAATCTTACCTTGATTATGCCCAGCCGAATGAGATTAAATTGAAAGGTGCTTGTTTTCTTGCAACAAAATCTGATTTGAATGAGTTGGATGTTTGTAGGTATACATGCTATGCTTTGGTCTGCAAAGAAACTTTGTTTTCACTAGAGGAGATGTCTCTCTCTTTGCCTCCTGTTGTCACTAACCTTTTGCAGGAATACACTGACATCTTCCCAAAGGACATCCCCTAAGGGCTGCCGCCAATTAGAGGGATTGAGCATCAAATTGATCTCACTCCAGGGGCATCCTTGCCCAACCGAGCACCTTACAGAACCAACCCTGAAGAGACGCAAGAGATACAACGCCAAGTTCAAGAATTGCTTGATAAAGGGTACGTACGTGAATCTCTTAGTCCTTGTGCTGTACCAGTCATTTTAGTACCTAAGAAAGATGGAACATGGCGCATGTGTGTGGATTGTCGAGCAATTAATAATATCACCATTAGATATCGCCATCCTATTCCTCGGCTAGACGATATGCTTGATGAATTAAGTGGCTCTACTGTGTTCTCTAAAGTGGATTTGCGTAGTGGGTATCACCAGATTCGCATGAAGTTAGGAGATGAATGGAAAACAGCATTTAAAACTAAGTTCGGGTTATATGAGTGGTTAGTAATGCCTTTCAGGTTGAGTAATGCTCCTAGCACTTTCATGAGATTGATGAACGAGGTTTTACGTGCTTTCATTGGAAAATTTGTGGTAGTTTACTTCGATGATATCTTGATTTATAGCAAATCTTTAGAGGCTCATCTTGAACATCTACGTGCTGTTTTTAATGCTTTACGCGATGCACGCTTATTTGGTAACCTTGAGAAGTGCACCTTTTGCACGGATCGAGTATCTTTTCTTGGCTATGTTGTTACTCCACAGGGAATTGATGTTGACCAAGCCAAGGTTGAAGCGATACAGAGTTGGCCGACTCCTAACACGGTCACACAGGTGCGAAGTTTTCTAGGACTTGCTGGATTCTATCGTCGTTTTGTGAAGGATTTCAACACTATCGCTGTGAAGGGAATATGCCCTAGATCAATCATGGTGATGATTGTAATACGTCTTTGTTCATGAAATTATGATAACTTTGTTTATCGGTTCCCTGAATATATGTTGCGAGTTTGTTCATTGGATACGATCTGATTGTGAAACACATTGTCAAGTGACATTATTCTAAACGGGTCCCTGATCCATATCATTACGAGGAGCGGTGATGATTTGATCAGCACATTTATTGGTTGATGGTAATGTTTCACATACCATAGATATGGAGATATCGAATCAATAAATATGGACACATGTTGGAGAACATGGGTAGTCGGACAAGACCCACTCCGAGACGCTGTGAGTTGTTATCTATTATAGTGCCATCAGCATATAGTCTCGAGTGGTACGCCTATATGGTCCTTAGACCTGAGATTGTCATGGATACCTAGCATGTAGACTTGTATGCTTTGGTATCATCAAACGCTACACCGTAACAGGGTAGTCATAAAGATGAATACTGGGTATGCCACGATACATCGCCAAGGGTGTGATGATCAAGATGGGATTTGCCCCTCCTAGATAACGGGAGAAGATACCTCTGGGCCCCTCGTGTGGATGGATAGGGAAAGCACGGCCGTGCTAATGTGACTAAGGAGTTAGTCATGGTTTGTATCCATCACCTTTGTCGAGAGAAGTGGTCGAGCTATCAACAAGGGTGGCGCGCATCTCGCCTTGAGCTTGACTGGTATCGTGTGGAAAAAGGGATCGGTATGAGAGTGTATCAAAGGTTCAGCCGAATATTTATTCTGTGCATTCGGGGGGTCAATACGTACTGCTAGGTGCCGCTGTTGATCAATGAATTGGAAACGGTTACGGATTCATGTCCGACTTGCACTGAACCTAACGGGTCACACACTTAACGAGTTGGAATAGGATTGACGGGTTTTTGTGCGTGGATGAGATCCGCGTTGGAGATGGAAACCTAGCGGGCTTCAGCCCACTAGCGTGTCTATAAAAGGCGAGGCAAGGAACAGTGCACATGTGAGAACCCTCACCACGTTCAGCCGCCGTGCGTCCCTCCTGCTCTCCAGAAACCCTAGCTGTGTGGCGAGGTGCTAGCACACCCCGCACGGTGTTCCTGCTTGGGACGTGTGGATAACGGTAGAGGCGCTGTCGCTCGCGGACGCGCTGGATGGCGAACACTTGGTAGAGGTCGGCGAGCACTCGGCGACCACCCGGCGACCACTCGGACGAGGTCGGCACCACTCGGACGAGGTCGGCGACCACTCGAACGAGATCGGCGACCACTCGGTGCCGATTGGGAGGTGAACGACTACTTCCTCAACGCGCGTGAATCTGCTTCCGCTGCATCTGCGCGTCAAGGGTAACGATCTGTGATCCTTTACTTGCATGTGCTCTTGGGTGTTCTTGGTAGAAATTTTGATTTTATGCTCGCGTAGCCTCAGTTACCCCAACACGCTACACCCATGAATGAGCTCACCAAGAAGGGTGTACCTTTTGCTTGGGGCAAGTCGCAGGAAGATGCCTTCAACATTCTGAAAGTTAAGTTAACCCATGCACCCTTACTCCAGCTTCCAGACTTTTCTAAGACTTTTGAACTAGAATGTGATGCTAGTGGAATTGGTTTGGGTGGTGTTCATTACAAGAAGGAAAACCTGTTGCTTATTTTAGTGAGAAGTTGAGTGGGCCAAGTTTGAATTATTCTACTTATGATAAGGAGTTATATGCGCTAGTTCGAACTTTAGAAACATGGCAACATTATTTATGGCCCACGGAATTTGTTATACATTCTGATCATGAATCGTTAAAACATATTAGAAGTCAAGCTAAACTGAACCGTAGACATGCAAAGTGGGTTGAATTCATTGAGTCATTTCCTTATGTCATCAAACACTAAAAGGGAAAGGATAATGTCATTGCTATGCCTTGTCTAGGAGATATACCATGCTCTCACAACTTGACTTCAAAATTTTTGGTTTGGAAACGATTAAAGAGCAATATGTCATGATGATGATTTTAAAAATGTGTTGCTCAATTGTAAAGAGGGAAAAACTTGGAACAAATTTGTCCTCAATAATGGGTTTGTGTTTAGAGCAAACAAACTATGTATTCCAGCTAGTTCTGTTCGTTTGTTATTGCTACAGGAAGCGCATGAGGAGGAGGATTGATGGGACACTTTGGTGTGAAGAGGACGGAGGACATACTCGCTAGCCATTTCTTTTGGCCCAAGATGAGACGAGACGTGGAACGTTTCATCGCTCGCTGTTCTACATGTCAAAAAGCTAAGTCACGACTTAATCCACATGGTTTATGCATGCCTCTGCCTGTTCCTAACGTGCCTTGGGAGGATATTTCTATGGACTTTGTTTTAGGACTTGCTAGAACAAAGAAGGGGAGGGATAGTATCTTTGTCGTTGTGGATAGATTTTCTAAAAATGGCACACTCATACCTTGTCACAAAAGCGATGACGCTACCAACATTGCTGACTTATTCTTTCATGAAATTGTTCGCTTACATGGTGTGCCAAACACAATAGTTTCAGACCGTGACACTAAATTCTTCAGCCACTTTTGGAGAACATTGTGGGCTAAATTGGGGACTAAACTTTTATTTTCTACTACTTGTCATCCCCAAACTGATGGACAAACTGAGGTCATTACTCGAACTTTATCTACCATGCTTAGGGCTGTTCTAAAAAAGAACAATAAATTGTGGGAAGAATGCTTGCCTCATATTGAGTTTGCTTATAATCGGTCTATGCATTCTACTACTAAGATGTGCCCTTTTGAGATTGTATATGGATTTGTACCTCATGCGCCAATTGATTTGTTACCTCTGCCATCTTCGGAGAAATTGAATCTTGATGCTAAACAACGTGATGATATGATTATGAAAATGCATGAGACAACTAAAGAAAACATAGAGCACATGAATGCTAAATATAAACTTGCTGGTAGTAAGGGAAGGAAACATGTAACTTTTGAACCAGGCAATTTAGTTTGGTTGCATTTGCGAAAAGATCGATTCCCAGAATTAAGAAAATCTAAGTTGATGCCGCAAGCTGATGGTCCTTTCAAAGTATTGGCAAAGATTAATGATAATGCATACAAGCTTGAATTGCCTGCAGATTTTGGGGTTAGTCCCACATTCAACATTGCCGATTTGAAACCATACTTGGGATAAGATAATGAGCTTGAGTCGAGGACGACTCAAATGCAAGAAGGTGAGGATGATGAGGACATCACTACCATGAATACGGCCATACCTACAAACCCAATGGAAACCAACAATGTCATACAAGGGCCAATTACTCGAGCTCGCGCACGTCAATTCAATTACCAGGTGAATGCGTTCCTCGGGTTGCATACAAATAATTTAATGAATGGAATGCTATTTAATCCTTGTGATGATTTTATTGTCCTTAGGAACCAAGGAGAAGGACTCCCAAACGTCAAGCATGAAGCCAATTCTTCCGGTGCACAAGTTATACTCGGATTCGGCCTCCGGGACAGCATCAACTTAAAACGACCATAACTTTTTATCCACAAGGGTGTTTGTGGTCTATGAGTACTGGTTTGAAATGTTTCGACGTCCTCTTTCCGAGTCGATGACAATCTGCAAAAATATTGGCATCACTTTTCCAAACCGAGAAGACTTGGGCTTTGGGCCTTGTAATAGAGTTGTAGTTGTTATCCTACTGCTTTGGACGTGATTCCCACCACCCTAGCTTTCATAAATAGCCAGACATCGGCTCCTTAGGGTTTTGGGTTTTATTTTATTAGTTTAGCCAAGTACAAACTTGATCCTGCGAGTTGTGTGGGACAGCCACCTTGTCAAGATTGTCAATAAGACTCCACTTTGTTTCGCCTCCACTTTTATCCGCAATTTCAGATTGCTTATCCTATTGTTCTTGCTTGTTCTTCGGTTGCTTGCAGGAATTGAACCTCGTGTTCAGGTTGATCGTGCCTACGGCAAGATCAATAACCCGCTGGAGTTGGTTTAGCGATTGCTAAGGCACATCGTCGTCGAATGGTGTAGTCGGATCGTCAAAGTCAACTCCAACAAATCGATCGTGTGTTTCTCATCGAAAGAACGGGACACCCTCAGTGCCATCACGGCGCCATCACTAGCACTTTTCATCATTTGTTTCGAATCCGTTCGAGTATGTCTGGAAGAATCCCCCATGATGGGTCCGAACGGGCACTACAGCGGCAGCCATACGAAAATGAAAATGATGCACGAAATGAAACATTGTGGCAAACACCACACGCGCCGAAAATGTGCACGGAATGGAACATCGTGGCAAGCACCCCACACGCTGCAACCTTGCACGCCAAAATGAAACATTGCGGCACGAAACGAAAGTGATGAACGAAATGAAGCCGGGTGCCAAACACGCCGAATGCAATTCATATGTGTTGTGACTCATTTAGGCATGCATTTCGAATCCGTCCGAGTCGGCGTGAAATATTCCATAGCAGCGAGTTCCTAAGCTGAAAGAATTGAAAGCGATGCACGAAACGAAACCGAGTGCCAAACACACGGAATTAACTTACGATGTTCGCTTGTGCATTTCAGCGCAATTCTGCATTCATTTCGAATACGTCCGAGTGAGTGCGAAACATCCCTCCGCGACGGGTCACAAGGGGTACTGCAAGCTGCGTCCGAATGAAAACGATGCAGGATCGAAAATGGGTGTCAAACTCTCGGAATGGGGTTCACATGTGCCCTAGCCCGTTTCAGCAAGCGTTTCGAGTACGTCTGACTTGAAGCGAAACATTCATGCACAATGGCAATGTGACCACACGCATACCATAATGGTGCACAAAGAGAAACATTGTTCCAAACATGCCGAATGAACTTCGTATATGCCCAAGCGCATTTCAGCATGCGTTTTGAATCTTTCCGAGTCGTGTGAAACATTCCTCCGCGACGAGGACTGTATGGTGCATGGATTTTCACAAGAAAACGATGCATAAGATGAAGCTGAGTGTCAATCAACCCGAATGGGCTTCATGTTTGCCATAGCTCATTTTAGCAAGCATTTTGGGCTCATCCGAGTCGGTGTGAAACCTACACCACAAACGGAACCATAAGTCACGTTCGCACCAGAACGAGTACGAAAAGAAAGCTCGTGGCAGACACCCTGAATAGAGTTCATGTGTGCCCAAGCTCATTTTAGCATGCGTTTCTGCTGCATCCGGGTCGGTGTAAAACATTTCTCAGCGATAGGTGCCAACGGGTACAGCGAGCTGCGTGCGTATTAAAACGATGCACGGAAGGAAAATGTAGGCCAAACTCCGCGAGTGGACTTTACATGCCTTTCAGCACAATTCTGCATTCATTTCGAATACGTCCAAGTGAGTGTGGAACATCCCTCCGCGACGGGTCGCAAGGTGTACTGCAAGCTGCATCCGGACGAAAACGATGCACGAAAGGAAAATTGGTGTCAAACACCCCGGATGGAGTTCATATATGCCCTATCCCATTTCAACAAGCATTTCGAGTACGTTCGAGTGAGTGCGAAACATCCCTCCGCGACGGGTCACAAGGGGTACTGCAAGCTGCGTCCGAATGAAAACGATGCAGGAAACGAAAATGGGTGTCAAACTCTCGGAATGGGGTTCACATGTGCCCTAGCCCGTTTCAGCAAGCGTTTCGAGTACGTCCGACTTGAAGCGAAACATTCATGCACAATGGTAATGTGACCACACGCATACCATAATGGTGCACAAAGAGAAACATTGTTCCAAACATGCCGAATGAACTTCGTATATGCCCAAGCGCATTTCAGCATGCGTTTTGAATCTTTCCGAGTCGTGTGAAACATTCCTCCGCGACGAGGACTGTATGGTGCATGGATTTTCACAAGAAAACGACGCATAAGATGAAGCTGAGTGTCAATCAACCTGAATGGGCTTCATGTTTGCCATAGCTCATTTTAGGAAGCAATTTGGCTCATCCGAGTCGGTGTGAAACCTACACCACAAACGGAACCATAAGTCACGTTCGCACCAGAACGAGTACGAAAAGAAAGCTCGTGGCAGACACCCTGAATAGAGTTCATGTGTGCCCAAGCTCATTTCGGCATGCATTTCTGCTGCATCCGGGTCGGTATAAATCATTTCTCAGCGATAGGTGCCAACGGGTACTGCGAGCTGCGTGCGTATCAAACGATGCACGGAAGGAAAATGTAGGCCAAACTCCGCGAGTGGACTTTACATGCCTTTCAGCACAATTCTGCATTCATTTCGAATACGTCCAAGTGAGTGTGGAACATCCCTCCGCGACGGGTCGCAAGGTGTACTGCAAGCTGCGTCCGGACGAAAACGATGCACGAAAGGAAAATTGGTGTCAAACTCCCCGGATAGAGTTCATATATGCCCTATCCCATTTCAACAAGCATTTTGAGTACATCCGAGTCGATGCGAAACATTCATGCACGGCGGGTCCCTAATGGTACTTCAAACTACACGCATACCAAAACGGTGCACAACTCGAAACTTAGTTCCAATCATGCCGAATGAACTTCATATACGCCCACACACTTTTCGGCATGCATTTCGAGTCCGTCCGAGTTCTTATGAAACATTTCCACACGATGAGCACGAACGAATACTGCAAGCGGCGCCCATTCGAAAATGTTGCGCGGTATGAAACTGAATGCCAAACACAACGATTGGAGTTCATATGTGCTTTAACTCATTTTGGCATGCATTTCAAATATGTCCGAGTCGGTGTCAAACATTCCACCACGACGGGTTACCACGGGTAATATAAGCAGAATACAAACGGAACCGATGCACGAAACTGAACTTAGTGCCAAATGCCCCGAAAGAAGTTATCATGTTTGCTACCGCTTTTCATCATTTGTTTCGAATCCGTTCGAGTATGCCTGAAAGAATCCCCCACGACGGGTCCGAACGGGCACTGCAGCGGCAGCCATACGAAAATAAAAATGATGCGCGAAAAGAAACATTGTGGCAAACACCACACGCGCCGAAAATGATGCACGGAATGGAACATCTTGGCAAGCACCCCACAAGCTGCAACCTTGCACGCCAAAATGAAACATTGCGGCACGAAACGAAAGTGATGAACGAAATGAAGCCGGGTGCCAAACACGCCGAATGCAATACATATGTGTTGTGACTCATTTATGCATCCATTTCGAATCCATGCGAGTCGGCGTGAAATATTCCGCAACGACGAGTTCCTAAGCTGAAGGAATTGAAAGCGATGCACGAAACAAAACCGAGTGCCAAACACCCGGAATTAACTTACGATGTTCGCTTGTGCATTTCAGCGCAATTCTGCATTCATTTGGAATACGTCCGAGTGAGTGCGAAACATCCCTCCGCGACGGGTTACAAGGGGTACTGCAATCTGCGTCCGAATGAAAACGATGCAGGAAACGAAGCAGGGTGTCAAACTCCCCGAATGGGCTTCACATGTGCCCTAGCCCATTTCAGCAAGCATTTCGAGTACGTCCGACTTGAAGCGAAACATTTATGCACAATGGTAATGTAAACCACACGCCGAATGAACATTCGAATCGGTGTCAAACTCCCAGAATGGTGCACAAAGAGAAACATTGTTCCAAACATGCCGAATGAACTACGTATATGCCCAAGCGCATTTCAGGTTGCGTTTTGAATATTTCCGAGTCGTGTGAAACATTCCTCCGCGACGAGGACTGTATGCTGCATGGATTTCACAAGAAAACGACGCATAAGATGAAGCTGAGTGTCAATCAACCCGAATGGGATTCATGTTTGCCGTAGCTCATTTTAGCAAGCAATTTGGGCTCATCCGAGTCGGTGTGAAACCTACACCGCAAACGGAACCATAAGTCACGTTCGCATCAGAACGAGTACGAAAAGAAAGCTCGTGACAGACACCTTGGATAGAGTTCATGTGTGCCCAAGCTCATTTCGGCATGCATTTCTGCTGCATCCGGGTCGGTGTAAAACATTTCTCAGCGATAGGTGCCAACGGGTACTGCGAGCTGCGTGCGTATCAAAACGATGCACTGAAGGAAAATGTAGGCCAAACTCCGCGAGTGGACTTTACATGCCTTTCAGCACAATTCTGCATTCATTTCGAATACGTCCAAGTGAGTGTGGAACATCCCTCCGCGACGGGTCACAAGGTGTACTACAAGCTGCGTTCGGACAAAAACAATGCACGAAAGGAAAATTGGTGTCAAACTCCCCGGATAGATTTCATATATGCCCTATCCCATTTCAACAAGCATTTCGAGTACGTCCGAGTCGATGCGAAACGTTCATGCACAGCGGGTCCCTAATGGTACTGCAAACTACACGCATACCAAAACGGTGCACAACTCGAAACTTAGTTCCAATCGTGCCGAATGAATTTCATATACGACCACACTCTTTTCGGCATGCATTTCGAGTCCGTCCGAGTTCTTGTGAAACATTTCCCCACGATGAGCACGAACGAATACTACAAGCGTTGCCCATTCGAAAACGTTGCGCGGTATGAAACTGAGTGCCAAACACAACGATTGGAGTTCATATGTGCTTTAACTCATTTTGGCATGCATTTCGAATATGTCCGAGTCGGTGTCAAACATTCCACCACGACGGGTTACCACGGGTAATACAAGCAGAATACAAACGGAACCGATGCACGAAACTGAACTTAGTGCCAAACACCCCGAAGGAAGTTATCATGTTTGCTACCGCTTTTCATCGTTTGTTTCGAATCTATTCGAGTATGCGTGAAAGAATCCCCCACGACGGGTCCGAATGGGCACTGCAGCGGCAGCCATACGAAAATAAAAATGATGCACGAAAAGAAACATTGTGGCAAACACCACACGCGCCGAAAATTATGCACGGAATGGAACATCGTGGCAAGCACCCCACACGCTGCAACCTTGCACGCCAAAATGAAACATTGCGGCACGAAACGAAAGTCATGAACGAAATGAAGCCGCGTGCCAAACACGCCGAATGCAATTCATAATTGTTGTGACTCATTTAGGCATGCATTTCGAATCCGTCCGAGTCGGCGTGAAATATTCCGCAACGACGAGTTCCTAAGCTGAAAGAATTGAAAGCGATGCACGAAACGAAACCGAGTGCCAAACACCCGGAATTAACTTACGATGTTCGCTTGTGCATTTTCAGCGCAATTCTGCATTCATTTGGAATACGTCTGAGTGAGTGCGAAACATCCCTCCGCGACGGGTCACAAGGGGTACTGCAATCTGCGTCCAAATGAAAACGATGCAGGAAACGAAACAGGGGGTCAAACTCCCTGAATGGGCTTCACATGTGCCCTAACCCGTTTCAGCAAGCATTTCGAGTACGTCCGATATGAAGCGAAACATTCATGCACAATTGTAATGTACACCACACGCGTACCAGAATGGTGCACAACGAGAAACATTGTTTCAAACATGACGAATGAATTTCGTATATGCCCAAGCGCATTTCGGCATGCGTTTTGAATCTTTCCGAGTCGTGTGAAACATTCCTCCGCGACGAGGGCTGTATGGTGCATGGATTTTCACAAGAAAACGAGGCATAAGATGAAGCTGAGTGTCAATCAACCACAATGGGCTTCATATTTGCCATAGCTCATTTTAGCAAGCAATTTGGGCTCATCCGAGTCGTTGTGAAACCTACACCAAAAATGGAACCATAAGTCACGTTCGCACCAGAACGAGTACGAAAAGAAAGCTCGTGGCAGACACCCTGAATAGAGTTCATGTGTGCCCAAGCTCATTTTGGCATGCATTTCTTTTGCATCCGGGTCGGTGTAAATCATTTCTCAGCAATAGGTGCCAACGGGTACTGCGAGCTGCGTGCGTATCAAACGATGCACGGAAGGAAAATGTAGGCCAAACTCCGCGAGTGGACTTTACATGCCTTTCAGCACAATTCTACATTCATTTCGAATACGTCCAAGTGAGTGTGGAACATCCCTCCGCGACGGGTCACAAGGTGTACTGCAAGCTGCGTCCGGACGAAAACGATGCACGAAAGGAAAATTGGTGTCAAACTCCCCGGATGGAGTTCATATATGCCCTATCCCATTTCAACAAGCATTTCGAGTACGTCCGAGTCGATGCGAAACATTCATGCACGGCGGGTCCCTAATTGTACTGCAAACTACACGGATACCAAAACGGTGCACAACTCAAAACTTAGTTCCAATCGTGCCGAATGAACTTCATATACGCTCACACACTTTTTGGCATGCATTTCGAGTCCGTCCGAGTTCGTCTGAAACATTTCCCCACGATGAGCACGAACGAATACTACAAGCGGCGCCCATTCGAAAATGTTGCGCGGTATCAAACTGAGTGCCAAACACAACGATTGGAGTTCTTATGTGCTTTAACTCATTTTGGCATGCATTTCGAATATGTCCGAGTCGGTGTCAAACATTCCACCACGACGGGTTACCACGGGTAATACAAGCAGAATACAAACGGAACCGATGCACGAAACTGAACTTAGTGCCAAATGCCCCGAAAGAAGTTATCATGTTTGCTACCGCTTTTCATCATTTATTTCGAATCCGTTCGAGTATGCCTGGAAGAATCCCCCACGACGGGTCCGAACGGGCACTGCAGCGGCAGCCATACGAAAATAAAAATGATGCACAAAATGAAACATTGTGGCAAACACCACACGCGCCGAAAATGATGCACGGAATGGAACATCGTGGCAAGCACCCCACACGCTGCAACCTTGCACGCCAAAATGAAACATTGCGGCACGAAACGAAAGTGATGAACGAAATGAAGCCGGGTGCCAAACACGCCGAATGCAATTCATATGTGTTGTGACTCATTTAGGCATGCATTTCGAATCCGTTCGAGTCGGCGTGAAATATTCCGCAACGACGAGTTCCTAAGCTGAAAGAATTGAAAGCGATGCACGAAACGAAACCGAGTGCCAAACACCCGGAATTAACTTACGATGTTCGCTTGTGCATTTCAGCGCAATTCTGCATTCATTTGGAATACGTCCGAGTGAGTGCGAAACATCCCTCCGCGACGGGTCACAAGGGGTACTGCAATCTGCGTCCGAATGAAAACGATGCAGGAAACGAAACAGGGTGTCAAACTCCCCGAATGGGCTTCACATGTGCCCTAACCCGTTTCAGCAAGCATTTCGAGTACGTCCGACATGAAGCAAAACATTCATGCGCAATTGTAATGTACACCGCACGCGTACCAGAATGTTGCACAAAGAGAAGCATTGTTCCAAACATGCCGAATGGACTTCGTATATGCCCAAGCGCATTTCTGCATGCGTTTCGAATATTTCCGAGTCGTGTGAAACATTCCTCCGCGCGAGTTCGAAAAGAAAGCTCATGGAAGACACCCTGAATAGAGTTCATGTGTGCCCAAGCTCATTTCGGCATGCATTTCTGCTGCATCCGGGTCGGTGTAAAACACGAAACGAAAATTGGTGTCAAACTCCATGAATGGAGATCATATATGCCCTATCCCATTTCAACAAGCATTTCGAGTACGTCCGAGTCGATGCGAAACATTCATGCACGGCGGGTCCCTAATGGTACTGCAAACTACACGCATACCAAAACGGTGCACAACACGGAACTTTGTTCCAATCATGCCGAACGAACTTCATATACACCCACACACTTTTCGGCATGCATTTCGAGTCTGTCCGAGTTCTTGTGAACAATTTCCCCACGATGAGCACGAACGAATACTAAAAGCGGCGCCCATTCGAAAACATTGCGCGGTATGAAACTGAGTGCCAAACACAACGATTGGAGTTCATATGTGCTTTAACTCATTTTGGTATGCATTTCGAATATGTCCGAGTCGGTGTCAAACATTCCACCACGACGGGTTCCCACGGGTAATACAAGCAGAATACAAACGGAACCGATGCACGAAACTAAACTTAGTGCCAAACGCTCCGAAAGAAGTTATCATGTTTGCTACCGCTTTTCATCATTTGTTTCGAATCCGTTCGAGTATGCCAGAAAGAATCCCCCACGACGGGTCCGAACGGGCACTGCAGCGGCAACCCTACGAAAATGAAAATGATGCACGAAATGAAACATTGTGGCAAACACCACACGCGCCGAAAATGATACACGGAATGGAACATCGTGGCAAGCACCCCACACGCTACAACCTTGCACGCCAAAATGAAACATTGCGGCACGAAACAAAAGTGATGAACGAAATGAAGCCGGGTGCAAAACACGCCGAATGCAATTCATATGTGTTGTGACTCATTTAGGCATGCATTTCGAATCCGTCCGAGTCGGCGTGAAATATTCCGCAACGACGAGTTCCTAAGCTGAAAGAATTGAAAGCGATGCACGAAATGACACCGAGTGCCAAACACCCGGAATTAACTTATGATGTTCGCTTGTGCATTTCAGTGCAATTCTGCTTTCATTTGGAATACGTCCGAGTGAGTGCGAAACATCCCTCCGCGACGGGTCACAAGGGGTACTGCAAGCTGCGTCCGAGTGAAAACGATGCAGGAAACGAAACTGGGTGTCAAACTCCCCCAATGGGCTTCACATGTGCCCCAGCCCGTTTCAGCAAGCATTTCGATTACGTCTTACTTGAAGCGAAACATTCATGCACATTGGTAATGTAAACCACACGCGTACCAGAATGGTGCACGAAGAGAAACATTGTTCCAAACATGCCGAATGAACTTCGTATATGCCCAAGCGCATTTCGGCATGCGTTTTGAATCTTTTCCGAGTCGTGTGAATCATTCCTCCGCGACGAGGACTGTATGGTGCATGGATTTTCACAAGAAAACGACACATAAGATGAAGCTGAGTGTCAATCAACCCGAATGGGCTTCATGTTTGCCGTAGCTCATTTTGGCAAGCAATTTGCGCTCATCCGAGTCGGAGTGAAACCTACACCACAAACGGAACCATAAGTCACGTTCGCACCAGAACGAGTACAAAAAGAAAGCTCGTGGCAGACAACCTGAATAGAGTTCATGTGTGCCCAAGCTCATTTCGGCATGCATTTCTGCTGCATCCGGGTCGGTGTAAAACATTTCTCAGCGATAGGTGCCAACGGGTACTGCCAGCTGCGTGCGTATCAAAACGATGTACGGAAGGAAAATGTAGGCCAAACTCCGCGAGTGGACTTTACATGCCTTTCAGCACAATTCTGCATTCATTTCGAATAGGTCCAAGTGAGTGTGGAACATCCCTCCGCGACGAGTCGCAAGGTGTACTGCAAGCTGCGTCCGGACGAAAACGATGCACGAAAGGAAAATTGGTGTCAAACTCCCCGGATGGAGTTCATATATGCCCTATCCCATTTCAACAAGCATTTCGAGTACGTCCAAGTCGATGCGAAACATTCATGCACGGCGGGTCTCTAATGGTACTGCAAACTACACGTATACCAAAACGGTGCACAACACGAAACTCTGTTCCAATCATGCCGAATGAACTTCATAAACGCCCACACATTTTTCGGCATGCATTTCGAGTACGTCCGAGTTCTTGTGAAACATTTCCCCACGATGAGCACGAACGAACACTACAAGCGGCGCCCATTCGAAAACATTGCGCGGTATGAAAATGAGTGCCAAACACAACGATTGGAGTTCATATGTGCTTTAACTCATTTTGGCATGCATTTCGAATATGTCCGAGTCGGTGTCAAACATTCCACCACGACGGGTTCCCACGGGTAATACAAGCAGAATACAAACGGAACCGATGCACGAAACTGAACTTAGTGCCAAACGCCCCGAAAGAAGTTATCATGTTTGCTACCGCTTTTCATCATTTCTTTCGAATCCGTTCGAGTATGCCTGAAAGAATCCCCCACGACGGGTCCAAACGGGCACTGCAACGGCAACCATACGAAAATGAAAATGATGCACGAAATGAAACATTGGGGCAAACACCACACGCGCCGAAAATGATGCACGGAATGGAACATCGTGGCAAGCACCCCACACGCTGCAACCTTGCACGCCAAAATGAAACATTGCGGCACGAAACGAAAGTGATGAACGAAATGAAGCCGGGTGCCAAACACGCCGAATGCAATTCATATGTGTTGTGACTCATTTAGGCATGCATTTCGAATCCGTCCGAGTCGGCGTGAAATATTCCGCAACAACGTGATGAGACCATGCTCATCATGGACAGAACTAACAATGCATACATATGGTCATTACCAAGTGCTGCTGCAATTATATCAACTTCATGGTTTCATCGACCCCCACCTTGGCCAGGAGCATTAAGTTGGCGACACTTCACAGCATCCTCTACTTCGTATACATCTATTATGATGTCTCCATCTGCATGGCTTTATCGACCCCCACCTTGGCCATCCTTCTACATCTTCATCGGTTCAAGGACCATTGACTCGACCTCGAGCCCGTCAACTCAATTATCAGATCTAAAGCCATACTTGGGAGAAGATGATGAACTTGAGTCGAGGACAACTCAAATGCAAGAAGGGGAGGATGATGAGGACATCACTACCATGGATACGGCCATGCCTACAAATTCAATTGAAACCAACAATGTAATACAAGGGCCAATTACTCGAGCTCGCGCACCTCGGGTTGCATACAAATAATTTAATGAATAGAATGTTATTTAATCCTTGTGCTGATTTTATTGTCCTTTGGAACCAAGGAGAAGGACTCCCAAACGTAAAGCATGAAGCCAATTCTTCCGGTGCACAAGTTCAACTCGGATTCGGCCTCCAGGACAGCACCAACTTAAAACGACCATAACTTTTGATTCACAAGGGTGTTTGAGGTCTATGAGTACTGGTTTGAAAGGATTCGACGTCCTCTTTCCAACGGATCTGGCCCCACCTCCAAATTCCTTACGAGTCAACGGGAATCTGCAAAATAAGTTCGGTCATCTTTCCAAATCCGAGTCAAACTAGGAATAGGAGTCCTACTCGGCCATGGATGTGGTTTGGACGCCCCTAGCCTGGTTTTGGCCTCCTATTTCTCCTATATAGAGCTATGGAGGCCCCCAAAATAACTTGGGTTTTGGTTATTTGATAGTTTAGCCTTTTGCTACTATTTGAGTCTTTTAGACGTGCTCAGCGGCCGCCTAACAAGCTCCTTTTTTCGGAACCCCAACTTTTCAATACTTCATCCATATTGGCAATTTTAGTTTGCTTTTGCCTTGTTCTTGCTTGTTCTTCGATTGCTTGCAGGAATTGATCTTCGTGATCAGGTTAATCGTGCCCACGGCAAGGTCAATAACCCTCTGGAGTTGGTTTAGCGATTGCTAAGGCGCATCGTCGTTGTACGTTCTAGTCGGATCGTCAAAGTCGTCTCCACCCATGTCGAAAGTTATCATTCTCATCGAAAGATCGGGACACCCAGTGTTACATCACGACGAGTTCCTAAGCTGAAAGAATTGAAAGCGATGCACGAATCGAAACCGAGTGCCAAACACCCGGAATTAATTACGATGTTCGCTTGTGCATTTCAGCGCAATTCTGCATTCATTTGGAATACGTCCGAGTGAGTGCGAAGCATCCCTCCGCGACGGGTCACCAGGGGTACTGCAAGCTGCGTCCGAATGAAAATGATGCAGGAAACGAAACTGGGTGTCAAACTCCCGGAATGGGCTTCACATGTGCCCTAGCCCGTTTCAGCAAGCATTTCAAGTACGTTCGGCTTGAAGCGAAACATTAATGCACAATTGTAATGTACACCACACGCGTACCAGAATGGTGCACAAAGAGAAACATTGTTCCAAACATGCCGAATGAACTTCGTATATGCCCAAGCGCATTTCGGCATGCGTTTTGAATCTTTCCGAGTCGTGTGAAACATTCCTCCGCGACGAGGACTGTATGGTGCATGAATTTTCACAAGAAAACGATGCATAAGATGAAGCTGAGTGTCAATCAACCCGAATGGGCTACATGTTTGCCGTAGCTCATTTTAGCACGCAATTTGGGCTCATCCGAGTCGGTGTGAAACCTACACCACAAACGGAACCATAAGTCACGTTCGCACTAACGAGCAGTCTGAAAAGAAAGCTCGTGGCGCACACCTGAATAGAGTTCATGTGTGCCCAAGCTCATTTCGCATGCATTTCTGCTGCATCCGGTCGGTGTAAAACATTTCTCAGCGATAGGTGCCAACGGGTATCGCCAATCAAGTGCGTATCAAAACGATGCACGGAAGGAAAATGTAGGCCAAACTCCGCGAGTGGACTTTACATGCCTTTCAGCACAATTCTGCATTCATTTCGAATACGTCCAAGTGAGTGTGGAGCATCACTCCGCGACGGATCGCAAGGTGTACTGCAAGCTGCGTCCGGACACAAACGATTCACGAAAGGAAAATTGGTGTCAAACTCCCCGGATGGAGTTATATATGCCCTATCCCATTTCAACAAGCATTTCGAGTACGTCCGAGTCGATGCGAAACATTCATGCACGGCGGGTCCCTAATGGTACTGCAAACTACACGCATACCAAAACGGTGCACAACACGAAACACTGTTCCAATCATGCCGAATGAACTTCATATACACCCACACACTTTTCGGCATGCATTTCGAATATGTCCGAGTCGGTGTCAAACATTCCACCACGACGGGTTCCCACAGGTAATACAAGCAGAATACAAACGGAACCGATGCACGAAACTGAACTTAGTGCCAGACGCCCTGAAAGAAGTTATCATGTTTGATACCGCTTTTCATCATTTCTTTCGAATCCGTTCGAGTATGCCTAAAAGAATCCCCCACGACGGGTCCGAACGGGCACTGCAGCGGCAGCCATACGAAAATGAAAATGATGCACGAAATGAAACATTATGGCAAACACCACACGCGCCGAAAATGATGCACGGAATGGAACATCGTGGCAAGCACCCCACACGCTGCAACCTTGCAGGCCAAAATGAAACATTGCGGCACGAAACGAAATTGATGAACGAAATGAAGCCGGGTGCCAAACACGCCGAATGCAATTCATATGTGTTGTGACTCATTTAGGCATGCATTTCGAATCCGTCCGGGTCGGCGTGAAATATTTCGCAACGACGTGATGAGACCATGCTCATCATGGACAGAACTAACAATGCATACATATGGTCATTACCAAGTGTTGCTGCGATTATATCAACTGCATGGTTTCATCGACCCCATCCTTGGCCCGGACCATTAAGTTGGCGACACTTCACGGCATCCTCTACTTCGTATACATCTACTATGATGGCTCCATCTGCATGGCTTTATCGACCCCCACCTTGGCCATCCTTCTACATCTTCATCGGTTCAAGGACCATTGACTCGACCTCGAGCCCGTCAACTCAATTTCAGATCTAAAGCCATACTTGGGAGAAGATGATGAACTTGAGTCGAGGACAACTCAAATGCATGAAGGGGAGGATGATGAGGACATCACTACCATGGATACGGCCATGCCTACAAATTCAATTGAAACCAACAATGTAATACAAGGGCCAATTACTCGAGCTCGCGCACGTCAATTCAATTACCAGGTGAATGCGTTCCTCGGGTTGCATACAAATAATTTAATGAATAGAATGTTATTTAATCCTTGTGATGATTTTATTGTCCTTAGGAACCAAGGAGAAGTACTCACAAACGTAAAGCATGAAGCCAATTCTTCCGGTGTACAAGTTCAACTCGGATTCGGCCTCCAGGACAGCACCAACTTAAAATGACCATAACTTTTAATCCACAAGGGTGTTTGAGGCTATGAGTACTGGTTTGAAAGGATTCGACGTCCTCTTTCCAACGGATCTGGCCCCACCTCCAAATTCCTTACGAGTCAACGGGAATCTGCAAAACAAGTTCGGTCATCTTTCCAAATCCTAGTCAAACTAGGAATAAGAGTCCTACTCGGCCATGGATGTGGTTTGGACGCCCCTAGCCTGGTTTTGGCCTCCTATTTCTCCTATATAGAGCTATGGAGGCCCCCAAAATAACTTGGGTTTTGGTTATTTAATAGTTTAGCCTTTTGCTACTATTTGAGTCTTTTAGACGTGCTTAGCGGCCGCCTAACAAGCTCCTTTTTTTGGAACCCCAACTTTTCAATACTTCATCCATATTTGCAATTTTAGTTTGCTTGTGCCTTGTTCTTGCTTGTTCTTCGATTGCTTGAAGGAATTGATCTTCGTGATCAGGTTAATCGTGCCCATGGCAAGGTCATTAACCCTCTGGAGTTGGTTTAGCGATTGCTAAGGCGCATCGTCGTTGTACGTTCTAGTCGGATCGTCAAAGTCGTCTCCACCCATATCGAAAGTTATTATTCTCATCGAAAGATCGGGACACCCAGTGTTACATCACGGCGGGTCCCTAATGGTACTGCAAACTACACGCATACAAAAACGGTGCACAACACGAAACTTTGTTCCAATCATGCCGAATGAACTTCATATACGCCCACACACTTTTCGGCATGCATTTCAAGTCCGTCCGAGTTCTTGTGAAACATTTCCCCACGATGAGCACGAACGAATACTACAAGCGGCGCCCATTCGAAAACGTTGCGCGGTATGAAACTGAGTGCCAAACACAACGATTGGAGTTCATATGTGCTTTAACTCATTTTGGCATGCATTTCGAATATGTCCGAGTCGGTGTCAAACATTCCACCACGACGGGTTCCCACGGGTAATACAAGCAGAATACAAACGGAACCGATGCACGAAACTGAACTTAGTGCCAAACGACGCGAAAGAAGTTATCATGTTTGCTACCGCTTTTCATCATTTGTTTCGAATCCGTTCGAGTATGCCTGAAAGAATCCCCCACGACAGGTCCGAACGGGCACTGCAGCGGCAGCCATACGAAAATGAAATGATGCACGAAATTAAACATTGTGGCAAACACCACACGCGCCGAAAATGATGCACGGAATGGAACATCGTGGCAAGCACCCCACGCGCTGCAACCTTGCACGCCAAAATGAAACATTGTGGCACGAAACGAAAGTGATGAACGAAATAAAGCAGGGTGCCAAACACGCCGAATGCAATTCATATGTGTTGTGACTCATTTAGGCATGCATTTCGAATCCGTCCGAGTCGGCATGAAATATTCCGCAACGACGAGTTCCTGAGCTGAAAGAATTGAAAGCGATGCACGAAACGAAACCGAGTGCCAAACACCCAGAATTAACTTACGATGTTCGCTTGTGCATTTCAGCGCAATTCTGCATTCATTTGGAATACGTCCGAGTGAGTGCGAAACATCCCTCCGCGACGGGTCACCAGGGGTACTGCAAGCTGCGTCCGAATGAAAACGATGCAGGAAACGAAACTGGGTGTCAAACTCCCGGAATGGGCTTCACATGTGCCCTAGCCCGTTTCAGCAAGCATTTCAAGTATGTCCGACTTGAAGTGAAACATTAATGCACAATTGTAATGTACACCATACGCGTACCAGAATCATGCACAAAGAGAAACATTGTTCCAAACATGCCGAATGAACTTCGTATATGCCCAAGCGCATTTTGGCATGCGTTTTGAATCTTTCCGAGTCGTGTGAAACATTCCTCCACGACGAGGACTGATGAGGACATCACTACCATAGATATGGCCATGCCTACAAACTCAATTGAAACCAACAATGTAATACAAGAGCCAATTACTCAAGCTCGTGCACGTCAATTCAATTGCAAGGTGAATGCGTTCCTCTGGTTGCATACAAATAATTTAATGAATGGAATGCCATTTAATCCGTGTGATGATTTTATTGTCCTTAGGAACCAAGGAGAAGGACTCCCAAAAGTCAAGCATGAAACCAATTCTTCCGATGCACAACTTCAACTCGGATTTGGCCTCCGGGATAGCAACAACTTAAAACGACCATAACTTTTGATTCACAAGGGTGTTTGGGGGTCTATGAGTACTGGTTTGAAAGGTTTCGACGTCCTCTTTCCAACGGATCCAGCCCCACCTCCAAATTCCTTACGAGTCAACGGGAATCTGCAAAACAAGTTCGGTCATCTTTCCAAATCCTAGTCAAACTAGGAATAGGAGTCCTACTCGGCCATGGATGTGGTTTGGACGCCCCTAGCCTGGTTTTGGCCTCCTATTTCTCCTATATATAACTAGGGAGTCCCCCAAAATAACGTGGGTTTTGGTTATTTGATAGTTTAGCCTTTTGCTACTATTTGAGTCTTTTAGACGTGCTCAACAGTCGCCTAACAAGCTCCTTGTATCGGAACCCCAACTTTTTCTATACTTCATCTATATTTGCAATTTTAGATTGCTTTTGCCTTGTTCTTGCTTGTTCTTCGATGGCTTGCAGGAATTGATCATCGTGATTAGGTTGATTGTGCCCATGGCAAGGTCAATAACCATCTAGAGTTGGTTTAGCGATTTCTAAGGTGCATCGTCGTTGTACGTTGTAGTCGGATCGTCAAAGTCGTCTCCACCCAAATCGAAGGTTATCATTCTCATCGAAAGATCGGGACACCCAGTGTTACATCAAGTGGTATCAGAGCTTCAGTTGATCGGTGAGAATATCAGTGCCTTAGGTTAGTTTTTGATTTCTGTCCTAAATTGAAAATTACTCCACAAATTCAACCTTTAGTTTCAATCTGTTATTTTAGTGAGTTTTGGTAGGTTTTGATCCATTAGAGTCCATGTTTTAGTTGCTGATCTTTCTTTTCCTTCACGTA
The DNA here is from genome assembly GCA_036346355.1 of Rhipidocladum racemiflorum. Taxonomy (NCBI): domain Eukaryota; kingdom Viridiplantae; phylum Streptophyta; class Magnoliopsida; order Poales; family Poaceae; genus Rhipidocladum; species Rhipidocladum racemiflorum. The sequence continues at coordinate 102,318 of JAYEVF010000079.1, forward strand.
GCTTCAATCCATCAATTCTGTCCAGTTTGGTATTTCGAGCATAACTTTCACATACGAACTCGGATTTTTGTGTTCTTGCACTCTATTGAAAGCTGAGGATATAAGCTTCAATTCCTTCCACATACAACGCCAACGGCCGACAACACCTTCTGCAACGTAAGAACTTGTAAGAGCTTTGGTGATAGGCTTGAGTGTTGAGAGACTTGCCACCACCTCCTAGTAGATGATAGAAACATTATACTTGTGATTTTGTTTTCTTGTCTTCTACTTACCATGTCAGGTGACGTTGGTTCCCTACATCACTCTCCTCGCACCAAGGGAACTATTGCTCACTCTGAGTGTATGTCATCGCAAGAGGACCGTCTCAGATCCATCGAGGTCGCACAGGGGATTGCTAACACTACTCTTGCTACTATTTTATCTAGACTTGATACGCTTGCAGGAACTTCCCCAAGAACTTCCAGTCCTCCACCTCGTCTTCCAAGCAACAAAAATGGCGTACTACATGCTCAGGTACATGTTGATGATGATCTCCTAGATAAGGTTAAATTCACCATTCCACCTTTTAATGGTCAATATGATCCTGATGCCTACATTAATTGGGAGATAGCAGTAGACAAAGAATTTGGCAAGTATGATTTGTCTGAAAATGAAAAGATTAGGATTGCTACTAGTGTGCTAAATGGATATGCATTAACATGGTGGAAACATATTTGTAGAAAAGAGAGAAAACCTGAAAATTGGAAGGCCATGAAAAGACTTATGAGAATTGATTATGTTCCTGAATATCATACTGAATTTTTGTATACTAGACTCCAATGCTTGAAACAAGGAAAAAACTGCGTTAAGGAATACTATGAATGATTGCAAAATCATTTGTTGCGTTGTGGTTTAGTTGAAGGAGAAGAGGCAACTGAAAATAGATTTTTGAGTGGACTTAATCAAGAAATTCAGGATGCTCTTGTTGATGAAACGTATAGTTCTCTTTCAGAATTGGTTAAATGTGCTTGTAGAGTTGAGAAAATGCTGGTTGAATCCTTGAAAGAATCATTAGCTTCAATTAAGGCGCCCATTGTTGCACCTTCTTTTTTAGCTAACATTTTGCAGAAAAGTGAGCACCATCGAGAGAATGATGAAGAACATATGGAGAAAGAAACGATCAGTACTACCCCATGTGTAAGTGAAGAGATAATAGTAGAAGTAACACCTACAATAGCTGACGAGAACTTACAAGGTAATATAACAGGTTTGGACTCTACACATGGAGAAAATAATTTTGAAAAGCTAAAACTGTCCACAAATCATGCTATCGTTGAGCAACTATTAGTGGAACCGATTGCTGATTTTGCTTTCTTACAAGATGATTTGCTTGCTATTTCTTTTAATAAAGAAGAGTTGTGTGATAATACTTCACTTATATCCACGACACAACTAGTGAGTGGACATGTTACTTTTGTTAACACACTAGACACTTGTGCTGAAAATAAACATGTCATTCACATTGCAAGCGAAAATGATGAGTTGAAATTGATGTCTTCTTTAGATACATTAGGCTACATTGAATTTGATGTTCCATGTGTTCTGAATTATTTAGAGGAGAGACTTTTTGTACATTCTGATTTGTCCAGGTTGTCACGAAATATTTTCCATGTTATTTGCAAAAATAGTGAGAAAGGAGAGTATAAAGCCCATCGAGTTTACATTTGTTCAGATTTTAAACCTCCGTTTGCAATGCAACAATGTCATCAATTTAATAATTGCCATATCACTAATCATGTCAGACCACGTACATTTGGTTCCATTCACAAGTCACATGATAGTTTTCAAGAAAGGGAGGATACGGTTGATAGAAATTCTCGATCCATTGATTTCATTGCAAATGTGCATATTGCTTTGTTTCCTGTCATTACTAACATTTCGCAGGACAATATGATGGAGTCGAGGACAACTCCACTTCAAGAAAGGGAGGATGACGAGACCATGCTCATCATGGAAAGAACTAACACTGCATACATATGGTCATCACCAAGTGTTGCTGCAATTATATCAACCTCATGGTTTCATCGACCCCCACCTTGGCCAGGACCATTAAGTTGGCGACACTTCACGGCATCCTCTACTTCGTATACATCTACTACGATGGCTCCATCTGCATGGCTTTATCGACCCCCACCTTGGCCATCCTTCTATATCTTCGTCGGTTCAAGGACCATTGACTCGAGCTCGAGCCCGTCAACTCAATTATCAGATCTAAAGCCATACTTGGGAGAAGTTGATGAACTTGAGTCGAGGACGACTCAAATGCAAGAAGGGGAGGATGATGAGGACATCACTACCATGGATACGGCCATGCCTACAAACCCAATTGAAACCAACAATGTAATACAAGGGCCAATTACTGAAGCTCGCGCACGTCAATTCAATTGCCAGGTGAATGCGTTCCTCGGGTTGCATACAAATAATTTAATGAATGGAATGCTATTTAATCCGTGTGATGATTTTATTGTCCTTAGGAACCAAGGAGAAGGACTCCCAAAAGTCAAGCATGAAACCTATTCTTCCGGTGCACAACTTCACCTCGGATTTGGCCTCCGGGACAGCAACAACTTAAAACGACCATAACTTTTGATCCAAAAGGGTGTTTGGGGGTCTATGAGTACTGGTTTGAAAGGTTTCGACGTCCTCTTTCCAACAGATCTGGCCCCACCTCCAAATTCCTTACGAGTCAACTGGAATCTGCAAAACAAGTTCGGTCATCTTTCCAAATCCTAGTCAAATTAGGAATAGGAGTCCTACCCGGCCATGGATGTGGTTTGGACGCCCCTAGCCTGGTTTTGGCCTCCTATTTCTCCTATATATAGCTAGGGAGTCCCCCAAAATAACATGGGTTTTGGTTATTTGATAGTTTAGCCTTTTGCTACTATTTGATTCTTTTAGACGTGCTCAACAGTCGCCTAACAAGCTCCTTGTATCGGAACCCCAACTTTTTCTATACTTCATCTATATTTGCAATTTTAGATTGCTTTTGCCTTGTTCTTGCTAGTTCTTCGATTGCTTGCAGGAATTGATCTTCATGATCAGGTTGATCGTGCCCACGGCAAGGTCAATAACCATCTGGAGTTGGTTTAGCGATTGTTAAGGCGCATCGTCGTTGTACGTTGTAGTCGGATCGTCAAATTCGTCTCCACCCAAATCGAAGGTTAACATTCTCATCGAAAGATCGGGACACCCAGTGTTACATTAAGGACTGTATGGTGCATGGATTTTCACAAGAAAACGAGGCATAAGATGAAGCTGAGTGTCAATCAACCCGAATGGGCTTCATATTTGCCATAGCTCATTTTAGCAAGCAATTTGGGCTCATCCGAGTCGGTGTGAAACCTACACCACAAACGGAACCATAAGTCACGTTCGCACCAGAACGAGTACGAAATGAAAGCTCGTGGCAGACACCCTGAATAGAGTTCATGTGTGCCCAAGCTCATTTCGGCATGCATTTCTACTGCATCCGGGTCGGTGTAAAACATTTCTCAATGATAGGTGCCAACGCTGCATTACGAGCCGCGTATGATCAAAACGATGCACAGAAGTAAAATGTTGGCCAAACTCCGCGAGTCGACTTTACATGCCTTTCAGCACAATTCTGCATTCATTTCGAATACGTCCAAGTGAGTGTGTAACATCCCTCCGCGACGGGTCGCAAGGTTAGCAAGCTGCGTCCGGACGAAAACGATGCACGAAAGGAAAATTGGTGTCAAACTCCCCGGATGGAGTTCATATGTGACCTATCCCATTTCAACAAGCACTTCGAGTATGTCCGAGTCGATGCGAAACATTCAAGCACGACGGGTCCCTAATGGTACTGCAAACTACACGCATACCAAAACGGTCACAACATGAAACTTTGTTCCAATCATGCCGAATGAACTTCATATACGCCCACACACTTTTCGGCATGCATTTCGAGTCCATCCGAGTTCTTGTGAAACATTTCCCCACGATGAGCACGAACGAATACTACAAGCGGCGCCCATTCGAAAACATTGCGCGGTATGAAACTGAGTGCCAAACACAACGATTGGAGTTCATATGTGCTTTAACTCATTTTGGCATGCATTTCGAATATGTCCGAGTCGGTGTCAAACATTCCACCACGACGGGTTCCCACGGGTAATACAAGCAGAATACAAACGGAACCGATGCACGAAACTGAACTTAGTGCCAAACGGCCCGAAAGAAGTTATCATGTTTGCTACCGCATTTCATCATTTGTTTCGAATCCGTTCGAGTATGCCTGAATGAATCTCCCACGACGGGTCCGAACGGGCACTGCACCGGCACCCATAAGAAAATGAAAATGATGCACGAAATGAAACATTGTGGCAAACACCACACGCGCCGAAAATGATGCACAGAATGGAACATCGTGGCAAGCACCCCACACGGTGCAACCTTGCACGCCAAAATGAAACATTGCGGCACGGTTTAAAGTGATGAACGAAATGAAGCCTGGTGCCAAACACGCCGAATGCAATTCATATGTGTTGTGACTCATTTAGGCTTGCATTTCGAATCCGTCCGAGTCGGCGTGAAATATTCCGCAACGACGAGTTCCTAAGCTGAAAGAATTGAAAGCGATGCACGAAACGAAAACGAGTGCCAAACACCCGGAATTAACTTACGATGTTCGCTTGTGCATTTCAGCGCAATTCTACATTCATTTGGAATACGTCCGAGTGAGTACGAAACATCCCTCCGCGACGGGTCACCAGGGGTACTGCAAGCTCCGTTCGAATGAAAACGATGCAGGAAACGAAACTGGGTGTCAAACTCCCGGAATGGGCTTCACATGTGCCCTAGCCCGTTTCAGCAAGCATTTCGAGTACGTCTGACTTGAAGCGAAACATTCATGCACAATTGTAGTGTACACCACACGCGTACCAGAATCGTGCACAAAGAGAAACATTGTTCCAAACATGCTGAATGAACTTCGTGTATGCCCAAGCGCATTTCGGCATGCGTTTTGAATCTTTCCGAGTCGTGTGAAACATTCCTCCGTGACGAGGACTGTATGGTGCATGGATTTTCACAAGAAAACAAGGCATAAGATGAAGCTGAGTGTCAATCAACCCAAATGGGCTTCATGTTTGCCGTAGCTCATTTTAGCAAGCAATTTGGGCTCATCCGAGTCGGTGTGAAACCTACACCACAAACGGAACCATAAGTCACGTTCGCACCAGAACGAGTACGAAAAGAAAGCTCGTGGCAGGCACCCTGAATAGAGTTCATATGTGCCCAAGCTCATTTCGGCATGCATTTCTGGTGCATCCGGGTCAGTGTAAATCATTTCTTAGCGATAGGTGCCAACGGGTATTGCGAGCTGCGTGTGTATCAAAACAATGCATGGAAGGAAAATGTAGGCCAAACTCCGCGAGTGGACATCACATGCCTTTCAGCACAATTCTGCATTCATTTCGAATACGTCCAAGTGAGTGTGGAACATCCCTCCGCGACGGGTCGCAAGGTGTACTACAAGCTGCGTCCGGACGACAACGATGCACGAAAGGAAAATTGGTGTCAAACTCCCCGGATGGAGTTCATATATGCCCTATCTCATTTCAACAAGCATTTTGAGTACGTCCGAGTCGATGCGAAACATTCATGCACGGCGGGTCCCTAATGGTACTGCAAACTACACGCATACCAAAACGGTGCACAACACGAAACTTTGTTCCAATCATGCCGAATGAACTTCATATACGCCCACACACTTTTCGACATGCATTTCGAGTCCGTCCGAGTTCTTGTGAAACATTTCCCCACGATGAGCATGAACGAATACTACAAGCGGCGCCCATTCGAAAACGTTGCGCGGTATGAAACTGAGTGCCAAACACAACGATTGGAGTTCATATGTGCTTTAACTCATTTTGGCATGCATTTCGAATATGTTCGAGTCGGTGTCAAACATTCCACCACGACGGGTTCCCACGGGTAATACAAGCAGAATACAAACGGAACCGATGCACGAAACTGAACTGAGTGCCAAACGCCCCGAAAGAAGTTATCATGTTTGCTACCGCTTTTCATCATTTGTTTCGAATCCGTTCGAGTATGCCTGAATGAATCTCCCACGACGGGTCCGAACGGGCACTGCACCGGCACCCATAAGAAAATGAAAATGATGCACGAAATGAAACATTGTGGCAAAAACCACACGCGCCGAAAATGATGCACGGAATTGAACATCGTGGCAAGCACGCCACACGCTGCAACCTTGCACGCCAAAATGAAACATTGCGGCATGAAACGAAAGTGATGAACGAAATGAAGCCGGGTGCCAAACACACCGAATGCAATTCATATGTGTTGTGACTCATTTAGGCATGCATTTCGAATCCATCTGAGTCGGCGTGAAATATTCCGCAACGACGAGTTCCTAAGCTGAAATAATTGAAAGCGATGCACGAAACGAAACCGAGTGCCAAACACCCCGAATTAACTTACGATGTTCGCTTGTGCATTTCAGCGCAATTCTGCATTCATTTCGAATACGTTCTTTTAGACGTGCTCAACGGCCGCCTAACTATTTGAGCCTTGTATCGGAACCCCAACTTTTCAATACTTCATCTATATTTGCAATTTTAGATTGCTTTTGCCTTGTTCTTGCTTGTTCTTCGATTGCTTGCAGGAATTGATCTTCGTGATCAGGTTGATCGTGCCAACGGTAAGGTCAATAACCATCTGGAGTTGGTTTAGCGATTGTTAAGGCGCATCGTCGTTGTACGTTGTAGTCGGATCGTCAAAGTTGTCTCCACCCAAATCGAAGGTTATCATTCTCATCGAAAGATCGGGACAGCCAGTGTTACATCAAGTGGTATCAGAGCAAACCAGGTTGCTCGGTGGGAAATTTCTTTACCCTAGTTTAGTAGATTGATTTAATTCCTATAGTCCAGAAAATTGGCCACAAAAAGATTTGTTCCTCCTATCCAAACCAAGTTTGCGCCTTTTCGATCTATTAATTTTGGTTTGCTAAATTGAATTTGTGTTCGTTTTAGCTTTGTCTAGTTGCTGATCATAGTCCCCACATCAAAAAAAACATCCATTACCGATCAGTACACCTACCTTTGGGAACCAATTCATCCTTTGTGAACACTTTGAACCAAATCGAGACTAGCTTTTTGATATTGCTCTAGGGCTGCTCTTGTTACATTCTATTGCATAATTTGGATTGCACTCGTATTGCACCTAGTCATATATATTGTGCTACTCTCATATTTGTTTGGCCACAAAAAAGGAAAGAAAACCGCCGCACATCAAAAAAAAAAAGAAAAAGAAAAAGAAAAAGAAAAGAAAAGTGCGGGCAAAAGCAAGGAGTGCAAAATAAAAAGTGGAATTTGATTGAGAGTACATCCTAGCATTTGTGCATTTTTCATATTGTGCTAGTTTGTGATATAGAGCAATCTATTGCCCTTGTTCTTTGTTTGAGCAATTAGCTAGCGTCCCTCCATAACTTATGCAATGCGAGCTTTTTGATGCCTCACTTATATTTTTTTTAGCTCGTTTCTTTGATTGCATCAAGTTCCAACATCTTTGCGCGTGTGTTTCCCGTGTATCAGCCTTAGCCTTTTATCCATCCTTGGTTGATCAGCATCTTAGGCAAAGTGCTAATTATGAACTATAATTCAATTCTATGTAATTTCTGAGATTATTTGATTGATTCTCCTTGCTACTAAATTAAACCTGTCCAAGCTCCACTCTCTACCCGTACAAGCGTTCGATCACTTGGCAATCGCTCTACACAAACTTCGGAGAACCTTTGACAAACGCCAACGGCCGACACACCTGCTGCAACGTAAGAACTTGTAAGAGCTTTGGTGATAGGTTTGAGTGTTGAGAGACTTGCCACCACCTCCTAGTAGATGATAGAAACATTATACTTGTGATTTTGTTTTCTTGTCTTCTACTAACCATGTCAGGTGACGTGGGCTCCCTACATCGCTCTCCTCGCACCAAGGGAACTATTGCTCACTCTGAGTGTATGTCATCGCAAGAGGACCGTCTCAGATCCATCGAGGTCGCACAGGGGATTGCTAACACTACTCTTGCTACTATTTTATCTAGACTTGATACGCTTGCAGGAACTTCCCCAGGAACTTTCAGTCCTCCGCCTCGTCTTCCAAGCAACAAAAATGGCATACTACATGCTCAGGTACATGTTGATGATGATTCCCTAGATAAGGTTAAATTCACCATTCCACCTTTTAATGGTCATTATGATCCTGATGCCTATATTAATTGGGAGATAGCAATAGACAAAGAATTTGGCAAGTATGATTGTCTGAAAATGAAAAGATTAGGATTGCTGCTAGTGTGCTAAATGAATATGCATTAACATGGTGGAAACAAATTTGTAGAAAAGAGAGAAAACCTGAAAATTGTAAGGCCATGAAAAGACTTATGAGAATTGATTATGTTCCTGAATATCATACTGAATTTTTGTATACTAGACTCCAATGCTTGAAACAAGGAAATAAGTGCGTTAAGGAATACTATGAACAATTGCAAAATCATTTGTTGCGTTGTGGTTTAGTTGAAGGTGAAGAAGCAACAGAGCTTAGATTTATACGTGGACTTAATCAAGAAATTCAGGATGCTCTTATTGATGAAACATATAGTTCTCTTTCAGAATTGGTTGTATGTGCTTGTAGAGTTGAAAATATGCTTGCTGAATCCTTGAAAGAATCATTAGCTTCATTTGAGGCGCCCATTGTTGCACCTTCTTTTGTAGCTAACATTTTGCAGAAAAGTGAGCACCATCGAGAGAATGATGTAGAAGTGCATATGGAGAAAGAACTGATCAGTACTACCCCATGTGTAAGTGAAGAGATAATAGTTGAAGAAACACCTACAACAGCTGATGAGAACTTACAAGGTAATGTAACAGGTATGGACATTACACATGGAGAAAATAATTTTGAAGAGCTAAAAATATCCACAAATCATGCTATCGTGGAGCAATTATTAGTGGAACCAATTGTTGATTTTGCTTTGTTACAAGTTGATTTTGCTTTGTTACAAGATGATTTGCTTGCTGTTTCTTGTGATAAAGAAGAGTTGTGTGATAATACTTCACTTATATCCATGACACAACTAGCGAATGGACATGTCACTTTTGTTAACACATTAGATAGTTATGCTGAAAATAAACATGTCATTTACATCACAAGCGAAAATGATGAGTTGAAATTGATGTCTCCTTTATACATTAGGCTACATTGAATTTGATGTTCTGTGTGATCTGAATTATTTAGAGGAGAGACTTTTTGTACAATCTGATTTGTCATGGTTATTGCGAAATATTTTTTATGTTATTGGCAAAAATACTGAGAAAGGAGAGTATAAAGGACATCGAGTTTACATTTGTTTAGATTTTAAACCTCCGTTTGCAATGCAACAATGTAATCAATTTAATAATTGCCATATCACTAATCATGTCATACCAAGTACATTTGGTTCCATTCACAAGTCACATGATAATCAAGAAAGGGACGATATGGTTGATAGAAATTCTCGATCCATTGATTTGATTGCAAATGTGCATATTGCTTTGTTTCCTATCATTACTAACATTTTGCAGGACAATATGATGGAGCAGAGGACGACTCCACTTCAAGAAAGGGAGGATGATGAAACCATGCTCATCATGGACAGAACTAACAATGCATACATATGGTCATTACCAAGTGTTGCTGCAATTATATCAACTACATGGCTTCATCGACCCCCACCTTGGCCAGAACCATTAAGTTTGCGACACTTCACGGCACCCTCTACTTCGTATGCATCTACTATGATGGCCAGTGTTACATCAAGCGAACATCGTAAGTTAATTCCGGGTGTTTGGCACTAGGTTTCGTTTCGTGCATCGCTTTCAATTCTTTCAGCTTAGGAACTCGTCGTTGCGGAATATTTCACGCCGACTCGGACGGATTCGAAAGGCATGCCTAAATGAGTCACAACACATATGAATTGCATTCGGCGTGTTTGGCACCTGGCTTCATTTCGTTCATCACTTTCGTTTCGTGCCGCAATGTTTCATTTTGGCGTGCAAGGTTGCAGCGTGTTGGGTGCTTGCCACGATGTTCCATTACGTGCATCATTTTCGGCGCGTGTGGTGTTTGCCACAATGTTTCATTTCGTGCATCATTTTCATTTTCGTATGGCTGCCGCTGCAGTGCCCGTTCGGACCCATCATGGGGGATTCTTTCAGACATACTCGAACGGATTCGAAACAAATGATGAAAAGCGGTAGCAAACATGATAACTTCTTTCGGGGCGTTTGGCATTGAGTTCAGCTTCGTGCATCGGTTCCGTTTGTATTCTGCTTGTATTACCCGTGGGAACCTGTCGTGCTGGAATGTTTGACACCGACTCGGACATATTCGAAATGCATGCCAAAATGAGTTGAAGCACATATGAACTCCAATCGTTGTGTTTGGCACTTAGTTTCATAACGCGCAACGTTTTCGAATGGGCGCCGCTTGTAGTATTCGTTCGTGCTCATCGTGGGGAAATGTTTCACAAGAACTCGGACGGACTCGAAATGCATGCCGAAAAGTGTGTGGGCGTATATGAAGTTCATTCGGCATGATTGGAACAGAGTTTCGTGTTGTGCACCGTTTTGGTATGCGTGTAGTTTGCAGTACCATTAGGGACCCACCGTGCATGAATGTTTCGCATCGACTCGGACGTACTCGAAATGCTTGTTGAAATGGGATAGGGCATATATGAACTCCATCCGGGGAGTTTGACACCAATTTTCCTTTTGTGCATCGTTTTCGTCCGGACGCAGCTTGCAGTACACCTTATAATTCGTCATGAGGGATGTTCCACACTCACTTGGACGTATTCGAAATGAATGCAGAATTGTGATGAAAGGCATGTAAAGTCCACTCGCGGAGTTTGGCCTACATTTTCCTTCAGTGCATCATTTTGATACGCACGCAGCTCGCAATACCCGTTGGCACCTATCGCTGAGAAATGTTTTTCACCGACCCGGATGCAGCAGAAATGCATGCCGAAATGAGCTTGGGCACACATGAACTCTATTCAGGGTGTCTGCCACGAGCTTTCTTTTCGAACTCTATTCAGGGCACACATGAACCGACGTATGGTTCCGTTTGTGGTGTAGGTTTCACACCGACTCGGATTAGCCCAAATTGCTTTCTAAAATGAGCTACGGCAAACATGAAGCCCATTCGGGTTCATTGACACTCGGCTTCATCTTATGCGTCGTTTTCTTATGAAAATCCATGCACCATACAGTCCTCGTCGCGGAGGAATATTTCACACGAGTCGGAAAGATTCAAAACGCATGCCGAAATGAGCTTGGGCATATACGAAGTTCATTCGGCATGTTTGGAACAATGTTTCTCTTTGTGCACCATTCTGGTACGCGTGTGGTTTACATTACCATTGTGCATGAATGTTTCGCTTCAAGTCGGACGTACTCGAAATGCTTGCTGAAACGGGCTAGGGCACATGTGAAGCCCATTCGGGGAGTTTGACACCCAGTTTCGTTTCCTGCATCGTTTTCATTCGGACGCAGCTTGCAGTACCCCTTGTGACCCGTCGCGGAGGGATGTTTCGCACTCACTCGGACGTATTCCAAATGAATGCAGAATTGCGCTGAAATGCACAAGCGAACATCGTAAGTTAATTCGGGTTGTTTGGCACTCGGTTTCGTTTCGTGCATCGCTTTCAATTCTTTCAGCTTAGGAACTCGTCGTTGCGGAATATTTCACGCCGACTCGGACGGATTCGAAATGCATGCCTAAATGAGTCACAACACATATGAATTGCATTCGGCGTGTTTGGCACCCGGCCTCATTTCGTTTATCACTTTCGTTTCGTGCCGCAATGTTTCATTTTGGCGTGCAAGGTTGCATCGTGTGGGGTGCTTGCCACGATGTTCCATTCCGTGCATCATTTTCGGCGCGTGTGGTGTTTGCCACAATGTTTCATTTCGTGCATCATTTTCATTTTCGTATGGCTGCCGCTGCAGTGCTCGTTCGGACCCGTCGTGGGGGATTCTTTCAGACATACTCGAACGGATTCGAAACAAATTGATACGAGGGGTGCCCGACCTTCACGGCGTAGAATCAAAGGTACACATGAAACTCGACGAAATTAGTGTGGCCAATACACTGCCTATGCAGCAACCTGCAACACCGAGTTCGCCTAACCTCACGCAAGATGATTCCACTCAACCACGTCAAGCGGATACAATCCTCGCTGCAATCACAAGAGCTTGCAAGAGCAACGGGAAGGAATGCACAATCTCAGAGTTTATTCAGCCGGTGGCTTGAATACCCAAGAACATGCATATAGCAGATCTGTTTGTAGTTTCAATTGGTCTAAAAGTTCTTTTCACAAAGGGGGTGCCTTCTACATATAAGAGAGGAGGAGAGGAAGGCAAAAGGGGTGCTGGACAAGCCCAGGTCGCAGCACAAAGGCCAAAGACAAAGACATAATGGTGGCGCAGCACCCAACACATTGGAATCTGTTTCTGGCCGCCATATTAAACTAATGATATCTTCGCGCTCCGAATGAATTTAAGGGTGAGGCTAGATCCATTTGAAAGCTGAAGAGACAAGCTTTCAAAGCTGTGGTCAAACACTCCAATCGGACTCCGTTTGCATTATCTGCACCCATTTTTCTCCAGACTGGTCACTGGAGCCCGAACCGAGTTCTTTTGCATTCACATCTTGCATGTTGACTTGTCCATGGTTCTCTTGGCCTTCCCTAAGGTGTTCACACCTTCTCACATTGTCTTCATACCAAAGAATAATGAAATTACTTGCATTAGGTAGCAGCTGATTATCATAAGTAATATAATCCTTACAAAGGAGCGAGTTCACCTGTTGATTGATTTGTTTTGCACGAGCGCGTGTTATTGGTCCTTGAAAATGATTTGGGGTCTCATGAACAGCACTAGGGGAAAGGCATCGCGATGGTGTTATGCTGCCCGTATCATCCTCCCCCTCTTGAAAAGGAGTCGCCCTCGACTGTGTCTTCTGATCCAAAGAATGGTGACAAATCAGCAACATTGAACGTAGTGCTTACATTGTAATCATCACCAGGAAGCTCGATCTTGTATGCATTATCGTTGATCTTCTCAAGCACTTTGAATGGTCCATCAGCCCGTGGCATCAACTTAGACTTACGCTTCTGGAAAACGCCTTTGCGGAGATGTACCCAAACCAGATCACCTGGTTCAAACAACATTTTCTTCCTTGTCTTGTTTGCCTATTCAGCGAAGTAGCGTTCCTTCTTTTCAATTGCTTCTTTTGTTTTTACGTGAATGGACTTGACAAATTCAGCTCACTTCGCTGTGACACCTCGGAGTGTCGTATCCTTAATTTTTGAACATGATAAGGTTAAATACAGTATGGGATGTGGAAATAAGGTTAAAATCATAAGGATCGGGGGTTAATATCGTTTCCGGGCCGTTTCCGGCCGCTGGGTTTTGGGCCTTCCCGAGGAGTTTTGGGCCTTGGTGGGCTTTGGTGGGATGGATTAGGACTCAGTAACGGACTAGGATTGGGTTGAGGGCTGATAAAGGGGCTCCCTGCCCCCTTGCGCCCCACCTCAGCCCCTTGCGCCCCACCTCCCCTCTTGCGCCCCTCTCCTCCCTCCCCCGCCCCGAAGCCCAAGCCCCCCAAAACCGTGCACCCCCTCCCTTTCCTCCACCTCCACACCACCTCCCTCCACCCCTTGCTGCCCTAGGGTGGCCTCCCCACCCCTGCACCTTGTGGAGTCATCCCGTGGAGCGAGGAGCGAGGAGCGAGGAGCGAGGAGCGAGTAACGTGGAACGAGGAGCGATTCGCGAGGAGATTCGCGGAGATTGATTGGAGTTTTGCGCTTCGGGCAAAGGTATGAACATGAGGATCCTTGGATATGATCTAGGTACTGTTATTAGGGTGTTTATCAAGTTTTTAGATCAATTGGAGGCGCTGGTTTGAAGTAATTTGGGTTAGATCTAAACTTGTCCACGTTTCTGTTTTCGGGCAGATTGAGCAGTCGAACTAGGGTTCGAGTTTCCGTCGATTTAGAATCCGAATCAGACCGTACGGACTTCTAGGAAGTTGTAGATAATTTAATTATCTTTCCGTGGACGTAAAGCACGTTAATTTCCGATCAGCCGTTTGAAATTTATGGCTGTTTTACCGAGCGCCTAAAAATCTGTGACGTAACTGGAACAGATTGTGGTAATCTGTAGATTAAACAATTTTAGAGTCCGAATCAGTCTTTCCCTATAACTAGAAAAAGTTGGGAAATTTCCTAAGCTTCGCGACGGTGTACTCGTTTATTCGATTTGGAGTCCCAGAACTCAAGTTATGCCTTTTGCAAGGCTGCTGTCCCGCCGGGACAGAACCTCTGTTTTTAGGTTTTGCGAGTAGTTGGCAAATGTCGGGTTAGATGGGGCGTGTGTACTGTTTTGAGGTTATGATTGTGAGTGTGTGATGCCTATGTGCAGGTGGTGTGACCCCGGAGTTCCCTCTTCTTCCCGCCAATCCGTTGCACGTGGTTGAGGCAAGTGTGTTGTGATGGATAGCAAGTTGTAGGTTGCATGCTGAAATTAGATGGAATTGCCTACATGATATATGTCCACTTGCCATGTGTTAATGAATGATATGATATGATGAGCATGTTTAACATATTATGATGCCATGGGTTAATATGTGAATTAAATATGATAATTGGCATGGTTGCATGCATGTCATGAGATAGGGCGAGGGCGGTGAGAAAGTCTTAACTAGTCCGGCAAGGTCGGTGAGAAAGTTATGACTAATCCGGAACGCCATTGAGTAAGTCCTATGTCGTGATTCCATCCACGTGGTGTTTGGAAGCGAGTAGGCACCCTCCATCTTCGGGATGGAAGGGAGGAAAGGGTGCACACCGACGGGTGTGTACTTCCCATACCGGTATGAGGTTCCAGAGGGTCAGGAGCAATGCATTACATCGCATACAAATTGATGATGATATTGATAAGTATTCATGAATGAGATGTTATACATGATGAAAGATGTTATTGACTTGTTGTTATGCTTGTTGTCCATTGCAGTATGCTTGCTGAGTTTTCGAACTCACCCTTGTGTTTTCTTGTTGTTTTAGGTACCATGAGAACGGGCGTATGGAAAGGGGAATAGTCACACGCTCACACGTTGCTTCACCTTAATGTTTCCCCAAGTCAATTCATTTAGTTGGATAATAAATTGCGTGTGATGGCCTTTAAATTAAGTCTTAGCTTGGTTAATGAGAGTTCTATTGTTTGTTTGACACTTGGAACCTTAAGAGCTTAATGTTAGTCTCTTATTGTCGTTAAGACTTTATTTATTGCTGTTTTAGATGGTTCTCTTATTGCCATATAATGCTATATTGTTGCTGCTCCTTAAATCCATGATAAAACAAAGGAGGTGCTGCCGAAATCTCGGTTTTTAGTCTATGCACCTTTGCTGGAATTTGATGTTAAATGTGGTATTTAGATGTTGTTTAGCTTATGTTTGGTAACATTCAGGCATAGTAAATGCCGGGGTGTTACAGTTGGTATCAGAGCGGGCTGTAGGTCCTTGGAATGTGAATTTTTAGTGTCATGCTATAGGGTACAACTAAAATGTGATGTGGAATAACTTAGAAACATGGCTTAGGTTTTAACTAAAACCTTGTTATAGGATAGCAACGTTAAAACTTGTAAAAGTGGTATAACTAATCTAAAATCTGACACACTTGGTTGCACAGTAGGATGGGTTTTGGTTCATCAATGCATCGCGCTTGATTATGTGATAAGGAATATGCTTATGATAATGTTTGATCTATGATCTTGATTGTGTGCTTTGGTGTTTGGGTGGTTGTCTGTCTAAGCAGCCATGCCGAGGGGTAGAGGCCGTGGACGCCGTGGCCGTGGAGGCCAGGGGCGAGGCTCCCAGGGAGTTGAGGAGTCTGTTGCTGAGGGTAGCGTTTCGCTTAATGCTCGTGGGCCAGCTCAGGAGGAGCTTCCAGCTGTGCGGTCGGGGGCGGGGGTGCCCGCCGCCAATGAAGATTTAGTCCAGGCTCTGCAGAGGGAGATTCAGGAGCTGCGCCAGCAGTTGCGGGCAGCCCCTGCTGTTGTGCCTCCCCCTGCAGTGGCCCCTGTTGTTGCCCCCGCTGCACCGGAGCCGAGGATGAGTCTCCGGGAGTGGATGTCCCTCCGTCTTGACACTTTCGACGGAGCAGGCACGCCGATCCAGTCCGCAGATTGGCTGCGGTACATGGAGAGGCAGTTTGAGGTCCTAGAGTTGACCTCGGTTCAGAGGACTCGCTTTGTGGCTTTTCAGCTGAAGGGCCAAGCTGATATCTGGTGGGAGGGGGTTCTGGCTGCTAGAACCCCCGATCTGGGTCCAGTCACCTGGGAGGACTTTGTGGCTCGCTTCCGAGCCAAGTTCCACCCAGAGTCTTTCCTTGAGAGGATGGAGCTTACTCTGACCACTCTTTCCCAGGGAAAGAGGTCGGTGGCAGAGTATGAGAAGGAGTTCAACAGCGTGGTGCGCTTCGTACCGGCTGTGGCAGCCGACGATCGGGAGAAAGCTAGGAGGTTCCGTAGGGGCCTCAACCAGGAGTTCAGAGTTGTCATGGGGGCGACTGTCCCTCGTGACTTCTGCTCTGTGGTGGAGCAAGCGAAGGGCATGGAGCTCGAGTTGGAGCTCTCCCGGGACAAGCAGAACCCGGGAGGTTCAGGGGTTCCTGCGGCACAGCGGGGGCCGAAGAGGACCTTTGGTGGAGGAGGTGGGTCCTCTCCGGCCCACCTTCAAGAAGTTCAAGGGAGGACAGGGCTCCCCTCGAGGGGCTAAGATGGGGTCGCCCTGCCGTCTTCGCGAGCGGCTGTTCGTCCTGTGCCCGGGCAGGGCATGAAGTGCTTCAAGTGCGGTGGCGAGCACCGTGCTTCAGAGTGTGGTTGGACCGGGAATTGCAACCACTGTGGCAAGCCCGGCCATATGGGGCGAGTCTGCCGGATGAACCCCGGTAGCATCATCAAGTGGGAGACGGTGCCTTCTCCTCCCACTCCAGCGGCGTCTTCTAGAGGATCGGTGCACATGATGGCTGCTCCTGTTTCTCAGCCACCCTTTGCGTGGGCGCCACCAGCGGCTTACTGGTGCCCGCAGCCGTCTGCTCCTCCTCAGTTGCCTCCTCCGCCCCCAACCTTGATGGGGCATCAGCCTGGAGTCGGGGCTCTTTCTGTCCCGACGCCACCAGGAGTGTACGCCCTGCCGACCGCCGAGTCAGTCGGGCATCCAGAGGTGGTTTCAGGTACTCTGCTCGTGGATTCCGTTGATGCCTTTGTTCTATTTGATTCCGGAGCATCCTATTCTTTTGTGTCGTCGGAGTTTGCTAGTAGAGCTAAGTTGGGAGTTCAGCGGATTTCTGAGTCCGTGTTAGTCAGTTCTCCTGGGGGTTTGATTGCTAGTTCTTTGGTTTGCCCTGGTTGCACCATTGCCATTGATGATGAGGTTTTCTTTGCCAATCTCATGGTGATCCAGTTGGCTCCTTTTGATGTCATTTTGGGCATGGACTGGCTGCATCAGTACCGTGCTAAGATCTGTTGTTTCTGGAAGACAGTTTCCTTGCAGGCCCCGTCCGGGGAAGAGTTGACCTTTCAGGGTGGTATACCCTCCAGTTCCGTCTTTGCTTTGACTAGTTTGTTTTCTGGTCGGCGTTTGAGGCTATTGGGTTTCCTCATGACTTTGTCTGAGAAACCATCTTCTTCAGTTTCCATTGAGGAGATTTCTGTAGTGAAGGAGTTCGTTGATGTGTTCCCTGACGAGTTGCCTGGTCTACCTCCTGTGAGGAATGTGGAGTTTCGTATTGATCTTGCTCCGGGCACTCGACCTATTTCTATCTCTCCATACCGCTTAGCTCGACCTTTTCAAGACGAGTTGAAGAAGCAGTTGGAGGATCTGTTGGCCAAAGGCTTCATTCGGCGTAGCGTATCGCCATGGGGAGCACCCGTCCTCTTCGTCTCGAAGAAGGATGGAAGTTGGCGTATGTGCATTGATTATCGTGCTCTTAACCAAGTGACAGTCAAAAACAAGTATCCTTTGCCTCGCATCGAGGATCTGTTTGACCAACTGAAGGGAGCAAAGGTGTTCTCCAAAATTGATCTTCAGTCGGGGTATAATCAGATCCGTGTGAGGGAGCAGGACATTGAGAAGACTGCTTTCTCCACTAGGTATGGGCATTATGAATTTAAAGTTATGTCTTTTGGACTAACTAATGCCCTGCTGTCTTTATGGAGGCGATGAACAGTATGCTACACAAGTACCTTGATGAGTTTGTGGTAGTGTTCATCGATGACATTCTGATTTACTCTAAATCAGAAGAGGAGCATGAGCGACACTTGAGGCTTGTGCTGAGTACCCTGAGGGAGAATCAATTCTTTGCTAAGCTGAAAAAGTGCGAGTTCTGGATTTCAAAAGTGGGTTTTCTTGGCCACATCATCAATCCAGAGGGCATATCGGTAGATCCTAGCAAAGTCTCAGCAGTTTTGGATTGGAAGAGGCCTTCCAATGTCAAAGAGGTGCGTAGTTTCCTTGGGTTGGCTGGATACTATCGGCGTTTTGTGCAGGATTTCTCTATCATTGCCAAGCCACTTTCACAACTGACTCAGAAGGGGATGAAGTTCCAGTGGACTGCAGAGTGTGAGCACAGCTTCTGCACTTTGAAGGAGAAGTTAGTGACTGCTCCTGTTCTTACCCTTCCCGAACCGGGGAAGCGCTTCACTGTTTATTCTGATGCTTCTCGGTTGGGACTTGGTTGTGTGCTCATGCAAAATGGCAAGGTGATTGCTTATGCTTCGAGGCAGCTGAAAAAGCATGAGCAGAACTATCCCACCCATGATCTTGAGCTAGCCGCCGTGGTGTTTGCATTGAAGATATGGAGGCATTATTTGTACGGCGAATCTTGTGATATTTTTACTGATCACAAGAGCCTCAAGTACATCTTTACTCAGAAAGATTTGAACTTGAGGCAGAGGAGGTGGCTAGAATTGATAAAGGATTATGACCTCACTATCCAGTATCATCCGGGGAAGGCAAATGTGGTGGCCGACGCTCTCAGTCGCAAGACAATGCCCCCTGTTGTTGATTGTCTTGTTGCTGATTTTGAGCGGTTGGGAGTCTCCTACTGCTTTGCCGGGACCGTGCAAGCTGAAACTCAATTGATTCTTGAGTCAGCGATTCCCGAGCGTGTGCGGGAGGCACAGCAGCATGATCGTTTGCTCCAGCAGGTGAGGAAACGCCTTGAGGATGGCAAGTCGGGAGACTTTACCGTTGATGATGCGGGAGTTTTGAGGTTTCAGGGGCACGCACAGAAATCTCAAGTGAAAGAAGACATTCTGAGAGAAGCTCATCGCACCCCGTACACGGTCCATCCTGGAGAGACCAAGATGTACAGGGACTTGAAGAAGAATTTCTGGTGGAAAAGGATGAGAGTGGATATTGCCAAGTTTGTGGCGTCTTGTGGGATTTGCCAGAAGATCAAAGCTGAGCATAAGCGTCCCGCTGGCCTGTTGCAGCCATTGGAGGTTCCTGTGTGGCCATGGGATGACATCTCCATGGATTTCGTGGTTGGTCTACCTCGTTCTCCACGAGGGAAGGATGCTGTTTGGGTTGTGGTGGACCGTCTCAGCAAGTCGGCGCATTTCATTCCCATCCGCACGACCAATTCAGCGAGCGAGTTGGCTCCCATCTATGTGCGGGAGATTGTGAGATTGCATGGTGTACCCAAGACCATTATCTCTGATCGGGATGCGAAGTTCGTCTCCAAGTTCTGGGAGAGTTTGCAGAGTGCTTTGGGTACGCAGCTTTGCCTTAGTACCGCTTTTCACCCTCAGACAGATGGGCAGTCTGAGCGTACCATCCAAACTTTGGAGGACATGCTCAGGGCCTGTGTGATGGCTTGGAAGGGTAGCTGGAAGAACATTTGCCCCATGCAGAGTTTTCATACAATAACAGCTATCATTCCAAAGATCCTGGCCTGCTCCTTATGAGGTAATCAGATGGTCGGAAGTGCAGATCGCCACTTTGTTGGGATGCTGTGGGCGAGAGAGCTATTCTTGGGCCGGATTGGGTTCAGCAGACTGTTGATCGCGTGTCGGAGGTTCGGCAAAACCTTCTCGCAGCACAGAGCAGACAGAAGAGCTATGCTGATGTGAGGCGGCGAGACTTGGAGTTTGAGGTGGGTGATAGCGTACTCTTGCGAGTATCTCCCACCAAGGGTGTGGTGCGTTTTGGCACCAAAGGAAAGCTCAGTCCAAGGTATGTTGGGCCTTTTCCTATCCTCGCCCGAGTTGGCAGGTTGGCCTATCGCCTAGAGCTACCGGAATCCATGCAAGGTGTGCATAATGTGTTCCATGTCTCGATGTTGAGGAAATACTTGCATGATCCGGAGTTGGTGGTTCCATTGGAACCATTAGTGCTTCAGCAGGACCTCACCTTCGAGTCCCGTCCTGTGGAAATTCTGGGGACTTCAGAGCGAGTGATGAAGAACAGGACGCTTAAGTTTGTCAAGGTCTTGTGGTCACATCAGACCGAGAGAGAAGCGACTTGGGAGCTGGAATCTCGCATGCGCGAGAAGTATCCCGAGCTTTTCACCTCAGGTATGTGATGTGAAAATCTGGCTGTCTTTGGTTTTGCTGGGTTTCGTGATTGGTGCGTTTAGATTCGAGGTCGAATCCCGTTGAAGGGGGGAAGAATGTGACACCTCGGAGTGTCGTATCCTTAATTTTTGAACATGATAAGGTTAAATACAGTATGGGATGTGGAAATAAGGTTAAAATCATAAGGATCGGGGGTTAATATCGTTTCCGGGCCGTTTCCGGCCGCTGGGTTTTGGGCCTTCCGGAGGAGTTTTGGGCCTTGGTGGGCTTTGGTGGATGGATTAGGACTCGTAACGGACTAGGATTGGGTTGAGGGCTGATAAAGGGGCTCCCCTGCCCCCTTGCGCCCCACCTCAGCCCCTTGCGCCCCACCTCCCCTCTTGCGCCTCTCCTCCTCTCCCTCCCTAAGCCCTAGCCCCCCAAAACCGTCGCACCCCCTCCTTTCCTCCACCTCCACACCACCTCCCTCCACCCCTTGCTGCCCTAGGGTGGCCTCCCACCCCTGCACCTTGTGGAGTCATCCCGTGGAGCGAGGAGCGAGGAGCGAGGAGCGAGGAGCGAGTAACGTGGAACGAGGGAGCGATTCGCGAGGAGATTCGCGGAGATTGATTGGAGTTTTGCGCTCGGGCAAAGGTATGAACATGAGGATCCTTGGATATGATCTAGGTACTGTTATTAGGGTGTTTATCAAGTTTTTAGATCAATTGGAGGCGCTGGTTTGAAGTAATTTGGGTTAGATCTAAACTTGTCCACGTTTCTGTTTTCGGGCAGATTGAGCAGTCGAACTAGGGTTCGAGTTTCCGTCGATTTAGAATCCGAATCAGACCGTACGGACTTCTAGGAAGTTGTAGATAATTTAATTATCTTTCCGTGGACGTAAAGCACGTTAATTTCCGATCAGCCGTTTGAAAGTTATGGCTGTTTTACCGAGCGCCTAAAATCTGTGACGTAACTGGAACAGATTGTGGTAATCTGTAGATTAAACAATTTTAGAGTCCGAATCAGTCTTTCCCTATAACTAGAAAAAGTTGGGAAATTTCCTAAGCTTCGCGACGGTGTACTCGTTTATTCGATTTGGAGTCCCAGAACTCAAGTTATGCCTTTTGCAAGGCTGCTGTCCCGCCGACAGAACCTCTGTTTTTAGGTTTTGCGAGTAGTTGGCAATGTCGGGTTAGATGGGGCGTGTGTACTGTTTTGAGGTTATGATTGTGAGTGTGTGATGCCTATGTGCAGGTGGTGTGACCCCGGAGTTCCCTCTTCTTCCCGCCAATCCGCTGCACGTGGTTGAGGCAAGTGTGTTGTGATGGATAGCAAGTTGTAGGTTGCATGCTGAAATTAGATGGAATTGCCTACATGATATATGTCCACTTGCCATGTGTTAATGAATGATATGATATGATGAGCATGTTTAACATATTATGATGCCATGGGTTAATATGTGAATTAAATATGATAATTGGCATGGTTGCATGCATGTCATGAGATAGGCGAGGCGGTGAGAAAGTCTTAACTAGTCCGGCAAGGTCGGTGAGAAAGTTATGACTAATCCGAACGCCATTGAGTAAGTCCTATGTCGTGATTCCATCCACGTGGTGTTTGGAAGCGAGTAGGCACCCTCCATCTTCGGATGGAAGGGAGGAAAGGGTGCACACCGACGGGTGTGTACTTCCCATACCGGTATGAGGTTCCAGAGGGTCAGGAGCAATGCATTACATCGCATACAAATTGATGATGATATTGATAAGTATTCATGAATGAGATGTTATACATGATGAAAGATGTTATTGACTTGTTGTTATGCTTGTTGTCCATTGCAGTATGCTTGCTGAGTTTTCGAACTCACCCTTGTGTTTTCTTGTTGTTTTAGGTACCATGAGAACGGGCGTATGGAAAGGGGAATAGTCACACGCTCACACGTTGCTTCACCTTAATGTTTCCCCAAGTCAATTCATTTAGTTGGATAATAAATTGCGTGTGATGGCCTTTAAATTAAGTCTTAGCTTGGTTAATGAGAGTTCTATTGTTTGTTTGACACTTGGAACCTTAAGAGCTTAATGTTAGTCTCTTATTGTCGTTAAGACTTTATTTATTGCTGTTTTAGATGGTTCTCTTATTGCCATATAATGCTATATTGTTGCTGCTCCTTAAATCCATGATAAAACAAAGGAGGTGCTGCCGAAATCTCGGTTTTTAGTCTATGCACCTTTGCTGGAATTTGATGTTAAATGTGGTATCTAGATGTTGTTTAGCTTATGTTTGGTAACATTCAGGCATAGTAAATGCCGGGGTGTTACAGTTGGTATCAGAGCGGGCTGTAGGTCCTTGGAATGTGAATTTTTAGTGTCATGCTATAGGGTACAACTAAAAAGTGATGTGGAATAACTTAGAAACATGGCTTAGGTTTTAACTAAAACCTTGTTATAGGATAGCAACGTTAAAACTGGTAAAAGTGGTATAACTAATCTAAAATCTGACACACTTGGTTGCACAGTAGGATGGGTTTTGGTTCATCAATGCATCGCGCTTGAGTATGTGTTAAGGAATATGCTTATGATAATGTTTGATCTATGATCTTGATTGTGTGCTTTGGTGTTTGGGTGGTTGTCTGTCTAAGCAGCCATGCCGAGGGGTAGAGGCCGTGGACGCCGTGGCCGTGGAGGCCAGGGGCGAGGCTCCCAGGGAGTTGAGGAGTCTGTTGCTGAGGGTAGCGTTTCGCTTAATGCTCGTGGGCCAGCTCAGGAGGAGCTTCCAGCTGTGCGGTCGAGGCAGGTGCCCGCCGCCAATGAAGATTTAGTCCAGGCTCTGCAGAGGGAGATTCGTGAGTCGCTGCGCCAGTTAGCCATGGGCAGCCCCCTGCTGTTGTGCCTCCCCTGCAGCGGCCCCCTGTTGCCCCGCTGCACCGGAGCCGAGGATGAGTCTCCGGAGTGGATGTCCCTCCGCCTTGACACTTTCGACGGAGCAGGCACGCCGATCCAGTCCGCAGATTGGCTGCGGTACATGGAGAGGCGCTTGAGGTCCTAGAGTTGACCTCGGTTCAGAGGACTCGCTTTGTGGCTTTTCACCGAAGGGCCAAGGCGATATCTGGTGGGAGGGGGTTCTGGCTGCTAGAACCCCGATCTGGTCCATCACCAGGAGGACTTTGTGGCTCGCTAGGAGCCAAGTTCCACCCAGAGTCTTTCCTTGAGAGGATGGAGCTTACTCGACCACTCTTTCCCAGGGAAAGAGGTCGGTGGCAGAGTATGAGAAGGAGTTCAACAGCGTGGTGCGCTTAGACTACTGTGGCAGCCGACGATCGGGAGAAAGCTAGGAGGTTTCAGAGGGGCCTCAACCAGAGTTCAGAGTTGTCATGGGGGCGACTGTCCTCGTGACTTCTGCCTGTGGTGGAGCAAGCGAAGGGCATGGAGCTCGAGTTGGAGCTCTCCCGGATAAGCAGAACCCGGAGGTTCAGGGTTCCTGCAACCAGCGGGGGCCGAAGAGGACCTTTGGTGGAGGAGGTGGGTCCTCTCAGCCGCCCACCTTCAAGAAGTTCAAGGGAGGACAGGGCCTCCTCAGGGGCTAAGATGGGGTCGCCTAGCCGCCTTCGCGAGCGGCTGTTCGTCCTGTGCCCGGGCAGGGCATGAAGTGCTTCAAGTGCGGTGGCGAGCACCGTGCTTCAGAGTGTGGTTGGACCGGGAGTTGCAACCACTGTGGCAAGCCCGGCCATACGGGACGAGTCTGCCGGATGAATCCCGGTAGCATCATCAAGTGGGAGACGGTGCCTTCTCCTCCCACTCCAGCGGCGTCTTCTAGAGGATCGGTGCACATGATGGCTGCTCCTGTTTCTCAGCCACCCTTTGCGTGGGCGCCACCAGCGGCTTACTGGTGCCCGCAGCCGTCTGCTCCTCCTCAGTTGCCTCCTCCGCCCCCAACCTTGATGGGGCATCAGCCTGGAGTCGGGGCTCCTTCTGTCCCGGCGCCACCAGGAGTGTACGCTTTGCCGACCGCCGAGTCAGCCGGGCATCCAGAGGTGGTTTCAGGTACTCTGCTCGTGGATTCCGTTGATGCCTTTGTTCTATTTGATTCCGGAGCATCCTATTCTTTTGTGTCGTCGGAGTTTGCTAGTAGAGCTAAGTTGGGAGTTCAGCGGATTTCTGAGTCCGTGTTAGTCAGTTCTCCTGGGGGTTTGATTGCTAGTTCTTTGGTTTGCCCTGGTTGCACCATTGCCATTGATGATGAGGTTTTCTTTGCCAATCTCATGGTGATCCAGTTGGCTCCTTTTGATGTCATTTTGGGCATGGACTGGCTGCATCAGTACTGTGCTAAGATCTGTTGTTTCTGGAAGACAGTTTCCTTGCAGGCCCCGTCCGGGGAAGAGTTGACCTTTCAGGGTGGTATACCCTCCAGTTCCGTCTTTGCTTTGACTAGTTTGTTTTCTGGTCGGCGTTTGAGGCTATTGGGTTTCCTCATGACTTTGTCTGAGAAACCATCTTCTTCAGTTTCCATTGAGGAGATTTCTGTAGTGAAGGAGTTCGTTGATGTGTTCCCTGACGAGTTGCCTGGTCTACCTCCTGTGAGGAATGTGGAGTTTCGTATTGATCTTGCTCCGGGCACTCGACCTATTTCTATCTCTCCATACCGCTTAGCTCGACCTTTTCAAGACGAGTTGAAGAAGCAGTTGGAGGATCTGTTGGCCAAAGGCTTCATTCGGCGTAGCGTATCGCCATGGGGAGCACCCGTCCTCTTCGTCTCGAAGAAGGATGGAAGTTGGCGTATGTGCATTGATTATCGTGCTCTTAACCAAGTGATACCAAAAACAAGTATCCTTTGCCTCGCATCGAGGATCTGTTTGACCAACTGAAGGAGCAAAGGTGTTATCCAAAATTGATCTTCAGACTGGGTATAATCAGATCCGTGTGAGGGAGCAGGACATTGAGAAGACTGCTTTCTCCACTAGGTATGGGCATTATGAATTTAAAGTTATGTCTTTTGGACTAACTAATGCTCCTGCTGTCTTTATGGAGGCGATGAACAGTATGCTACACAAGTACCTTGATGAGTTTGTGGTAGTGTTCATCGATGACATTCTGATTTACTCTAAATCAGAAGAGGAGCATGAGCGACACTTGAGGCTTGTGCGGAGTACCCTGAGGGAGAATCAATTCTTTGCTAAGCTGAAAAAGTGCGAGTTCTGGATTTCAGAAGTGGGTTTTCTTGGCCACATCATCAATCCAGAGGGCATATCGGTAGATCCTAGCAAAGTCTCAGCAGTTTTGGATTGGAAGAGGCCTTCCAATGTCAAAGAGGTGCGTAGTTTCCTTGGGTTGGCTGGATACTATCGGCGTTTTGTGCAGGATTTCTCTATCATTGCCAAGCCACTTTCACAACTGACTGTAGGGATGAAGTTCCAGTGGACTGCAGAGTATGAGCACAGCTTCTGCACTTTGAAGGAGAAGTTAGTGATCTGCTCCTGTTTACCCTTCCCGAACCGGGGAAGCGCTTCACTGTTTATTCTGATGCTTCTCGGTTGGGACTTGGTTGTGTGCTCATGCAAAATGGCAAGGTGATTGCTTATGCTTCGAGGCAGCTGAAAAAGCATGAGCAGAACTATCCCACCCATGATCTTGAGCTAGCCGCCGTGGTGTTTGCATTGAAGATATGGAGGCATTATTTGTACGGCGAATCTTGTGATATTTTTACTGATCACAAGAGCCTCAAGTACATCTTTACTCAGAAAGATTTGAACTTGAGGCAGAGGAGGTGGCTAGAATTGATAAAGGATTATGACCTCACTATCCAAAGATCATCCGGGAAGGCAAATGTGGTGGCCGACGCTCTCAATCGCAAGACAATGCCCCCTGTTGTTGATTGTCTTGTTGTTGATTTTGAGCGTTTGGGGGTCTCCTACTGCTTTGCGGGACCGTGCAAGCTGAAACTCAATTGATTCTTGAGTCAGCAATTCCCGAGCGTGTGCGGGAGGCACAGCAGCATGATCGTTTGCTCCAGCAGGTGAGGAAACGCCTTGAGGATGGCAAGTCGGGAGACTTTACCGTTGATGATGCGGGAGTTTTGAGGTTTCAGGGCCGTCTGTGCGTGCCCCAGAAATCTCAAGTGAAAGAAGACATTCTGAGAGAAGCTCATCGCACCCCGTACACGGTCCATCCTGGAGAGACCAAGATGTACAGGGACTTGAAGAAGAATTTCTGGTGGAAAAGGATGAGAGTGGATATTGCCAAGTTTGTGGCGTCTTGTGGGATTTGCCAGAAGATCAAAGCTGAGCATAAGCGTCCCGCTGGCCTGTTGCAGCCATTGGAGGTTCCTGTGTGGCCATGGGATGACATCTCCATGGATTTCGTGGTTGGTCTACCTCGTTCTCCACGAGGGAAGGATGCTGTTTGGGTTGTGGTGGACCGTCTCAGCAAGTCGGCGCATTTCATTCCCATCCGCACGACCAATTCAGCGAGCGAGTTGGCTCCCATCTATGTGCGGGAGATTGTGAGATTGCATGGTGTACCCAAGACCATTATCTCTGATCGGGATGCGAAGTTCGTCTCCAAGTTCTGGGAGAGTTTGCAGAGTGCTTTGGGTACGCAGCTTTGCCTTAGTACCGCTTTTCACCCTCAGACAGATGGGCAGTCTGAGCGTACCATCCAAACTTTGGAGGACATGCTCAGGGCCTGTGTGATGGCTTGGAAGGGTAGCTGGGAAGACCATTTGCCCCTTGCAGAGTTTGCTTACAATAACAGCTATCATTCCAAAGATCCTGGCCCGCTTCCTTATGAGGTACTGTATGGTCGGAAGTGCAGATCGCCACTTTGTTGGGATGCTGTGGGCGAGAGAGCTATTCTTGGGCCGGATTGGGTTCAGCAGACTGTTGATCGCGTGTCGGAGGTTCGGCAAAACCTTCTCGCAGCACAGAGCAGACAGAAGAGCTATGCTGATGTGAGGCGGCGAGACTTGGAGTTTGAGGTGGGTGATAGCGTACTCTTGCGAGTATCTCCCACCAAGGGTGTGGTGCGTTTTGGCACCAAAGGAAAGCTCAGTCCAAGGTATGTTGGGCCTTTTCCTATCCTCGCCCGAATTGGCAGGTTGGCCTATCGCCTAGAGCTACCGGAATCCATGCAAGGTGTGCATAATGTGTTCCATGTCTCGATGTTGAGGAAATACTTGCATGATCCGGAGTTGGTGGTTCCATTGGAACCATTAGTGCTTGAGCAGGACCTCACCTTCGAGTCCCGTCCTGTGGAAATTCTGGGGACTTCAGAGCGAGTGATGAAGAACAGGACGCTTAAGTTTGTCAAGGTCTTGTGGTCACATCAGACCGAGAGAGAAGCGACTTGGGAGCTGGAATCTCGCATGCGCGAGAAGTATCCCGAGCTTTTCACCTCAGGTATGTGATGTGAAAATCTGGCTGTCTTTGGTTTTGCTGGGTTTCGTGATTGGTGCGTTTAGATTCGAGGTCGAATCCCGTTGAAGGGGGGAAGAATGTGACACCTCGGAGTGTCGTATCCTTAATTTTTGAACATGATAAGGTTAAATACAGTATGGGATGTGGAAATAAGGTTAAAATCATAAGGATCGGGGGTTAATATCGTTTCCGGGCCGTTTCCGGGCCGTTTTCGGGGTTTTGGGCCTTCCCGGAGGAGTTTTGGGCCTTGGTGGGCTTTGGTGGGATGGATTAGGACTCCGTAACGGACTAGGATTGGGTTGAGGGCTGATAAAAGGGGCTCCCCCTGCCCCCTTGCGCCCCCACCTCAGCCCCTTGCGCCCCCCACCTCCCCCTCTTGCGCCCCTCTCCTCCCTCCCCTAAGCCCTAGCCCCCCAAAACCGTGCGCACCCCCCCTCCCTTTCCTCCACCTCCACACCACCTCCCCTCCACCCCTTGCTGCCCTAGGGTGGCCTCCCCACCCCTGCACCTTGTGGAGTCATCCCGTGGAGCGAGGAGCGAGGAGCGAGGAGCGAGGAGCGAGTAACGTGGAACGAGGAGCGATTCGCGAGGAGATTCGCGGAGATTGATTGGAGTTTTGCGCTTCGGGCAAAGGTATGAACATGAGGATCCTTGGATATGATCTAGGTACTGTTATTAGGGTGTTTATCAAGTTTTTAGATCAATTGGAGGCGCTGGTTTGAAGTAATTTGGGTTAGATCTAAACTTGTCCACGTTTCTGTTTTCGGGCAGATTGAGCAGTCGAACTAGGGTTCGAGTTTCCGTCGATTTAGAATCCGAATCAGACCGTACGGACTTCTAGGAAGTTGTAGATAATTTAATTATCTTTCCGTGGACGTAAAGCACGTTAATTTCCGATCAGCCGTTTGAAAGTTATGGCTGTTTTACCGAGCGCCTAAAAATCTGTGACGTAACTGGAACAGATTGTGGTAATCTGTAGATTAAACAATTTTAGAGTCCGAATCAGTCTTTCCCTATAACTAGAAAAAGTTGGGAAATTTCCTAAGCTTCGCGACGGTGTACTCGTTTATTCGATTTGGAGTCCCAGAACTCAAGTTATGCCTTTTGCAAGGCTGCTGTCCCGCCGGGACAGAACCTCTGTTTTTAGGTTTTGCGAGTAGTTGGCAATGTCGGGTTAGATGGGGGCGTGTGTACTGTTTTGAGGTTATGATTGTGAGTGTGTGATGCCTATGTGCAGGTGGTGTGACCCCGGGAGTTCCCTCTTCTTCCCGCCAATCCGTTGCACGTGGTTGAGGCAAGTGTGTTGTGATGGATAGCAAGTTGTAGGTTGCATGCTGAAATTAGATGGAATTGCCTACATGATATATGTCCACTTGCCATGTGTTAATGAATGATATGATATGATGAGCATGTTTAACATATTATGATGCCATGGGTTAATATGTGAATTAAATATGATAATTGGCATGGTTGCATGCATGTCATGAGATAGGGCGAGGGCGGTGAGAAAGTCTTAACTAGTCCGGCAAGGTCGGTGAGAAAGTTATGACTAATCCGAACGCCATTGAGTAAGTCCTATGTCGTGATTCCATCCACGTGGTGTTTGGAAGCGAGTAGGCACCCTCCATCTTCGGGATGGAAGGGAGGAAAGGGTGCACACCGACGGGTGTGTACTTCCCATACCGGTATGAGGTTCCAGAGGGTCAGGAGCAATGCATTACATCGCATACAAATTGATGATGATATTGATAAGTATTCATGAATGAGATGTTATACATGATGAAAGATGTTATTGACTTGTTGTTATGCTTGTTGTCCATTGCAGTATGCTTGCTGAGTTTTCGAACTCACCCTTGTGTTTTCTTGTTGTTTTAGGTACCATGAGAACGGCGTGCGGGAAAGGGGAATAGTCACACGCTCACACGTTGCTTCACCTTAATGTTTCCCCAAGTCAATTCATTTAGTTGGATAATAAATTGCGTGTGATGGCCTTTAAATTAAGTCTTAGCTTGGTTAATGAGAGTTCTATTGTTTGTTTGACACTTGGAACCTTAAGAGCTTAATGTTAGTCTCTTATTGTCGTTAAGACTTTATTTATTGCTGTTTTAGATGGTTCTCTTATTGCCATATAATGCTATATTGTTGCTGCTCCTTAAATCCATGATAAAACAAAGGAGGTGCTGCCGAAATCTCGGTTTTTAGTCTATGCACCTTTGCTGGAATTTGATGTTAAATGTGGTATCTAGATGTTGTTTAGCTTATGTTTGGTAACATTCAGGCATAGTAAATGCCGGGGTGTTACATTCGCTGCATCCATATTAGCTCATTCCTGAAAAGGAAGTGGCAGCAAATCAAGTGGTGTGATTGGTTTAAAGCCATACACTACCTCAAAAGGGCAATATTGAGTTGTTGAGTGAACTGCCCGGTTGTATGCAAATTCAACATGAGGAAGGCAGTCCTCCCACTCCTTCAGGTTCTTCTTGATCATCGTACGCAGCAACATGGAGAGTGTGCGGTTCACCACCTCCGTTTGTCCATCTGTTTGTGGGTGACAAGTTGTAGAAAATAACAACTTTGTCCCAAGCTTGGCCCACAATGTCTTCCAAAAGTAGCTCATGAACTTGACATCACGATCTGAAACAATAGTTCTTGGTATCCCATGCAATCTCACAATCTCCCTGAAAAACAAGTCAGCTATATGTGACGATCGTCATTCTTGTGACATGGAATAAAGTGTGCCATTTTAGAGAACCTATCCAAAACCACAAATACAGAATCTCTCCCCCTCTTGGTCCTAGGCAATCCTAAAACAAAATCCATGCTAATATCCTCCCAAGGTGTACTAGGAACAGGAAGTGGAGTGTACAAACCATGTGGATTAAGTTTTGACTTAGCTTTATGGCATGTCACACATCGTTGCACAAATCGTTCGACGTCTCGTCGCATTTTTGGCCAATAGAAGTGATCGGATAGAATGGCCATGGTCTTTTCTCTCCCAAAATGTCCCATTAATCCGCCGGCATGGGATTCCTGCAACAATAGCAAACGTACGGACGAATCTGGAACACATAACTTGTTAGCATGAAACAAGAACCCATCATGAACATGGTACTTTTCCCATCCTTTCCCTTCAATGCACTTAGAATATGGTTCGGCAAACTCATTATCTAAAACATATAATTCTTTCAAACTTTCTAAACCAGGGACCTTGATTTCAAGTTGAGTCAAGAGCACAATCTTGCGAGACAAAGCATCAGCCACCACATTTTCCTTACCCTTCTTGTAGTTCACAATGTATGGAAAAGATTCAATTAATTCCACCCATTTGGCATGTCTACGATTCAGTTTTGATTGGCCTTTCAAATATTTTAAAGCTTCATGATCAGAATGTATAATGAATTCTTTAGGCCAAAGATAATGTTGCCAAGTTTCCAAAACACGAACCAAAGCATACAACTCCTTATCATAAACAGGATAGTTCAATTGAGCACCACCAAGCTTTTCACTAAAGTATGCTACTGGTTTGCCCTCTTGCATCAAAACACCACCAATACCTATTCCACTGGCATCACATTCAATTTCAAAAGCTTTAGTGAAACCAGGTAAAACAAGCAATGGTGCTTCAGTTAAGCGCTTCTTTAATTCAGCAAAAGCATTCTCTTGAGCATCACCCCAAACAAAATCACTTCCTTTCTTGGTTAACTCATTCAAAGGGGCTGCAATGGTGCTAAAATCTTTCACGAATCTACGGTAAAAACCAGCAAGACCGTGAAAACTTCTAACTTGACTAACATTTGTCGGTGTAGCCCAATTTTTAATTGATTCAACTTTTGAGTCATCCACTTCTACCCCATTTCCAGAAACAACGAAACCTAATAATACAATTTTATCTTGGCAAAAATTACATTTCTCTATGTTTGCAAACAACCTTTCAGCTCTAAGCACTTCCAGCACTTGTCTTAAGTGATTAGTGTGTTCTTCCAAAGTGTGGCTGTAAATTAAGATATCATCAAAATACACAACAACAAATTTTCCAATAAATGCTCTCAAAACATGGTTCATTAGCCTCATGAATGTACTAGGTGCATTAGTTAATCCGAATGGCATCACTAACCACTCATACAACCCAAATTTTGTTTTAAATGTTGTTTTCCATTCGTCCCCTTCTTTCATCCTTATTTGATGGTACCCACTACGCAAATCAATTTTAGAGAAAATAACAGCACCACTCAATTCATCCAGCATGTCATCCAACCTTGGAATAGGATGGCGATATCTAACAGTGATGTTGTTAATTGCTCTACAATCTACACACATGCGCCAAGTACCATCTTTCTTAGGAACTAAAATCACAGGGACAGCACAAGGGCTTAGGCTTTCACGCACGTACCCTTTGTTAAGAAGTTCTTGCACTTGGCGTTGAATTTCCTTTGTTTCTTTTGGATTGGAGCGGTACGGCGATCGGTTTGGGAGAGGTGCTCCTGGTATGAGGTCGATTTGATGTTCAATTCCTCGAATAGGTGGGAGACCAGCCGGTACCTCCGCCGGAAACACGTCATCAAAGTCCTGCAAAAGATTTGCGATAGCATGTGGAAGAGAAGTTATGTCGTTAGTGGAAAGTAATGCATCTTTGTACAGGAGCACAAAGTGCATCAAATGTGTGTTCTCAACCATATTCCTTATCTCAGATTTAGTGGCTAACATAACTAGCTTGTTTCCTTCAGTCCCTTTCTTACCACTTTCATTTGCCATGTGGAGAGCACTTGTATTCTTCCTCTCTTTTTCCTTAGTACTATCAAAGTGTACCTCATTCTTTTGCATTGTATCAGCATGAATTTGAGTAGGAGACATTGGTCAAAGAACTATTTCCTTGTTGTTCCACTTGAATGAGTGTTGATTTGTGTAACCATTGTGATGACTTGCTCGATCAAATTGCCATGGCCGACCGAGCAGCAAGTGACATACCGTCATTGGGACCACATCACATTCCACAATATCACTATACTCACCAATCTTGAAGGGCACTTTCACCATAAACTAAATTTTAACTTCTCCGTAGTCACTCAACCATTGCACATGATAGGGATCCGGATGAGCCCAAATTGCTTGCTAAAATGAGCTACGGCAAATATGAAGCCCATTCGGGTTCATTGACACTCGGCTTCATCTTATGCGTTGTTTTGTTTTGAAAATCCATGCACCATACAGTCCTCGTCGCGGAGGAATGTTTCACATGACTCGGAAAGATTCAAAACGCATGCCGAAATGCGCTTGGGCATATACGAAGTTCATTCGGCATGTTTGGAACAATGTTTCTCTTTGTGCACCATTCTGGTACGCGTGTGGTTTACATTACCATTGTGCATGAATGTTTCGCTTCAAGTCGGACGTACTCGAAATGCTTGCTGAAACGGGCTAGGGCACATGTGAAGCCCATTCGGGGAGTTTGACACCCAGTTTCGTTTCCTGCATCGTTTTCATTCGGACGCAGCTTGCAGTACCCCTTGTGACCCGTCGCGGAGGGATGTTTCGCACTCACTCAGACGTATTCGAAATGAATGCAGAATTTCGCTGAAATGCACAAGCGAACATCGTAAGTTAATTCCGGGTGTTTGGCACTCGGTTTCGTTTCGTGCATCGCTTTCAATTCTTTCAGCTTAGGAACTCGTCGTTGCGGAATATTTCATGCCAACTCGGACGGATTCGAAATGCATGCCTAAATGAGTCACAACACATATGAATTGCATTTGGCGTGTTTGGCACCCGGCCTCATTTCGTTCATCACTTTCGTTTCGTGCCGCAATGTTTCATTTTGGCGTGCAAGGTTGCAGCATGTGGGGTGCTTGCCACGATGTTCCATTCCGTGCATCATTTTCGGCGCATGTGGTGTTTGCCACAATGTTTCATTTTGTGCATCATTTTCATTTTCGTATGGCTGCCGCTGCAGTGCCCGTTCGGACCCGTCATGGGGGATTCTTTCAGACATACTCGAACGGATTCGAAACAAATGATGAAAAGCGGTAGCAAACATGATAACTTCTTTCGGGGCATTTGGCACTGAGTTCAGTTTCGTGCATCGGTTCCGTTTGTATTATGCTTGTATTACCCGTGGGAACACGTCGTGGTGGAATGTTTGACACCGACTCGGACATATTCGAAATGAATGCCAAAATGAGTTGAAACACATATGAACTCCAATCGTTGTGTTTGGCACTCAGTTTCATACCGCGCAACGTTTTCGAATGGGCGCTGCTTGTAGTATTCGTTCGTGCTTATCATGGGGAAATGTTTCACAAGAACTCGGATGGACTCGAAATGCATGCCGAAAAGTGTGTGGGCGTATATGAAGTTCATTCAGCATGATTGGAACAGAGTTTCGTGTTGTGCACCGTTTTGGTATGCGTGTAGTTTGCAGTACTATTAGGGACCCGCCGTGCATGAATGTTTCGCATCGACTCGGACGTACTCGAAATGCTTGTTGAAATGGGATAGGGCATATATGAACTCCATTCGGGGAGTTTGACACCAATTTTCGTATCGTGCATCGTTTTCGTCCGGACACAGCTTGCAGTACACCTTGGGACCCGTCGCGGAGGGATGTTCCACACTCACTTGGACGTATTCGAAATGAATGCAGAATTGTGCTGAAAGGCATGTAAAGTCCACTCGCGGAGTTTGGCCTACGTTTTCCTTCCGTGCATCATTTTGATACGCACGCAGCTCGCAGTACCCGTTGGCACCTATCGCTGAGAAATGTTTTACACTGACCCGGATGCAGCAGAAATGCATGCCGAAATGAGCTTGGGCACACATGAACTCTATTCAGGGTGTGTGCCACGAGCTTTCTTTTCGTACTCGTTCTGGTGTGAACGTGACGTATGGTTCCGTTTGTGGTGTAGGTTTCACACCGACTCGGATGAGCCCAAATTGCTTGCTAAAATGAGCTACGGCAAACATGAAGCCCATTCGGGTTCATTGACACTCGGCTTCATCTTATGCATCATTTTCTTATGAAAATCCATGCACCATACAGTTCTCTTGTCGCGGAGGAATGTTTCACATGACTCGGAAAGATTCAAAACGCATGCCGAAATGCGCTTGGGCATATACGAAGTTCATTGGGTATGTTTGGAACAATGTTTCTCTTTGTGCAACATTCTGGTACGCGTGTGGTTTATATTACCATTGTGCATGAAAGTTTCGCTTCAAGTCGGACGTACTCGAAATGCTTGCTGAAACGGGCTAGGGCACATGTGATGCCCATTCGAGGAGTTTGACACCCAGTTTCGTTTCCTGCATCGTTTTCATTCGGACGCAACTTGCAGTACCCCTTGTGACCCGTCGCGGAGGGATGTTTCGCACTCACTCGGACTTATTCGCAATGAATGCGGAATTGAGCTGAAATGCACAAGCAAGCATCGTAAGTTAATTCCGGGTGTTTGGCACTCGGTTTCGTTTCGTGCATCGCTTTCAATTCTTTCTTCTTAGAAACTCGTCGTTGCGGAATATTTCACGCCGACTCGGACGGATTCGAAATGCATGCCTAAATGAGTCACAACACATATGAATTGCATTCGGCGTGTTTGGCACCCGGCCTCATTTCGTTCATCACTTTCGTTTCGTGCCGCAATGTTTCATTTTGGCGTGCAAGGTTGCAGCGTGTGGGGTGCTTGCGACGATGTTCCATTCCGTGCATCATTTTCGGCGCGTGTGGTGTTTACCACAATGTTTCATTTCGTGCATCATTTTCATTTTCGTATGGCTACCGCTGCAGTGCCCGTTCGAACCCGTCGTGGGGGATTCTTTCAGACATACTCGAACGGATTCGAAACAAATGATGAAAAGCGGTAGCAAACATGATAACTTCTTTCGGGGCGTTTGGCACTGAATTCAGTTTCGTGCATCGGTTCCGTTTGTATTCTGCTTGCATTACCCGTGGGAACCCGTCGTGGTGCAATGTTTGACACCGACTCGGACATATTCGAAATGCATTCCAAAATGAGTTGAAGCACATATGAACTCCAATCGTTATGTTTGGCACTCAGTTTCATACCGCGCAACGTTTTCGAATGGGCGCCACTTGTAGTATTCGTTCGTGCTCATCGTGGGGAAATGTGTCACAAGAACTCGGACGGACTCGAAATGCATGCCGAAAAGTGTGTGGGCGTATATGAAGTTCATTCGGCATGATTGGAACAGAGTTTCGTGTTGTGCACCGTTTTGGTATGCGTGTAGTTTGCAGTACCATTAGGGACCCGCCGTGCATGAATGTTTCGCATCGACTCGGACGTACTCGAAATGCTTGTTGAAATGGGATAGGGCATATATAAACTCCATCCGGGGAGTTTGACACCAATTTTCGTTTCGTGCATCGTTTTCGTCCGGACGCAGCTTGCAGTACACCTTGCGACCCGTCGCGGAGGTATGTTCCACACTCACTTGGACGTATTCGAAATGAATGTAGAATTGTGCTGAAAGGCATGTAAAGTCCACTCGCGGAGTTTGGCCTACATTTTCCTTCCATGCATCGTTTTGATACGCACGCAGCTCGCAGTACCCGTTGGCACCTATCGCTGAGAAATGTTTTACACCGACCCGGATGCAGCAGAAATGCATGCCGAAATGAGCTTGGGCACACATGAACTCTATTCCGGGTGTCTGCCACGAGCTTTCTTTTCGTACTCGTTCTGGTGCGAACGTGACGTATGGTTCCGTTTGTGGTGCAGGTTTCACACCGACTCGGATGAGCCCAAATTGCTTGCTAAAATGAGCTACGGCTAACATGAAGCCCATTCGGGTTCATTGACA
Source organism: Rhipidocladum racemiflorum (assembly GCA_036346355.1). Classification (NCBI taxonomy): domain Eukaryota; kingdom Viridiplantae; phylum Streptophyta; class Magnoliopsida; order Poales; family Poaceae; genus Rhipidocladum; species Rhipidocladum racemiflorum. The sequence continues at coordinate 139,205 of JAYEVF010000079.1, forward strand.
CTCGGCTTCATCTTATGCGTCGTTTTCTTATGAAAATCCATGCACCATACAGTCCTCGTCGCGGAGGAATGTTTCACACGACTCGGAAAGATTCAAAACGCATGCCGAAATGCGCTTGGGCATATACGAAGTTCATTCGGCATGTTTGGAACAATGTTTCTCTTTGTGCACCATTCTGGTACGCGTGTGGTTTACATTACCATTGTGCATGAATGTTTCGCTTCAAGTCGGACGTACTCGAAATGCTTGCTGAAACGGGCTAGGGCACATGTGAAGCCCATTCGGGGAGTTTGATACCCAGTTTCGTTTCCTGCATCGTTTTCATTCGAACGCAGCTTGCAGTACCCCTTGTGACCCATCGCGGAGGGATGTTTCGCACTCACTCGGACGTATTCGAAATGAATGCAGAATTGCGCTGAAATGCACAAGCGAACATCGTAAGTTAATACCGGGTGTTTGGCACTCGGTTTCGTTTCGTGCATCGCTTTCAATTCTTTCAGCTTAGGAACTCGTCGTTGCAGAATATTTCACGCCAACTCGGACGGATTCGAAATGCATGCCTAAATGAGTCACAACACATATGAATTGCATTCGGCGTGTTTGGCACCCGGCTTCATTTCGTTCATCACTTTCGTTTCGTGTCGCAATGTTTCATTTTGGCGTGCAAGGTTGCAGCGTGTGGGGTGCTTGCCACGATGTTCCATTCCGTGCATCATTTTCGGCGCGTGTGGTGTTTGCCACAATATTTCATTTCGTGCATCATTTTCATTTTCGTATGGCTGCCGCTGCAACGTTTGGAGTTCATATGTGCTTCAACTCATTTTGGCATGCATTTCAAATATGTCCGAGTCGGTGTCAAACATTCCACCACGACGGGTTCCCACGGGTAATACAAGCAGAATACAAACGAAACCGATGCACGAAACTGAACTCAGTGCCAAACGCCCCGAAAGAAGTTATCATGTTTGCTACCTGATGAGGACATCACTATCATGAATACGGCCATACCTACAAACCCAATGGAAACCAACAATGTCATACAAGGGCCAATTACTCGAGCTCGCGCACGTCAATTCAATTACCAGGTGAATGCGTTCCTCGGGTTGCATACAAATAATTTAATGAATGGAATGCTATTTAATCCTTGTGATGATTTTATTGTCCTTAGGAACCAAGGAGAAGGACTCCCAAATGTCAAGCATGAAGCCAATTCTTCCGGTGCACAAGTTATACTCGGATTCGGCCTCCGAGACAGCAACAACTTAAAATGTCCATAACTTTTGACCCACAAGGGTGTTTGGGGTCTATGAGTACTGGTTTGAAAGGTTTCGACATCCTCTTTCCAACGGATCTGGCCCCATCCCCAAATTCCATCCGAGTCGACAGGAATCTGCAAAACAATTGGCATCACTTTTCCAAACCGAGAAGACTTGGGCTTTGGGCCTTGTAATAGAGTTGTAGTTGGTATCCTACTGCTTTGGACGTGATTCCCACGACCCTTGCTTTCATAAATAGCCAGACATCGCCTCCTTAGGGTTTTGGGTTTTATTTGATTAGTTTAGCCAAGTGTAAACTTGATCCTACAAGTTGTGCTGGACAGCCACCTTGTCAACATCGTCAATAAGACTCCACTTTGTTTCGCCTCCACTTTTATCCGCAATTTCAGATTGCTTATCCTACTGTTCTTGCTTGTTCTTCGGTTGCTTGCAGGAATTGAACCTCGTGTTCATGTTGATCGTGCCTACAGCAAGATCAATAACCCGCCGGAGTTGGTTTAGCGATTGCTAAGGTGCATCGTCGTCGTATGGTGTAGTCGGATCGTCAAAGTCGACTCCAACAAATCGATCGTGTGTTTCTCATCGAAAGATCGGGACACCCTCAGTGCCATCGTGGCGCCATCAAGTGGTATCAGAGCAAACCAGGTTGCTCGGTGAGAATTCTTTACCCTAGATTAGTAGATTGATATCTTTCCTATAGTCCAGAGAAGCGCCATCAGATTGGATCTCCCCAACTGGTCGCCGCGCTTATCAACCAACTGGTCGCCCACCTGATAGCCGACTTCGTCGCCCGACTGGTCGCCGCTTGACTGGTCGCCCGACCAGTCGCCCTCCTGTTAGCCGACTGGTCGCCGCCTGACTAGTCGCCGCGCTTGTCACCCGACTGGTCGCACGCCTGATAGCCCACTGGTCGCCGCTTGACTGGTCGCCCACTTGGTCGCCCGACCGGTCGTCCTCCTGTTAGCTGACTGGTCGCCGCCTGACTAGTCGCCGCGCTTGTCACCCGACTGGTCGCACGCCTGATAGCCCACTGGTCACCCGACTGGTCGCCGCCTGACTGGTCGCCCACTTGGTCGCCTGATCGGTCACCCTCCTGTTAGCCGAATGGTCGCCCACCTGGCCGTCCGACTGGTCTTCCGCCTGCATAGCACTTGAAAGAAAAACGAGTCGGATCGTTCCGGACAAAAAAAAGTCTGGAACAGATCCGAAAATTTTTCTATGCCAAACCTGTTTTCACAAGATCCCCAGTCTTTTGAGATAGTTCCCTTCTTTCACGAATTTTTTTCGCGCTGATTTTCCATCTGCTGTGGAACTGTACTGTCGCCGACCGCAGTTTCGAGTCACCAGTCCTTGCTAGCCTAGAGTCGGCAACTAGTGACTAGACGTTGAACAATTCTTCAATTTTGCATTCACTGATTGGATTATTGCAAACCTTTTGCTACTAAATTAAGCCTGTCCAAGCTCCACTTTCTACCCGTACAGGCGTTCGATCCCTTGGCAATCGCTCTACACAAACTTCGGAGAACCTTTGACAACGCCAACGGCCGACAACGCCTGCTGCATTGTAAGAACTTGTAAGAACTTGGGTCATAGGCTTGAGCGCTTGAGAGACTTGCCACCTAGTAGTTGATAGGAACATTATACTTGTGGTTTTTGTTTCCTTGTCATCAACTAACCATGTCAGGTGACGAGAGTTCACTTCATCACTCTCCACGAACCAAGGGCATCATTGCTCACTTCCAAAAGATGACGAGGGAAACCACCGATGGTCTTAGCGAGGATGCACGGCTCACTAATGAGCGTATGTCAATGCAAGAAGACCGTCTCAGATCCATCGAGGCCGCACAAGGGATTGCTAACACTACTCTTGCTACTATTTTGGCTAGACTTGATACTTTTGCAGCTGTTGCATCTGGTGCTTCCAATCCACCACCCCGTCGTCCAAGCAACAATTCAGCTCCACGGGAGAGGTCCCCAGTAGATTTAGAAGAACAGAACGAAGAGCACGAATATGATGACACCACTGATGTGGAGGAGGTCAACCCCGTCCATTACGATAATGATCGTGACCATCATCGGCTACGCTTCAATCAGCAAGGTATGCGACATGATCCTCCACGACTAAGGGAACGAGAACGAGATGATGTTTTCCCTAAGGTAAATTTCAATATGCCACCTTTTGAAGGTAAATATGACCCTGATGGTTACCTTAGTTGGGAATTACTTGTTGATCAAAAATTTGCGTGCCATGATTTCCCTGAGAATAGAAGAGTTAGGGCTGCCACAAGTGAGTTCACTGATTTTGCTTCTGTTTAGTGGAGAGAACATTGCCGTGCTCATCCAAATAATATACCCACCACTTGGGAAGCCTGGAAATTGCTAATGAGGCATAGATTTGTTCCTTCATACTATGCTAGAGATTTATTGAATAAATTACAGCACCTACACCAAGGTAAGAATTCGGTGGAAGAATATTACCAAGAATTGCAAATTGGCATGTTGCGTTGTGGATTAATTGAGAATGAGGAAGCTTCTATGGCTTGTTTCTTAGGTGGTTTAACTCGAGAAATCCAGGATATTCTAGACTATAAGGATTATAATTCGATGACTCGGTTGTTCCATCTTGCTTGCAAAGCTGAACGTGAAGTGTAGGGTCGTCAATCGAGGGCAAAGACTAACTTTTCTGCAGGCCGAACTACTTCGTGGATACTGGGCAACCCTGCTGCCCCTGTCGGCCGTACTACCACGCCGACCTCTTCCATCAACAGAACGGCGTCTGCCACCGCAAATTCGGCACCACGACCAACGCCGACGAAAAGTGCCACACAAGCTACTACAAATAGTTCGTCGTCGTCGGTCGCATCAACGGGACGCACCAAAGATGTTCAGTGCCATCGCTGCAAGGGTTTCGGTCACATGATGAAGGAGTGTCCGAACAAGCATGTGCTAATAATCCGTGAAGTCGGCGAGTATGACTCGGCAAGTGATCTTGATGAAGAAACATATGCTTTGCTCGCTGAACATGAAGACGGCGATCCGAATGCCGAGCATGATGAGGTGCACGTGAGCGCTAGTGATGTGACCAATATTTGAGTATTATTGCACAACGTGTGCTTAGTGCTCAGATTGCTCGCGCCGATCCAAATCAACGCCACAACTTGTTTTACACAAAAGGCGTCGTCAAGGAGCGATCCATTCGAATAATCATTGATGGTGGGAGTTGCAATAATCTAGCAAGCATGGACATGGTGGAGAAGCTAGCACTCTCCACTAGACCACACCCTCAGTCCTACCACATTCAATGGTTCACCAACAGCGGCAAACTCAAGGTAACTCGCATGGTAAGAAGAGTACATTTCGCTTTAGGTTCCTATCATGATTATGTTGATTACGATGTCGTACCTATGCAAGCATGTTCTATGTTATTAGGTAGACCGTGGCAATATGATAAGGATTGTTTACATCATGGTAGAACAAATCAATACTCTTTTGTGCATAAAGAAAAGAAAATTGTGCTACACCCAATGTCGCCTGATGCCATTGTAAAGGATGAAATTGCTAGATCTAGCAAAGAGAAAAATCGAGAGAATTCTAAGAGTGAAAATCAGATTGTCGCCAAAGGACTTGAACAACATAAACAGAGAGAATCTAACCTTGATTATGCCCAGCCGAATGAGATTAAATTGAAAGGTGCTTGTTTTCTTGCAACAAAATATGATTTGAATGAGTTGGATGTTTGTAGGTATACATGCTATGCTTTGGTCTGCAAAGAAACTTTGTTTTCACTAGAGGAGATGTCTCTCTCTTTGCCTCCTGTTGTCACTAACCTTTTGCAGGAATACACTGACATCTTCCCAAAGGACATCCCCTCAGGGCTGCCGCCAATTAGAGGGATTGAGCATCAAATTGATCTCATTCCAGGGGCATCCTTGCCCAACCGAGCACCTTACAGAACCAACCCTGAAGAGATGCAAGAGATACAACGCCAAGTTCAAGAATTGCTTGATAAAGGGTACGTACGTGAATCTCTTAGTCCTTGTGCTGTACCAGTCATTTTAGTACCTAAGAAAGATGGAACTTGGCGTATGTGTGTGGATTGTCGAGCAATTAATAATATCACCATTAGATATCACCATCCTATTCCTCGGTTAGATGATATGCTTGATGAATTAAGTGGCTCTACTGTGTTCTCTAAAGTGGATTTGCGTAGTGGGTATCACCAGATTCGCATGAAGTTAGGAGATGAATGGAAAATAGCATTTAAAACTAAGTTCGGGTTATATGAGTGGTTAGTAATGCCTTTCGGGTTGACTAATGCTCCTAGCACTTTCATGAGATTGATGAACGAGGTTTTACGTGCTTTCATTGGAAAATTTGTGGTAGTTTACTTCGATGATATCTTGATTTATAGCAAATCTTTAGAGGCTCATCTTGAACATCTACGTGCTGTTTTTAATGCTTTACGCGATGCACGCTTATTTGGTAACCTTGATGTGAAATCATGTGCTGAAAAATTGGCTTTGAACTGAAAAATTAACTTAGATTTGAATTTGCAAAATGTGTTTGTTCATGTGTTTTGACAATTTGACAAGAAACAGTAAGTTACGCATTAGCGCCGGACAAAGTTCTCAAGAAACAGTAAGTTTCCCATCTGCGACGGACAGTGTTTTTGGGTCTGTTGTGAACATGTTTTTGAGCCCATGACCGAAGTCATTTTCACATGTACAACGGACAGTTTTTTTGGTCCGTTGTGAACAAGCTTTTTCGGTTTGGATAATTTCTTGGAACCAAGATTTTCACATGTACAACGGACTAATTCTTTTTGTCCGTCGTGAATGGACTTTTTCTAGGGTTTTACTTTTGTGAAACCGGCGTGCACGTTCTTGCGCGGACAAGCTTCTGTGTTCCGTTGTGAAATTTTTTTGATCTCATGACCGAAGCAATTTTTGCATGTACAACGGACCAACTTTGTTTGTCCGTTGTGAAAGTGTTTTTCCGCGTTTGGTTGGCTTCTTGGAACAGAAACTTTTCCTTTTACAACGGACCAACTTTGTTTGTCCGTCGTGAATGCGTTTTCGCTCAATTAGGGTTTTGAGCGATTTGGATTTGAATTTTGAATGTGAATTTGAAATTTGTAATGATTTCATGATGCTTCTTTTGAAGTGGACTTTATGCAATACTCATGTGAGTAGTTGCATGGATTGACATTGAGTCAAGTCGTGGACTTGTGCTCGGATTTGTTTTGTGGTTTGTTCATGTGCAGGTATTGCTCGAAGACGAATGTGGTCGATGACGGGACCGGAACTAGGTTCATGGAGGAACTGAGGTTCGGGACTAGGTTCAGGAGGAACTGAGGTCTTGGTGGTCAAGGATGTCATGCGGGACGTTCGGGCTAAGAGAATGGTGCACATGAAGAATGGTTAGTCACGTGAGAATGGCAGGAGGTCATTCGCGTGCAAAGTGTTAGTCACGTGAGTATGGCAGGTGGCCATACGCGTGCAAAGTGTTAGTCACGTGAGTATGGCAGGTGGCCATACGCGTGCAAAGTGTTAGTCACGTGAGTATGGTAGGGTTGCCATACGCGTGCAAGAGTTGTACTCGGCCTGGTTGGGCCAAGTAGAGTTGAGTTGGATCACAGTTCCTTCTAGGGAATAGGAATCGTATTCAGAACTCTTTGTGGGTTGGTGCTTTAAATAGGTGGGGGGTCTCCTGTTGAAAGGCATCAAGGAGAGCTGAGCGCATCAAGCTTTGAGCTTGGTTTTAGGGTTTGTACTCTTTTGATGAGAGTATTTTAGACAAGAAATAAAGATCAATTCTTCCAAGATTTTTGCGTGCTACAGTAACCACGTCGCTACAGTATTTTCTGTTTTGGTTCTTGTTTGCATGCTTGTTCTAGTTCTAGATTGGTTTTTGTTCTTCAAGTTTTATCTTGATTTGATCCATCAAAAACCCCTCTAGGGTATTGATCTAGTGTTTCTCAAAGTCTAGTTGATCAATCTTTTGTCGTTCTTGTTTAATCTTGAAGTTTTGATTAGATTGTTTCTCGTCAAGTTCTGGATCAGCAAGCTTGCGAAGCTCATAACTTTTGATCCGTAAGTCCGATCGAGCTGATTCTTTTTGGGTACGATTCGTATTGGAATCTAGTTTCTTGTGTCCAAATTTCAGATCGTTTCGACGGTTGGATCTCCGGGAATTCTCGTTTTACCAAACCTCTATCATTCTGTTTTTGTCGAAAACGAGGCAATTATTTGGTTCTGTTTTGGGGTGAACTTTTAATAGATCAAGAATTTGGTTTTAGCTTCCGCACAATCATTCACCCCCCCTCTGATTGCTATATTCGTATACTTCGATCCTACAAGTGGTATCAGAGCGAGGTTCTACTAATCCATCTTAACAGGTGATTAGTAAACGGTAAGTTATGGCAACAGAGAAATACTCAAACAAGCCGCCAATCTTCGATGGCACAGACTTCCCCCACTGGCGGATCCGGATGACTGCATATCTTCAAGCTCAAGGTAACGCGATTTGGCGCAAGGTAAAGATTTCATACAAGCTTCCTTCTAATGATGATATTGATAAAATCGAGTTTGAAAAGGATGTTGAAAGTAATAATAGAGCTAGAAACATATTGCTTCAAGGACTTGCTAGAAAAGAATTCGATAGAGTCTGTCATTTACTCACTGCTCATGAAATTTGGAAATCTCTTCAAGATTATCATGAAGGCACTGACTCTGTCAAAGAGGCTAGGCAAGATCAATTTAAAAAGGAATACACTAGATTTGAAATGAACTCTGGAGAATCATTAGATGATTGTTTTGCTCGTTTTAATAGAATCTTAAACAATCTTAGAGCTGTTGATGTACAATACACTGACTCTGAAAATGCTAGACATTTCTTATCATCTCTTGATCTTAAAATCTGGCAAATGAAAGTAACTGCATTTAGGGAGGCTCACAAGATGAGTGAAATGACATTGGATAAATTATATTCTAGTCTCAAAACTTTTGAGATAGATATTGTTTCCAGAACATCCAGTGATAACTCTTTGGCTCTTAATGCAAATTCTTCTTCATGTGATAATGCTACTAGTGCTTCATCATCATATTCCATTACTGCCTTGAGTGCTCTTAGTGATGAACAGCTAGATCAAATACCAGAAGATACACTTGCTCTTCTTTCCAAGCGTGTCAATGCAGCTTACATGAGATCAAGGGAGAGAAGAGGAGCCTCCATCCACTGCTACAACTGCGGCAAGGCCGGGCACATCCGTGCTAACTGTTTCAAGAACAAAGATAGAGAGGAGAAGGAGCAAAGCAACTCCTCCAAGTCCTTCCGGCCAAGAGAGAGCAAGGATAAAAATAAACAACGGACAAAGAAGATGCTCAACAAAGTCTTCGAGGCAATTGGTCGCTTAGACTTAAGCGACATTGATGACTCAACTGAAGATGAGAAGGAAGCGAAGCAAACGAAGCTGAATGAGAAGGATCTCACCGGACTATGCTTCATGGCAAAAGGGAACACTAGTGATTCTAGTGACAACGACAGCACCTCCAGCGACGGTGATGAGGTAATACCTTCATACGATGAGCTTTGTGAAGTTTTAGTCATATTGAGAAAATCTTTAAGAAAATCTTCACTCAAAAATAAAAGCTTAGAAAAAGATCTATCCATGCTAAAATCTGAAAACTTTGATCTTAGAAATTCAAATTCGGAAAATATTTGTGATACTTGCTTAGATCTCAAATTTGAAATTAAGTCACTAAAAGAGGAACATGTGATTAAACTAGAACAAGTTTATGCCGAACAATTGAAAAATGAAAAACTTGTGAAAAATATTGGTTGCTCTACTGATAGTTTACATGATCAAATTGCTTGCTCTAAATGTTCTATTCTTGAGTTGAAATTAAAAGATGCAAATTGTAGAGTTATCCAATTAACAAATGACATATTCACTCATGAAATTAACTCGTGTTCAAATTGCCAGAAACAGAAAGCTAAAATTGACACTCCTTGTGATAATTGTTTAAATCTTGCTAAAAAGGTTGACTACTTGCAAGATTCTCTTTCTAGGTTCACTAAAGGGAAGAAAAATTTGAACATGATTTTAGATCAATCTAAAGTGAGCTTCAACAAACAGGGTTTAGGTTTTAACTCTCATGCTTCTACTAAACCTGTTGAGAGCAAAAATGTGAAAATTGATAATGAGTTTAAAAGAACTTTGATTAAATCTGGCGGCACTCTATCTCCCACTATTTCAAGTACAAAAGTTACTTCTAATGCCAAACCATATGTTAAGTACAATTGCACTCATTGTGGGAAAGATGGTCATTTGGTGAATTTCTGCTTTAGACTAGCCAAACAACAAAAGAAAGAAAGAACTAAGGCTAGGTCTAATTTCAGACAGGCACGTTTCATTTCTCATTATGTGCCTAGGGTGATGCAAACACCTCTTGTTGCTAAGAACACGAGAAAAGACAAATCTGCTTTTATGCATAAGAATGCTCGTGTTGTGCCAACTGTTGTGCGTCGTGTGTCTCAGTACTGGATTCCTAAACATCTTATTTCTAACCCCAGTACCGAGACCTCGACACTTTCTGCTTCTATGTAGGCTTCTCACGCAAGGAAGGAGAACATATGGCTAGTGGATTCCGGATGCTCACGCCACATGTCCGATGATAAGAATTGGTTCTCCTCCTTCACTCGTGCATCTCGTGCTAAAAGTGTTATTTTTCAAAATGCTTCTTCCACCTCTGTTTTCGCAAAAGGCACTAGTCCAAATAGTGCAGGTACAGGTGCATATGTTCAGGGGGAGAGTATCTTTATTGATGAAGATGATGATGATACTGTTGAGGATGAGATAATTGGAGGTTTACATGAGAGACTCTTCCCACGTGCTTCACATCAACAAACGGTCAAGTGAATTTTCAGGTATCTCCATGGTACTCAAGATTTTGGCATTTGGCTTTTTGCTTCCTTATGCATTAGTTTAAGAGCTTATTCTGATGTTGACTTTGGAAGATGTTGAATTGATTTGGTTCGTGCCACCTCTTGAGTAATCCTCTTTCTTGAGCATTTGATATTGGATTTCACTTTCTTAGAGATCATGTTGAAAAAGAAAATATTGTGCTTCACCATGTGGATACTGAACATCAATTGGCAGACATTTTCAAAACCTTTGTCTTCTTCTCGTTTTGCTTTTATTCGGGGAGAACTTGGAATTGTTCATCCAATGGGATTGTTTTGAGGGGGAGTTTCTTTGCCAAGTTCTTTCACTTGATGAGCTCACTTTATCATATTTCTTTATATGTTATGTAATTGAGCTAATATATGATAATCTAATTGTTTCACTTGAACTAAAAATGACATTGCGGAATTCCCTGGACTAATTGCCTATAGCTAAATACTCTGTGATATCTTACTCTTCTAGGCTTGATATTGAATCTTCTTGACAAATTTGGGCTATGAAGCAAGTGTGGTTTCAACTTTACTCTTTCATAAGACCTTTTAATCACTTTTGCATGTTTATAATCAAAGAAAAATGAAAAGAAAAGGGTTGTTAAAAGCAAAAGCCTCAAGTTATGAGCTTCAGGATGCTTTCCCTAAAAGATAAGATGTATGCTTCAAGCATGCCATTCCCTCAAAAGACAAGATGTATGCTTCAAGCATGCCACTCCAAGGAAATAAAAGAAGTATGCTTCAAGCATGCCACATGCAGTTTACTGTTTAAAGATTAAATTGGTCCACTAGATTGGAGTTGAAACTACTTGCTCGCCCTGATTTGTTATTTGCTTCAACTTTGAGCCTTTGTTTTTCTTCTAAAGGTTTTGCTTAGTACTTGGCTATAGTTGACTGAATTGAGGTTGAGATGCATGTCATTCCCTAACTTGTTAAAATCACATCAAGATCGTGTATTTGGCATGTTATGTGATATATAAGGTTATATGATCGAATGAGCTAATCTTTTCCTATCTTGGCACTCCCTTGTTTCTCTTTGTGAAATCATTGTTTCAGGAAAAATTTTGAACCTGTTCTCTCTTTTACTCTTGATGAATCCATTGTCAAAGGGGGAGAAATTTGGAAATCTTTCTTTGAAAAGTTTAAAGAAAAAGGGAGAGTTGTATTTGGAAATTTGAGAATTTTGGGAGAAGTTTGGAGAATTTTTGAAATTTTTGGGCGCATTGCACTTCTCAGGGGGAGATTTTGTTTTGCATTTTGGTCAAAGAGGGATTTCTGTGTTTTCTTACTTTGGTCTTTGATCCTTTGGATTTCAAAATCTTTGGTAAAGTGAATGCCAAATGATCAATTCTAAGTGGTGTTGCCAATGTTTTCATCAAGGGGGAGATTGTGAAATCATGTGCTGAAAAATTGGCTTTGAACTGAAAAATTAACTTAGATTTGAATTTGCAAAATGTGTTTGTTCATGTGTTTTGACAATTTGACAAGAAACAGTAAGTTACGCATTAGCGCCGGACAAAGTTCTCAAGAAACAGTAAGTTTCCCATCTGCGACGGACAGTGTTTTTGGGTCTGTTGTGAACATGTTTTTGAGCCCATGACCGAAGTCATTTTCACATGTACAACGGACAGTTTTTCTTGGTCCGTTGTGAACAAGCTTTTTCGGTTTGGATAATTTCTTGGAACCAAGATTTTCACATGTACAACGGACTAATTCTTTTTGTCCGTCGTGAATGGACTTTTTCTAGGGTTTTACTTTTGTGAAACCGAGCGTGGCACGTTTGCGCCGGACAAGCTTCTGGGGTCCGTTGTGAACTTGTTTTGAGCTCATGACCGAAGCCATTTTTGCATGTACAACGGACCAACTTTGTTTGTCCGTTGTGAACGTGTTTTTCCGCGTTTGGTTGGCTTCTTGGAACAGAAACTTTTCCTTATACAACGGACCAACTTTGTTTGTCCGTCGTGAATGCGCTTTCGCTCAATTAGGGTTTTGAGCGATTTGGATTTGAATTTTGAATGTGAATTTGAAATTTGTAATGATTTCATGATGCTTCTTTTGAAGTGGACTTTATGCAATACTCATGTGAGTAGTTGCATGGATTGACATTGAGTCAAGTCGTGGACTTGTGCTCGGATTTGTTTGTGGTTTGTTCATGTGCAGGTATTGCTCGAAGACGAATGTGGTCGATGACGGGACCGGAACTAGGTTCATGGAGGAACTGAGGTTCGGGACTAGGTTCAGGAGGAACTGAGGTCTTGGTGGTCAAGGATGTCATGCGGGACGTTCGGGCTAAGAGAATGGTGCACATGAAGAATGGTTAGTCACGTGAGAATGGCAGGAGGTCATTCGCGTGCAAAGTGTTAGTCACGTGAGTATGGCAGGTGGCCATACGCGTGCAAAGTGTTAGTCACGTGAGTATGGCAGGTGGCCATACGCGTGCAAAGTGTTAGTCACGTGAGTATGGTAGGGTTGCCATACGCGTGCAAGAGTTGTACTCGGCCTGGTTGGGCCAAGTAGAGTTGAGTTGGATACGGATTCCTTCTAGGGAATAGGAATCGTATTCAGAACTCTTTGTGGGTTGGTGCTTTAAATAGGTGGGGGGTCTCCTGTTGAAAGGCATCAAGGAGAGCTGAGCGCATCAAGCTTTGAGCTTGGTTTTAGGGTTTGTACTCTTTTGATGAGAGTATTTTAGACAAGAAATAAAGATCAATTCTTCCAAGATTTTTGCGTGCTACAGTAACCACGTCGCTACAGTATTTTCTATTTTGGTTCTTGTTTGCATGCTTGTTCTAGTTCTAGATTGGTTTTTGTTCTTCAAGTTTTATCTTGATTTGATCCATCAAAAACCCCTCTAGGGTATTGATCTAGTGTTTCTCAAAGTCTAGTTGATCAATCTTTTGTCGTTCTTGTTTAATCTTGAAGTTTTGATTAGATTGTTTCTCGTCAAGTTCTGGATCAGCAAGCTTGCGAAGCTCATAACTTTTGATCCGTAAGTCCGATCGAGCTGATTCTTTTTGGGTTCGATTCGTATTGGAATCTAGTTTCTTGTGTCCAAATTTCAGATCGTTTCGACGGTTGGATCTCCGGGAATTCTCGTTTTACCAAACCTCTATCATTCTGTTTTTGTCGAAAACGAGGCAATTATTTGGTTCTGTTTTGGGGTGAACTTTTAATAGATCAAGAATTTGGTTTTAGCTTCCGCACAATCATTCACCCCCCCTCTGATTGCTATATTCGTATACTTCGATCCTACACTTGAGAAGTGCACCTTTTGCACGGATCGAGTATCTTTTCTTGGCTATGTTGTTACTCCACAGGGAATTGAAGTTGACCAAGCCAAGGTTGAAGCGATACAGAGTTGGCCGACTCCTAACACGGTCACACAGGTGCGAAGTTTTCTAGGACTTGCTGGATTCTATCGTCGTTTTGTGAAGGATTTCAGCACCATCGCTGCACCCATGAATGAGCTCACCAAGAAGGGTGTACCTTTTGCTTGGGGCAAGTCGCAGGAAGATGCCTTCAACATTCTGAAAGCTAAGTTAACCCATGCACCCTTACTCCAGCTTCCAGACTTTTCTAAGACTTTTGAACTAGAATGTGATGCTAGTGGAATTGGTTTGGGTGGTGTTCTGTTACAAGAAGGAAAACCTGTTGCTTATTTTAGTGAGAAGTTGAGTGGGCCAAGTTTGAATTATTCTACTTATGATAAGGAGTTATATGCGCTAGTTCGAACTTTAGAAACATGGCAACATTATTTATGGCCCAAGGAATTTGTTATACATTCTGATCATGAATCGTTAAAACATATTAGAAGTCAAGCTAAACTGAACCGTAGACATGCAAAGTGGGTTGAATTCATTGAGTCATTTCCTTATGTCATCAAACACAAAAAGGGAAAGGATAATGTCATTGCTGATGCCTTGTCTAGGAGATATACCATGCTCTCACAACTTGACTTCAAAATTTTTGGTTTGGAAACGATTAAAGAGCAATATGTGCATGATGATGATTTTAAAAATGTGTTGCTCAATTGTAAAGAGGGAAAAACTTGGAACAAATTTGTCCTCAATAATGGGTTTGTGTTTAGAGCAAACAAACTATGTATTCCAGCTAGTTCTGTTCGTTTGTTATTGCTACAGGAAGCGCATGAGGAGGAGGATTGATGGGACACTTTGGTGTGAAGAGGACGGAGGACATACTCGCTAGCCATTTCTTTTGGCCCAAGATGAGACGAGACGTGGAACGTTTCATCGCTCGCTGTTCTACATGTCAAAAAGCTAAGTCACGACTTAATCCACATGGTTTATACATGCCTCTGCCTGTTCCTAACGTGCCTTGGGAGGATATTTCTATGGACTTTGTTTTAGGACTTCCTAGAACAAAGAAGGGGAGGGATAGTATCTTTGTCGTTGTGGATAGATTTTCTAAAAATGGCACACTTCATACCTTGTCACAAAAGCGATGACGCTACCAACATTGCTGACTTATTCTTTCGTGAAATTGTTCACTTACATGGTGTGCCAAACACAATAGTTTCAGATCGTGACACTAAATTCTTAAGCTACTTTTGGAGAACTTTGTGGGCTAAATTGGGGACTAAACTTTTATTTTCTACTACTTGTCATCATCCCCAAACTGATGGACAAACTGAGGTCGTTAATTGAACTTTATCTACCATGCTTAGGGCTGTTCTGAAAAAGAACATTAAATTTTGGGAAGAATGCTTGCCTCATATTGAGTTTGCTTATAATCGGTCTATGCATTCTACTACTAAGATGTGCCCTTTTGAGATTGTATATGGATTTGTACCTCATGCGCCAATTGATTTGTTACCTCTGCCATCTTCGGAGAAATTGAATCTTGATGCTAAACAACGTGCTGATATGATTATGAAAATGCATGAGACAACTAGAGAAAACATAGAGCGCATGAATGCTAAATATAAACTTGCAGGTAGTAAGGGAAGGAAACATGTAACTTTTGAACCAGGCGATTTAGTTTGGTTGCATTTGCGAAAAGATCGATTCCTAGAATTAAGAAAATCTAAGTTGATGCCGCGAGCTGATGGTCCTTTCAAAGTATTGGCAAAGATTAATGATAATGCATACAAGCTTGAATTGCCTGCAGATTTTGGGGTTAGTCCCACATTCAACATTGCCGATTTGAAACCATACTCGGGAGAAGATAATGAACTTGAGTCGAGGACGACTCAAAAGCAAGAAGGGGAGGATGATGAGGACATCACTACCATGAATACGGCCATACCTACAAACCCAATGGAAACCAACAATGTCATACAAGGGCCAATTACTCGAGCTCGCGCACGTCTATTCAATTACCAGGTGAATGCGTTCCTCGGGTTGCATACAAATAATTTAATGAATGGAATGCTATTTAATCCTTGTGATGATTTTATTGTCCTTAGGAACCAAGGAGAAGGACTCCCAAACGTCAAGCATGAAGCCAATTCTTCTGGTGCACAAGTTATACTCGGATTCGGCCTCCGGGATAGCACCAACTTAAAACAATCATAACTTTTGATCCACAATGGTGTTTTGGGTCTATGAGTACTGGTTTGAAAGGTTTCGACGTCCTCTTACCAACGGATCCGGCCCCATCCCCAAATTCCATCCGAGTCGACGGGAATCTGTAAAACAATTGGCATCACTTTTCCAAACCGAGAAGACTTGGGCTTTGGGCCTTGTAATAGAGTTGTAGTTGGTATCCTACTGCTTTGGACGTGATTCCCACGACCCTAGCTTTCATAAATAGCCAAACATCGGCTCCTTAGGGTTTTGGGTTTTATTTGATTAGTTTAGCCAAGTACAAACTTGATCCTGCGAGTTGTGCGGGACAGCCACCTTGTCAGGATCGTCAATAAGACTCCACTTTGTTTCGCCTCCACTTTTATCCGCAATTTCAGATTGCTTATCCTATTGTTCTTGTTTGTTCTTCGGTTGCTTGCAGGAATTGAACCTCGTGTTCAGGTTGATCGTGCCTATGGCAAGATCAATAACCCGCCGGAGTTGGTTTAGCGATTGCTAAGGCGCATCGTCGTCGTATGGTGTAGTTGGATCGTCAAAGTCGACTCCAACAAATCGATCGTGTGTTTCTCATCAAAAGATCGGGACACCCTCAGTGCCATCACGGCGGCATCACTAGCGCTTTTCATCATTTGTTTCGAATCCGTTCGAGTATGTCTGTAAGAATCCCCCACGACGGGTCCGAACGGGCACTGCAGCGGCAGCCATACGAAAATGAAAATGATGCACGAAATGAAACATTGTGGCAAACACCACACGCGCCGAAAATGTGCACAGAATGGAACATCGTGGCAAGCACCCCACACGCTGCAACCTTGCACGCCAAAATGAAACAATGCGGCCGAAAAGAAAGTGATGAACGAAATGAAGCCGGGTGCCAAACACGTCGAAAGCAATTCATATGTGTTGTGACTCATTTAGGCATGCATTTCGAATTCGTCCGAGTCATCGTGAAATATTCCACAACGACGAGTTCCTAAGCTGAAAGAATTGAAAGCGATGCACGAAACAAAACCGAGTGCCAAACACCCGGAATTAACTTACGATGTTCGCTTGTGCATTTCAGCGCAATTCTGCATTCATTTCGAATATGTCCGAGTGAGTGCGAAACATCCCTCCGCGACGGGTCACAAGGGGTACTGCAAGCTGCGTCCGAATGAAAACGATGCAGGAAATGAAACTGGGTGTCAAACTCCCGGAATGGGGTTCACATGTGCCCAGCCCGTTTCAGCAAGCGTTTCGAGTACGTCCGACTTGAAGCGAAACATTCATGCACAATGGTAATGTAAACCACACGCGTACCAGAATGGTCCACAAAGAGAAACATTGTTCCAAACATGCCGAATGAACTTCGTATATGCCCAAGCGCATTTCGGCATGCGTTTTGAATCTTTCCAAGTCGTGTGAAACATTCCTCCGCGACGAGGACTGTATGGTGCATGGATTTTCACAAGAAAACGACGCAAAGATGAAGCTGAGTGTCAATTAACTCGAATGGGCTTCATGTTTGCTGTAGCTCATTTTAGCAAGCAATTTGGGCTCATCCGAGTCGGTGTGAAACCTACACCACAAACGGAACCATAAGTCACGTTTGCAACAGAACGAGTACGAAAAGAAAGCTCGTGGCAGACACCCTGAATAGAGTTCATGTGTGCCCAAGCTCATTTCGGCATGCGTTTCTGCTGCATCCGGGTCGGTGTAAAACATTTCTCAGCAATAGGTGCCAACGGGTACAACGAGCTGCGTGCATATCAAAACGATGCACGGAAGGAAAATGTAGGCCAAACTCCGCGAGTGGACTTTACATGCCTTTCAGCACAATTCTGCATTCATTTCGATTACGTCCAAGTGAGTGTGGAACATCCCTCCGCGACGGGTCGCAAGGTGTACTGCAAGCTGCGTCCGGATGAAAACGATGCACGAAAGGAAAATTGGTGTCAAACTCCCCGGATGGAGTTCATATATGCCCTATCCCATTTCAACAAGCATTTCGAGTACGTCCGAGTCGATGCGAAACATTCATGCACAGCGGGTCCCTAATGGTACTGCAAACTACACGCATACCAAAACGGTGCACAACTCGAAACTTAGTTCCAATCATGCCGAATGAACTTCATATAGGCCCACACACTTTTCGGCATGCATTTCGAGTCCGTCCGAGTTCTTGTGAAACATTTCCCGACGATGAGCACGAACGAATACTACAAGCGGCGCCCATTCGAAAACGTTGCGCGGTATGAAACTGAGTGCCAAACACAATGATTGGAGTTTATATGTGCTTTAACTCATTTTGGCATGCATTTCGAATATGTCCGAGTCGGTGTCAAACATTCCACCACGACGGGTTCCCACGGGTATTACAAGCAGAATACAAACGGAACCGATGCACGAAACTGAACTGAGTGCCAAACGCCCCGAAAGAAGTTATCATGTTTGCTACCGCTTTTCATCATTAGTTTCGAATCCGTTCGAGTATGTCTGGAAGAATCCCCCACACGACGGGTCCGAACAGGCACTGCAGCGGCAGCCATACGAAAATGAAAATGATGCACGAAATGAAACATTGTGGCAAACACCACACTCGTCGAAAATGATGCACGGAATGGAACATCGTGGCAAGCACCCCACACGCTGCAACCTTGCACGCCAAAATGAAACATTGCGGCATCAAACGAAAGTGATGAACGAAATGAAGCCGGGTACGATGTTCGCTTGTGCATTTCAGCGCAATTCTGCATTCATTTCGAATACCTCCGCGACGGGTCACAAGGGGTACTGCAATCTGCGTCCGAATGAAAACGATGCAGGAAACGAAACAGGGTGTCAAACTCCCCGAATGGGCTTCAGATGTGCCCTAGCCCGTTTCAACAAACATTTCGAGTACATCCGACATGAAGTGAAACATTCATGCACAATTGTAATGTACACCACACGCGTACCATAATGGTGCACAAAGAGAAATATTGTTCCAAACATGCCGAATGAACTTCGTATATGCCCAAGCGCATTTCGGCATGCATTTTGAATCTTTCCGAGTCGTGTGAAACTTTCCTCCGCGATGAGGGCTGTATGGTGCATGGATTTTCAAAAGAAATCGAGGCATAAGATGAAGCTGAGTGTCAATCAACCCGAATGGGCTTCATGTTTGCCATAGCTCATTTTAGCAAGCAATTTGGACTCATCCGAGTCGGTGTGAAACCTACACCACAAACGGAACCATAAGTCATGTTCGCACCAGAACGAGTACGAAAAGAAAGCTCGTGGCAGACACCCTGATTAGAGTTCATGTGTGCCCAAGCTCATTTCGGCATGCATTTCTGCTGCATCCGATTCGGTGTAAATCATTTCTCAGCAATAGGTGCCAACAGGTACTGCGAGCTGCGTGCGTATCAAACGATGCACGGATGGAAAATGTAGGCCAAACTCCACGAGTGGACTTTACATGCCTTTCAGCACAATTCTGCATTCATTTCGAATACGTCCAAGTGAGTGTGGAACATCCCTCCGTGACGGGTCGCAAGGTGTACTGCAAGCTGCGTCCGGATGGAAACGATGCACGAAAGGAAAATTGATGTCAAACTCCCCAGATGGAGTTCATATATGCCCTATCCCATTTCAACAAGCATTTCGAGTACGTCCGAGTCGATGCGAAACATTCATGCACGGCGGGTCCCTAATGGTACTGCAAACTACACGCATACCAAAACGGTGCACAACTCGAAACATAGTTCCAATCATGCCCAATGAACTTCATATACGCCCACACACTTTTCGGTATGCATTTCGAGTCCGTCCGAGTTCTTGTGAAACATTTCCACACGATGTGCACGAACGAATACTACAAGCGGCGCCCATTTGAAAACGTTACGCGGTATGAAACTGAGTGCAAAACACAACGATTGGAGTTCATATGTGCTTTAACTCATTTTGGCATGCATTTCGAATTTGTCCGAGTCGATGTCAAACATTCCACCACAACGTGTTACCAGGGGTAATACAAGCAGAATACAAACGGAACCGATGCACGAAACTGAACATAGTGCCAAACGTCCCGAAAGAAGTTATCATGTTTGCTACTGCTTTTCATCATTTGTTTCGAATCCGTTCGAGTATGCCTGAAAGAATCCCCCACGACGGGTCCGAACGGGCACTGCAGCGGCAGCCATACGAAAATAAAAATGATGCACGAAATGAAACATTGTGGCAAACACCACACGCGCCGAAAATGATGCACGGAATGGAACATCGTGGCAACCACCCCACACGCTGCAACCTTGCACGCTAAAATGAAACATTGCGGCACGAAACGAAAGTGATGAACGAATTGAAGCCGGTGCCAAACACGCCGAATGCAATTCATATGTGTTGTGACTTATTTAGGCATGCATTTCGAATCCGTCCGAGTCGGCGTGAAATATTCCGCAACGACGAGTTCCTAAGCTGAAAGAATTGAAAGCGATGCACGAAACAAAACCGAGTGCCAAACACCTGAAATTAACTTGTTCGCTTATGCATTTCAGCGCAATTCTGCATTCATTTGGAATACGTCCGAGTGAGTGCGAAACATCCCTCCACGATGGGTCACAAGGGGTACTGCAATCTACGTCCGAATGAAAACGATGTAGGAAACGAAACAGGGTGTCAAACTCCACGAATGGGCTTCAGATGTGCCCCAGCCCGTTCAGCAATCATTTCGAGTACGTCCGACATTAAGCGAAACATTCATGCACAATTGTAATGTACACCACACGCGTACCAGAATGGTGCACAAAGAGAAACATTGTTCCAAACATGCCGAATGAACTTCGTATATGCCCAAGCGCATTTTGGCATGCGTTTTGAATCTTTCCGAGTTGTGTGAAACTTTCCTCCGCGATGAGGGCTGTATGGTGCATGGATTTTGACAAGAAAACGAGGCATAAGATGAAGCTGAGTGTCAATCAACCCGAATGGGCTTCATGTTTGCCGTAGCTCATTTTAGCAAGCAATTTGGGCTCATCCGAGTCGGTGTTAAACCTACACCACAAACGGAACCATAAGTCACGTTCGCACCAGAACGAGTACGAAAAGAAAGCTCGTGGCAGACAACCTGAATAGAGTTCATGTGTGCTCAAGCTCATTTCGGCATGCATTTCTGCTGCATCCGGGTCGGTGTAAATGATTTCTCAGCAATAGGTGCCAATGGGTACTGCGAGCTGCGTGCGTATCAAACGATGCACGGAAGGAAAATGTAGGCCAAACTCCGCGAGTGGACTTTACATGCCTTTCAACACAATTCTGCATTCATTTCGAATACGTCCAAGTGAGTGTGGAACATCCCTCCGTGACGGGTCGCAAGGTGTATTGCAAGCTGCGTCCGGACGAAAACGATGCACGAAAGGAAAATTGATGTCAAACTCCCCGTATGGAGTTCATATATGCCCTATCCCATTTCAACAAGCATTTCGAGTACGTCCGAGTCGATGCGAAACATTCATGCACGGCGGGTCCCTAATGGTACTGCAAACTACACGCATACCAAAACGGTGCACAACTCGAAACTTAGTTCCAATCATGCCGAATGAACTTCATATACGCCCACACACTTTTCGGCAAGCATTTCGAGTCCGTCCGAGTTCTTGTGAAACATTTCCACACGATGAGCATGAACGAATACTACAAGCTGCGTCCATTCGAAAACGTTGCGCGGTATGAAACTGAGTGCCAAACACAACGATTGGAGTTCATATGTGCTTTAACTCATTTCGGCATGCATTTCGAATATGTCCGAGTCGGTGTCAAACATTCCACCACGACGGGTTACCACGGGTAATACAAGCAGAATACAAACGGAACCGATGCACGAAACTGAACTTAGTGCCAAACGCCCCGAAAGAAGTTATCATGTTTGCTACCGCTTTTCATCATTTGTTTCGAATCCGTTCGAGTATGCCTGAAAGAATCCCCCACGACGGGTCCGAACGGGCACTGAAGCGGCAGCCATACGAAAATAAAAATGATGCACGAAATGAAACATTGTGGCAAACACCACACGCGCCAAAAATGATGCACGGAATGGAACATCGTGGCAAGCACCCCACACGCTGCAACCTTGCACGCCAAAATGAAACATTGCGGCACGAAACGAAAGTGATGAACGAAATGAAGCCGGGTGCCAAACACGCCGAATGCAATTCATATGTGTTGTGAGTCATTTAGGCATGCATTTCGAATCCGTCCGAGTCGGCGTGAAATATTCCGCAACGACGAGTTCCTAAGCTAAAAGAATTGAAAGCGATGCACGAAACGAAACCGAGTGCCAAACACCCGGAATTAACTTACGATGTTCGCTTGTGCATTTCAGCGCAATTCTGTATTCATTTGGAATAGTCCGAGTGAGTGCGAAACATCCCTCCGCGACGGGTCACAAGGGGTACTGCAATCTGCGTCCGAATGAAAACGATGCAGGAAACGAAACAGGGTGTCAAACTCCCCGAATGGGCTTCAAATGTGCCCTAGCCCGTTTCAGCAATCATTTCGAGTACGTCCGACATGAAGCGAAACATTCATGCACAATTGTAATTTACACCACACGCGTACCAGAATGGTGCACAAAGAGAATCATTGTTCCAAACATGCCGAATGAACTTCGTATATGCCCAAGCGCATTTCGGCATGCGTTTTGAATCTTTCTGAGTCGTGCGAAACATTCCTCCGCGACGAGGACTGTATGGTGCATGGATTTTCACAAGAAAATGACGCATAAGATGAAGCTGAGTGTCAATCAACCCGAATGGGCTTCATGTTTGCCGTAGCTCATTTGAGCAAGCAATTTGGGCTCATCCGAGTCGGTGTGAAACCTACACCACAAACGAAACCTTAAGTCACGTTCGCACCAGAACGAGTACGAAAAGAAAGCTTGTGGCAGACACCCTGAATAGAGTTCATTTGTGCCCAAGCTTATTTCGGCATGCATTTCTGCTGAATCCGGGTCGGTGTAAATCATTTCTCAGCAATAGGTGCCAACGGGACTGCGAGCTGCTTGCGTATCAAACGATGCATGGAAGGAAAATGTAGGCCAAACTCCGCGAGTGGACTTTACATGCCTTTCAGCACAATTCTGCATTCATTTCGATTACGTCCAAGTGAGTGTGGAACATCCCTCCGTGACGGGTCGCAAGGTGTACTGCAAGCTGCGTCCGGACGAAAACGATGCACGAAAGGAAAATTGATGTCAAACTCCCCGGATGGAGTTCATATATGCCCTATCACATTTCAACAAGCATTTCGAGTACGTCCGAGTCGATGCGAAACATTCATGCACGGTGGGTCCCTAATGGTACTGCAAACTACACGCATACCAAAACGGTGCACAACTCGAAACATAGTTCCAATCATGCCCAATGAACTTCATATACGCCCACACACTTTTCGGTATGCATTTCGAGTCCGTCCGAGTTCTTGTGAAACATTTCCACACGATGAGCACGAACGAATACTACAAGCGGCGCCCATTCGAAAACGTTGCGCGGTATGAAACTGAGTGCCAAACACAACGATTGGAGTTCATATGTGCTTTAACTCATTTTGGCATGCATTTCGAATATGTCCGAGTCGGTGTCAAACATTCCACCACGACGGGTTACCAGGGGTAATACAAGCAGAATACAAACGGAACCGATGCACGAAACTGAACTTAGTGCCAAACGCCCCGAAAGAAGTTATCATGTTTGCTACCGCTTTTCATCATTTGTTTCGAATCTGTTCGAGTATGCCTGAAAGAATCCCCCACGACAGGTCCGAACGGGCACTGCAGCGGCAGCCATACGAAAATAGAAATGATGCACGAAATGAAACATTGTGGCAAACACCACATGCGCCGAAAATGATGCACGGAATGGAACATCGTGGCAAGCACCCCACACGCTGCAAACTTGCACGCCAAAATGAAACATTGCGGCACGAAACGAAAGTGATGAACGAAATGAAGCCGGGTGCCAAATACGCCGAATGCAATTCATATGTGTTGTGACTCATTTAGGCATGCATTTCGAATCCGTCCGAGTCGGCGTGAAATATTCCGCAACGACGAGTTCCTAAGCTGAAAGAATTGAAAGCGATGCACGAAACGAAACCGAGTGCCAAACACCCGGAATTAACTTACGATGTTCGCTTGTGCATTTCAGCGCAATTCTGCATTCATTTGGAATACGTCCGAGTGAGTGCGAAACATCCCTCCGCGATGGGTCACAAGGGGTACTGCAATCTGCGTCCGAATGAAAACGATGCAGGAAACGAAACAGGGTGTCAAACTCCCCGAATGGGCTTCACATGTGCCCTAGCCCGTTTAAGCAAGCATTTCGAGTACGTCCGACTTGAAGCGAAACATTTATGCACAATGGTAATGTAAACCACACGCGTACCAGAATGGTGCACAAAGAGAAACATTGTTCCAAACATGCCGAATGAACTTCGTATATGCCCAAGCGCATTTCGGCATGCGTTTTGAATCTTTCCGAGTCGTGTGAAACATTCCTCCGCGACGAGGACTGTATGGTGCATGGATTTTCACAAGAAAACGACGCATAAGATCAAGCTGAGTGTCAATCAACCCGAATGGGCTTCATGTTTGCCGTAGCTCATTTTAGCAAGCAATTTGGGCTCATCCGAGTCGGTGTGAAACCTACACCACAAATGAAGCCAGGTGCCAAATACGCCGAATGCAATTCATATGTGTTGTGACTCATTTAGGCATGCATTTCGAATCCGTCCGAGTCGGCGTGAAATATTTCGCAACGACGAGATCCTAAGCTGAAAGAACTGAAAGTGATGCACGAAACGAAACCGAGTGCCAAACACCCGGAATTAACTTACGATGTTCGCTTGTGCATTTCAGCACAATTGTGCATTCATTTGGAATAAGTCCGAGTGAGTGCGAAACATCCCTCCGTGACGGGTCACAAGGGGTACTGCAATCTGCGTCCGAATGAAAACGATGCAGGAAACGAAACAGGGTGTCAAACTCCCCGAATGGGCTTCACATGTGCCCTAGCCCGTTTAAGCAAGCATTTCGAGTACGTCCGACTTGAAGCGAAACATTTATGCACAATGGTAATGTAAACCACACGCGTACCAGAATGGTGCACAAAGAGAAACATTGTTCCAAACATGCCGAATGAACTTCGTATATGCCCAAGCGCATTTCGGCATGCGTTTTGAATCTTCCGAAGTCGTGAAACATTCCTCCGCGACGAGGACTGTATGGTGCATGGATTTTCACAAGAAAACGACGCATAAGATCAAGCTGAGTGTCAATCAACCCGAATGGGCTTCATGTTTGCCGTAGCTCATTTTAGCAAGCAATTTGGGCTCATCCGAGTCGGTGTGAAACCTACACCACAAATGGAACCATAAGTCACGTTCGCACCAGAACGAGTACGAAAAGAAAGCTCGTGGCAGACACCCTGAATAGAGTTCATGTGTGCCCAAGCTCATTTCGGCATGCATTTCTGCTGCATCCAGGTCGGTGTAAAACATTTCTCAGCGATAGGTGCCGACGGGTACTACGAGCTGCGTGCGTATCAAAACGATGCATGGAAGGAAAATGTAGGCTAAACTCCGCGAGTGCACTTTACAAGCCTTTCAGCACAATTCTGCATTCATTTCGAATACGTCCAAGTGAGTGTGGAACATCCCTCCACGACGGGTCGCAAGCTGTACTGCAAGCTGCCTCCGGACGAAAACGATGCACGAAACGAAAATTGGTGTCAAACTCCCCGGATGGAGTTCATATATGCCCTATCTCATTTCAACAAGCATTTCGAGTACTTCCGAGTCGATGCAAAACATTCATGCACGGTGGGTCCCTTATGGTACTACAAACTACACGCATACCAAAACGGTGCACAACACGAAACTTAGTTCCAATCATGCCGAATGAACTTCATATACGCCCACACACTTTTCGGCATGCATTTCGAGTCCGTCCGAGTTCTTGTGAAACATTTCCCCACGATGAGCACGAACGAATACTACAAGCGGCGCCCATTCGAAAACGTTGCGCGGTATGAAACTGAGTGCCAAACACAACGATTGGAGTTCATATGTGCTTTAACTCATTTTGGCATGCATTTCGAATATGTCCGAGTCGGTGGCAAACATTCCACCACGACGGGTTACCACGGGTAATACAAGCAGAATACAAATGGAACCGATGCACGAAACTGAACTTAGTGCCAAACGCCCCGATAGAAGTTATCATGATTGCTACCGCTTTTCATCATTTGTTTCGAATCCGTTCGAGCATGCCTGAAAGAATCCCCCACGACGGGTCCGAACGGACACTGCAGCGGCAGCCATACGAAAATAAAAATGATGCACGAAATGAAACGTTGTGGCAAACACCACAGGCGCCGAAAATGATGCACGGAATGGAACATCGTGGCAAGCACCCCACACGCTGCAACCTTGCACGCCAAAATGAAACCGAGTGCCAAACACCCGGAATTAACTTACGATGTTCACTTGTGCATTTCAGCGCAATTCTGCATTCATTTGGAATACGTCCGAGTGAGTGCGAAACATCCCTCCGCGATGGGTCACAAGGGGTACTGCAATCTGCGTCCGAATGAAAACGATGCAGGAAACGAAACTGGGTGTCAAACTCCCCGAATGGGCTTCACATATGCCCTAGCCCGTTTCAGCAAGCATTTCGAGTACGTCCGACTTGAAGCAAAACATTTATGCACAATGGTAATGTAAACGACACGCGTACCAGAATGGTGCACAAAGTGAAACATTGTTCCAAACATGCCGAATGAACTTCGTATATGCCCAAGAGCATTTCGGCATGCGTTTTGAATCTTTCCGAGTCATGTGAAACATTCCTCCGCGACGAGGACTGTATGGTGCATGGATTTTCAAAAGAAAACGACGCATAAGATCAAGCTGAGTGTCAATCAACCCGATTGGGCTTCATGTTTACCGTAGCTCATTTTAGTATGCAATTTGGGCTCATCCGAGTCGGTGTGAAACCTACACCACAAACGGAACCATAAGTCACGTTCGCACCAGAACGAGTACGAAAAGAAAGCTTGTGGCAGACACCCTGAATAGAGTTCATGTGTGCCCAAGCTCATTTCGGCATGCATTTCTGCTGCATCCGGGTCGATGTAAAACATTTCTCAGCGATAGGTGCCAACGGGTACTGCGAGCTGCGTATGATTCAAAACGATGCACGGAAGGAAAATTTAGGCCAAACTCCGCGAGTGAACTTTACATGCCTTTCAGCACAATTCTGCATTAATTTCGAATACGTCCAAGTGAGTGTGGAACATCCCTCCGCGACGGGTCGCAAGGTGTACCGCAAGCTGCGTCCGGACGAAAACGATGAACGAAAGGAAAATTGGTGTCAAACTCCCCGGATGGAGTTCATATATGCCCTATCCCATTTCAACAAGCATTTCGAGTACGTCCGAGTCGATCCGAAACATTCATGCACGGCGGGTCCCTAATGGTACTGCAAACTACACGCATACCAAAACGGTGCCCAACACGAAACTTAGTTCCAATCATGCCGAATGAACTTCATATACGCCCACACACTTTTCGGCATGCATTTCGAGTCCGTCCGAGTTCTTGTGAAACATTTCCCCACGATGAGCACGAACGAATACTACAAGCGGCGCCCATTCGAAAACGTTGCGCTGTATGAAATTGAGTGCCAAACACAACGATTGGAGTTCATATGTGCTTTTACTCATTTTGGCATGCATTTCGAATAGGTCCGAGTCGGTGTCAAACATTCCACCACGACGGGTTACCATGGGTAATACAAGCAGAATACAAACGGAACCGATGCACGAAACTGAACTTAGTGCCAAACGCCCCGAAAGAAGTTATCATCTTTGCTACCGCTTTTCATCATTTGTTTCGAATCCGTTCGAGTATGCCTGAAAGAATCCCCCACGACGGGTCCGAACGGGCACTGCAGCGACAGCCATACGAAAATAAAAATGATGCACGAAATGAAACGTTGCGGCAAACACCACACGCGCCGAAAATGATGCACGGAATGGAGCATCGTGGCAAGGACCCCACACGCTGCAACCTTGCACGCCAAATGAAACATTGCGGCACGAAACGAAAGTGATGAACGAAATGAAGCCGAGTGCCTAACACGCCGAATGCAATTCATATGTGTTGTGACTCATTTAGGCATGCATTTCGAATCTGTCCGAGTCGGCGTGAAATATTCCGCAACGACGAGTTCCTAAGCTGAAAGAACTGAAAGCGATGCACGAAACGAAAACGAGTTCCAAACACCCGGAATTAACTTACGATGTTCGCTTGTGCATTTTAGCACAATTCTGCATTCATTTGGAATACGTTCGAGTGAGTGGGAAACATCCCTCCGCGACGGGTCACAAGGGGTACTGCAATCTGCGTCCGAATGAAAACGATGCAGGAAACGAAACAGGGTGTCAAACTCCCCGAATGGGCTTCACATGTGCCCTAGCCTGTTTCAGCAAGCATTTCGAGTACGTCCGACTTGAAGCGAAACATTTATGCACAATGGTAATGTAAACCACACGCGTACTAGAATTGTGCACAAAGAGAAACATTGTTCCAAACATGCCGAATGAACTTCGTATATGCCCAAGCGCATTTCGACATGCGTTTTGAATCTTTCCGAGTCGTGTGAAACATTCCTCCGCGACGAGGACTGTATGGTGCATGGATTTTCACAAGAAAACGACGCATGAGATCAAGCTGAGTGTCAATCAACCCGAATGGGCTTCATGTTTGCCGTAGCTCATTTTAGCAAGCAATTTGGGCTCATCCGAGTCGGTGTGAAACCTACACCACAAACGGAACCATAAGTCACGTTCGCACCAGAACGAGTACGAAAAGAAAGCTCGTGGCAGACACCCGGAATAAAGTTCATATGTGCCCAAGCTCATTTCGGCATGCATTTCTGCTGCATCCGGGTCGGTGTAAAACATTTCTCAGCGATAGGTGCCAACGGGTACTGCGAGCTGCGTGCGTATCAAAACGATGCACGGAAGGAAAATGTAGGCCAAATTCCACGAGTGGACTTTACATGCCTTTCAGCACAATTCTGCATTCATTTCGAATACGTCCAAGTGAGTGTGGAACATCCCTCCGCGACGGGTCGCAAGGTGTACTGAAAGCTGCGTCCGGACAAAAACGATGCACGAACGGAAAATTGGTGTCAAACTCCCCAGATGGAGTTCATATATGCCCTATCCCATTTCAACAATCATTTCGAGTACGTCCGAGTCGATACGAAACATTCATGCACGGTGGGTCTCTAATGGTACTGCAAACTACAGGCATACCAAAAAGGTGCACAACACGAAACTTAGTTCCAATCATGCCGAATGAACTTCATATACGCCCACACACTTTTCGGCATGCATTTCGAGTCCGTCCGAGTTCTTGTGAAACATTTCCCCACGATGAGCACGAACGAATACTACAAGCGGCGCCCATTCGAAAACGTTGCGCGGTATGAAACTGAGTGCCAAACACAACGATTGGAGTTCATATGTGCTTTAACTCATTTTGGCATGCATTTCGAATATGTCCGAGTCGGTGTCAAACATTCCACCACGACGGGTTACCACGGGTAATACAAGCAGAATACAAACGGAACCGATGCACGAAACTGAACTTAGTGCCAAACGCCCCGATAGAAGTTATCATGTTTGCTACCGCTTTTCATCATTTGTTTCGAATCCGTTCGAGCATGCCTGAAAGAATCCCCCACGACGGGTCCGAACGGGCACTGCAGCGGCAGCCATACGAAAATAAAAATGATGCACGAAATGAAACGTTGTGGCAAACACCACACGCGCCGAAAATGATGCACGGAATGGAACATCGTGGCAAGCACCCCACACGCTGCAACCTTGCACGCCAAAATGAAACATTGCGGCATGAAACGAAAGTGATGAACGAAATGAAGCCGGGTGCCAAACACGCCGAATGCAATTCATATGTGTTGTGACTCATTTAGGCATGCATTTCGAATCCGTCCGAGTCGGCGTGAAATATTCCGCAACGACGAGTTCCTAAGCTGAAAGAATTGAAAGCGATGCACGAAACGAAACCGAGTGCCAAACACCCGGAATTAACTTACGATGTTCGCTTGTGCATTTCAGCGCAATTCTGCATTCATTTCGAATACGTCCGAGTGAGTGCGAAACATCCCTCCGCGATGGGTCACAAGGGGTACTGCAAGCTGCGTCCGAATGAAAACGATGCAGGAAACGAAACTGGGTGTCAAACTCCCCGAATGGGCTTCACATGTGCCCTAGCCCGTTTCAGCAAGCATTTCGAGTACGTCCGACTTGAAGCAAAACATTTATGCACAATGGTAATGTAAACCACACGCGTACCAGAATGGTGCACAAAGTGAAACATTGTTCCAAACATGCCGAATGAACTTCGTATATGCCCAAGAGCATTTCGGCATGCGTTTTGAATCTTTCCGAGTCGTGTGAAACATTCCTCCGCGACGAGGACTGTATGGTGCATGGATTTTCAAAAGAAAACGACGCATAAGATCAAGCTGAGTGTCAATCAACCCAAATGGGCTTCATGTTTACCGTAGCTCATTTTAGCAAGCAATTTGGGCTCATCCGAGTCGGTGTGAAACCTACACCACAAACGGAACCATAAGTCACGTTCGCACCAGAACGAGTACGAAAAGAAAGCTTGTGGCAGACACCCTGAATAGAGTTCATGTGTGCCCAAGCTCATTTCGGCATGCATTTCTGCTGCATCCGGGTCGATGTAAAACATTTCTCAGCGATAGGTGCCAACGGGTACTGCGAGCTGCGTGCGTATCAAAACGATGCACGGAAGGAAAATTTAGGCCAAACTCCGCGAGTGAACTTTACATGCCTTTCAGCACAATTCTGCATTAATTTCGAATACGTCCAAGTGAGTGTGGAACATCCCTCCGCGACGGGTCGCAAGGTGTACTGCAAGCTGCGTCCGGACGAAAACGATGAACGAAAGGAAAATTGGTGTCAAACTCCCCGGATGGAGTTCATATATGCCCTATCCCATTTCAACAAGCATTTCGAGTACGTCCGAGTCGATCCGAAACATTCATGCACGGCGGGTCCCTAATGGTACTGCAAACTACACGCATACCAAAACGGTGCCCAACACGAAACATAGTTCCAATCATGCCGAATGAACTTCATATACGCCCACACACTTTTCGGCATGCATTTCGAGTCCGTCCGTGTTCTTGTGAAACATTTCCCCACGATGAGCACGAACGAATACTACAAGCGGCGCCCATTTGAAAACGTTGCGCTGTATGAAACTGAGTGCCAAACACAACGATTGGAGTTGATATGTGCTTTTACTCATTTTGGCATGCATTTCGAATAGGTCCGAGTCGGTGTCAAACATTCCACCACGACGGGTTACCATGGGTAATACAAGCAGAATACAAATGGAACCGATGCACGAAACTGAACTTAGTGCCAAACGCCCCGAAAGAAGTTATCATCTTTGCTACCGCTTTTCATCATTTGTTTCGAATCCGTTCGAGTATGCCTGAAAGAGTCCCCCACGACGGGTCCGAACGGGCACTGCAGCGACAGCCATACGAAAATAAAAATGATGCACGAAATGAAACGTTGCGGCAAACACCACACGCGCCGAAAATGATGCGCGGAATGGAGCATCGTGGCAAGGACCCCACACGCTGCAACCTTGCACGCCAAAATGAAACATTGCGGCACGAAACGAAAATGATGAACGAAATGAAGGCGAGTGCCAAACACGCCGAATGCAATTCATATGTGTTGTGACTCATTTAGGCATGCATTTCGAATCTGTCCGAGTCGGCGTGAAATATTCCGCAACGATGAGTTCCTAAGCTGAAAGAACTGAAAGCGATGCACGAAACGAAACCGAGTTCCAAACACCCGGAATTAACTTACGATGTTCGCTTGTGCATTTTAGCACAATTCTGCATTCATTTGGAATACGTTCGAGTGAGTGGGAAACATCCCTCCGCGACGGGTCACAAGGGGTACTGCAATCTGCGTCCGAATGAAAACGATGCAGGAAACGAAATAGGGTGTCAAACTCCCCGAATGGGCTTCACATGTGCCCTAGCCCGTTTCAGCAAGCATTTCGAGTACGTCCGACTTGAAGCGAAACATTTATGCACAATGGTAATGTAAACCACACGCGTACTAGAATTGTGCACAAAGAGAAACATTGTTCCAAACATGCCGAATGAACTTCAGATATGCCTGCCGCATTTCGACATGCGTTTTGAATCTTTCCGAGTCGTGTGAAACATTCCTCCGCGACGAGGACTGTATGGTGCATGGATTTTCACAAGAAAACGACGCATGAGATCAAGCTGAGTGTCAATCAAACCGAATGGGCTTCATGTTTGCCGTAGCTCATTTTAGCAAGCAATTTGGGCTCATCCGAGTCGGTGTGAAACCTACACCACAAACGGAACCATAAGTCACGTTCGCACCAGAACGAGTATGAAAAGAAAGCTCGTGGCAGACACCCGGAATAAAGTTCATATGTGCCCAAGCTCATTTCGGCATGCATTTCTGCTGCATCCGGGTCGGTGTAAAACATTTCTCAGCGATAGGTGCCAACGGGTACTGCGAGCTGCGTGCGTATCAAAACGATGCACGGAAGGAAAATGTAGGCCAAACTCCACGAGTGGACTTTACATGCCTTTCAGCACAATTCTGCATTCATTTCGAATACGTCCAAGTGAGTGTGGAACATCCCTCCGCGACGGGTCGCAAGGTGTACTGAAAGCTGCGTCCAGACAAAAACGATGCACGAACGGAAAATTGGTGTCAAACTCCCCAGATGGAGTTCATATATGCCCTATCCCATTTCAACAATCATTTCGAGTACGTCCGAGTCGATGCGAAACATTCATGCACGGTGGGTCTCTAATGGTACTGCAAACTACAGGCATACCAAAACGGTGCACAACACGAAACTTAGTTCCAATCATGCCGAATGAACTTCATATACGCCCACACACTTTTCGGCATGCATTTCGAGTCCGTCCGAGGTCTTGTGAAACATTTCCCCACGATGAGCACGAACGAATACTACAAGCGGCGCCCATTCGAAAACGTTGCGCGGTATGAAATTGAGTGCCAAACACAACGATTAGAGTTCATATGTGCTTTAACTCATTTTGGCATGCATTTCGAATATGGCCAAGTCGATATCAAACATTCCACCACGACGGGTTACCACGGGTAATACAAGCAGAATACAAACGGAACCGATGCACGAAACTGAACTTAGTGCCAAACGCCCCGAAAGAAGTTATCATGTTTGCTATCGCTTTTCATCATTTGTTTCGAATCCGTTCGAGTATGCCTGAAAGAATCCCCCACGACGGGTCCGAACGGGCACTGCAGCGGCAGCCATACGAAAATAAAAATGATGCACGAAATGAAACGTTGTGGCAAACACCACACGCGCCGAAAATGATGGACGGAATGGAACATCGTGGCAAGCTCCCCACATGCTGCTGCAACCTTGCACGCCAAAATGAAACATTGCGGCACGAAACGAAAGTGATGAACGAAATGAAGCCGGGTGCCAAACACGCCGAATGCAATTCATATGTGTTGTGACTCATTTAGGCATGCATTTCGAATCCGTCCGAGTCGGCGTGAAATATTCCGCAACGACGAGATCCTAAGCTGAAAGAACTGAAAGCGATGCACGAAACGAAACCGAGTGCCACACACCTGGAATTAACTTACGATGTTCGCTTGTGCATTTCAGCACAATTCTGCATTCATTTGGAATACGTCCGAGTGAGTGCGAAACATCCCTCCGCGGCGGGTCACAAGGGGTACTGCAATCTGCGTCCGAATGAAAACGATGCAGGAAACGAAACAGGGTGTCAAACTCCCCGAATGGGCTTCACATGTGCCCTAGCCCGTTTCAGCAAGCATTTCGAGTACGTCCGACTTGAAGCGAAACATTTATGCACAATGGTAATGTAAACCACACGCGTACCAGAATGATGCACAAAGAGAAACATTGTTCCAAACATGCCGAATGAACTTCGTATATGCCCAAGCGCATTTCGGCATGCGTTGTGAATCTTTTCGAGTCGTGTGAAACAATCCTCCGCGACGAGGACTGTATAGTGCATGGATTTTCACAAGAAAACGACGCATGAGATCAAGCTGAGTGTCAATCAACCCGAATGGGCTTCATGTTTGCCGTAGCTCATTTTAGCAAGCAATTTGGGCTCATCCGAGTCGGTGTGAAACCTACACCACAAACGGAACCATAAGTCACGTTCGCACCAGAACGAGTACGAAAAGAAAGCTCGTGGCAGACACCCTGAATAGAGTTCATGTGTGCCCAAGCTCATTTCGGCATGCATTTCTGCTGCATCCGGGTCGGTGTAAAACATTTCTCAGCGATAGGTGCCAACGGGTACTGCGAGCTGCGTGCGTATCAAAACGATGCATGGAAGGAAAATGTAGGCCAAACTCCGCGAGTAGACTTTACATGCCTTTCAGTACAATTCTGCATTCATTTCGAATACGTCCAAGTGAGTGTGGAACATCCCTCGCGACGGGTCGCAAGGTGTACTGCAAGTTGCGTCCGGAAGAAAACGATGCGCGAAAGGAAAATTGGTGTCAAACTCCCCGGATGGAGTTCATATATGCCCTATCCCATTTCAACAAGCATTTCGAGTACGTCCGAGTCGATGTGAAACATTCATGCACGGCGGGTCCCTAATGGTACTGCAAACTACACGCATACCAAAACGGTGCACAACACGAAACTTTGTTCCAATCATGCCGAATGAACTTCATATACGCCCACACACTTTTCGGCATGCATTTCGAGTCCGTCCGAGTTCTTGTGAAACATTTCCCCACGATGAGCACGAACGAATACTACAAGCGGCACCCATTCGAAAACGTTGCGCGGTATGAAACTTAGTGCCAAACACAACGATTGGAGTTCATATGTGCTTTAACTCATTTTGGCATGTATTTCGAATATGTCCGAGTCGGTGTCAAACATTCCACCACGACGGGTTACCACGGGTAATACAAGCAGAATACAAACGGAACCGATGCACGAAACTGAACTTAGTGCCAAACGCCCCGAAAGAAGTTATCATGTTTGCTACCGCTTTTCATCATTTGTTTCGAATCCGTTCGAGTATGCCTGAAAGAATCCCCCACGACAGGTCCGAACGGGCACTGCAGCGGCAGCCATACGAAAATAAAAATGATGCACGAAATGAAATGTTGTGGCAAACACCACACGCGCCGAAAATGATGCACGGAATGGAACATCGTGGCAAGCACCCCACACGCTGCAACCTTGCATGCCAAAATTAAACATTGCGGCACGAAACGAAAGTGATGAACGAAATGAAGTCGGGTGCCAAACATGCCGAATGCCATATGTGTTGTGACTCATTTAGGCATGCATTTCGAATCCGTCCGAGTCGGCGTGAAATATTCCGCAACGACGAGTTCCTAAGCTGAAAGAATTGAAAGCGATGCACGAAACGAAACCGAGTGCCAAACACCCGGAATTAACTTACGATGTTCGCTTGTGCATTTCAGCGCAATTCTGCATTCATTTGGAATACGTCCGAGTGAGTGCGAAACATCCCTCCGCGATGGGTCACAAGGGGTACTGCAATCTGCGTCCGAATGAAAACGATGCAGGAAACGAAACTGGGTGTCAAACTCCCCGAATGGGCTTCACATGTGCCCTAGCCCGTTTCAACAAGCATTTCGAGTACGTCCGACTTGAAGCGAAACATTTATGAACAATGGTAATGTAAACCACGCGCGTACCAGAATGGTGCACAAAGAGAAACATTGTTCCAAACATGCCGAATGAACTTCGTATATGCCCAAGCGCATTTCGGCATGCGTTTTGAATCTTTCCGAATCGTGTGAAACATTCCTCCGCGACGAGGACTGTATGGTGCATGGATTTTCACAAGAAAACGACGCATAAGATCAAGCTGAGTGTCAATCAACCCGAATGGGCTTCATGTTTGCGGTAGCTCATTTTAGCAAGCAATTTGGGCTCATCCGAGTCGGTGTGAAACCAACACCACAAACGGAACCATAAGTCACGTTCGCACCAGAACGAGTACGAAAAGAAAGCTCGTGGCAGACACCCTGAATAGAGTTCATGTGTGCCCAAGCTCATTTCGGCATGCATTTCTGCTGCATCCGGGTCGGTGTAAAACATTTCTCAGCGATAGGTGCCAACGGGTACTGCGAGCTGCGTGCGTATCAAAACGATGCACGGAAGGAAAATGTAGGCCAAACTCCGCGAGTGGACTTTACATGCCTTTCAGCACAATTCTGCATTCATTTCGAATACGTCCAAGTGAGTGTGGAATATCCCTCCGCGACGGGTCGCAAGGTGTACTGAAAGCTGCGTCCGGACGAAAACGATGCACGAAAGGAAAATTGGTGTCAAACTCCCCAGATGGAGTTCATATATGCCCTATCCCATTTCAACAAGCATTTCGAGTACGTCCGAGTCGATGCGAAACATTCATGCACGGCGGGTCCCTAATGGTACTGCATACTACACTCATACCAAAACGGTGCACAACACGAAACTTTGTTCCAATCATGCCGAATGAACTTCATATACGCCCACACACTTTTCGGCATGCATTTCGAGTCCGTCCGAGTTCTTGTGAAACATTTCCCCACGATGAGCACGAACGAATACTACAAGCGGCGCCCATTCAAAACGCTATGCGGCGGTATGAAACTGAGTGCCAAACACAACGATTGGAGTTCATATGTGCTTTAACTCATTTTGGCATGCATTTCGAATATGTCCGAGTCGGTGTCAAACATTCCACCACGACGGGTTACCACGGGTAATACAAGCAGAATACAAACGGAACCGATGCACGAAACTGAACTTAGTGTCAAACGCCCCGAAAGAAGTTATCATGTTTGCTACCGCTTTTCAATATTTGTTTCGAATCCGTTCGAGTATGCCTGAAAGAATCCCCCACGACGGGTCCGAACGGGCCACCACGACGGGTTACCATGGGTAATACAAGCAGAATACAAACGGAACCGATGCACGAAACTGAACTTAGTGCCAAACGCCCCGAAAGAAGTTATCATGTTTGTTACCGCTTTTCATCATTTGTTTCGAATCCGTTCGAGTATGCCTGAAAGAATCCCCCACGACGGGTCCGAACGGGCACTGCAGCGGCAGCCATACGAAAATAAAAATGATGCACGAAATGAACCATTGTGGCAAACACCACACGCGTCGAAAATGATGCACGGAATGGAACATCGTGGCAAGCACCCCACACGCTGCAACCTTGCACGCCAAAATGAAACATTGCGGCACGAAACGAAAGTGATGAACGAAATGAAGCCGGGTGCCAAACATGCCGAATGCAATTCATATGTGTTGTGACTCATTTAGGCATGCATTTCGAATCCGTCCGAGTCAGCGTGAAATATTCCGCAACGACGAGTTCCTAAGCTGAAAGAATTGAAAGCGATGCACGAAACGAAACCGAGTGCAAACACCCGGAATTAACTTACGATGTTCGCTTGTGCATTTCAGCGCAATTCTGCATTCATTTGGAATACGTCCGAGTGAGTGCGAAACAACCCTCCGCGATGGGTCACAAGGGGTACTGCAATCTGCGTCCGAATGAAAACGATGCAGGAAACGAAACAGGGTGTCAAACTCCCCGAATGGGCTTCACATGTGCCCTAGCCCGTTTCAGCAAGCATTTCGAGTACGTCCGACTTGAAGCGAAACATTTATGCACAATGGTAATGTAAACCACACGCGTACCAGAATGGTGCACAAAGAGAAACATTATTCCAAACATGCCGAATGAACTTCGTATATGCCCAAGCGCATTTCGTCAAGCGTTTTGAATCTTTCCGAATCGTGTGAAACATTCCTCCACGACGAGGACGTATGGTGCATGGATTTTCACAAGAAAATGACGCATAAGATCAAGCTGAGTGTCAATCAACCCGAATGGGCTTCATGTTTGCCGTAGCTCATTTTAGCAAGCAATTTGGGCTCATCCGAGTCGGTGTGAAACCTACACCACAAACGGAACCATAAGTCACGTTCGCACCAGAACGAGTACGAAAAGAAAGCTCGTGGCAGACACCCTGAATAGAGTTCAGGTGTGCCCAAGCTCATTTCGTCATACATTTTTGCTGCATCCGGGTCAGTGTAAAACATTTCTCAGCGATTGGTGCCAACGGGTACTGCGAGCAGCGTGCGTATCAAAACGATACACAGAAGGAAAATGTAGGCCAAACTCCGCGAGTGGACTTTGCATGCCTTTCAGCACAATTCTGCATTCATTTCGAATACGTCCAAGTGAGTGTGGAACATCCCTCCGCGACGGGTCGCAAGGTGTACTGCAAGCTGCGTCCGGACGAAAATGATGCACGAAAGGAAAATTGGTGTCAAACACCCCGGATGGAGTTCATATATGCCCTATCACATTTCAACAAGCATTTCGAGTACGTCCGAGTCGATGCGAAACATTCATGCACGGTGGGTCCCTAATGATACTGCAAACTACACGCATACCAAAACGGTGCACAACACGAAACTTAGTGCCAATCATGTCGAATGAACTTCATATACTCCCACACACTTTTCGGCATGCATTTCGAGTCCGTCCGAGTTCTTGTGAAACATTTCCCCACAATGAGCACGAACGAATAATACAAGCGGCGCCCATTCGAAAACGTTGCGCGGTATGAAACTGAGTGCCAAACACAACGATTGGAGTTCATATGTGCTTTAACTCATTTTAGCATGCATTTCGAATATGTCCGAGTCGGTGTCAAACATTCCACCACGACGGGTTACCACGGGTAATACAAGCAGAATACAAACGGAACCGATGCACGAAACTGAACTTAGTGCCAAACGCCCCGAAAGAAGTTATCATGTTTGC
Organism: Rhipidocladum racemiflorum; assembly: GCA_036346355.1. Lineage (NCBI taxonomy): Eukaryota > Viridiplantae > Streptophyta > Magnoliopsida > Poales > Poaceae > Rhipidocladum > Rhipidocladum racemiflorum. Next base: position 177,994 of record JAYEVF010000079.1, read on the forward strand.
TACCGCTTTTCATCATTTGTTTCGAATCCGTTCGAGTATGCCTGAAGGAATCCCCCACGATGGGTCCGAACGGGCACGGCAGCGGCAGCCATACGAAAATAAAAATGATACACGAAATGAAACGTTGTGGCAAACACCATACGCGCCGAAAATGATGCACGGAATGGAACATCGTGGCAAGCACCCCACACGCTGCAACCTTGCACGACAAAATGAAACATTGCGGCACGAAACGAAAGTGATGAACGAAATGAAGCCGGGTGCCAAACACGCCGAATGCAATTCATATGTGTTGTGACTCATTTAGGCATGCATTTCGAATCCGTCTGGTCGGGCGTGAAATATTCATAGCAGCCGAGTTCCTAAGCTGAAAGAACTGAAAGCGATGCATCGAAACGAAACCGAGTGCCAAACACCCGGAATTAACTTACGATGTTAAACGTGCATTTCAGCACAATTCTGCTTTCATTTGGAATACGTCCGAGTGAGTGCGAAACATCCCTCCGCGACGGGCCACAAGGGGTACTGCAATCTGCGTCCGAATGAAAACGATGCATGAAATGAAACAGGGTGTCAAACTCCCCGAATGGGCTTCACATGTGCCCTAGCCCGTTTCAGCAAGCATTTCGAGTACGTCCGACTTGAAGCGAAACATTTATGCACAATGGTAAGGTAAACCACACGCAGCGTGCAGAATGGTGCACAAAGAGAAACATTGTTCCAAACATGCCGAATGAACTTCGTATATGCCCAAGCGCATTTCGGCATGCGTTTTGAATCTTTCCGAATCGTGTGAAACATTCCTCCGCGACGAGGACAGTATGGTGCATGGATTTTCACAAGAGAACGACGCATGAGATAAAGCTGAGTGTCAATCAACCCAAATGGGCTTCATGTTTGCCGTAGCTCATTTTAGCAAGTAATTTGAGCTCATCCGAGTCGGTGTGAAACCTACACCACAAACGGAACCATAAGTCACGTTCGCACCAGAACAAGTACGAAAAGAAAGCTCGTGGCAGACACCCTGAATAGAGTTCATGTGTGCCCAAGCTCATTTCGGCATGCATTTCTGCTGCATCCGGGTTGGTGTAAAACATTTCTCAGCGATAGGTGCCAACGGGTACTGCGAGCTGCGTGCGTATCAAAACGATGCACGGAAGGAAAATGTAGGCCAAACTCCGCGAGTGGACTTTACATGCCTTTCAGCACAATTCTGCATTCATTTCGAATACGTCCAAGTAAGTGTGGAACATCCCTCCGCGACGGGTCGCAAGGTGTACAGCAAGCCGCGTCCGACTAAAACGATGCCGCGAAAGGAAAATTGGTGTCAAACTCCCCAGGCGGAGTTCATATATGCCCTATCCCATTTCAACAAGCATTTCGAGTACGTCCGGAAGTCGATGCGAAACATTCATGCACGGGCGGGTCCCTAATGGTACCTGCAAACTACACGCATACCAAAAGCGGTGCACAACACGAAACTTTGTTCCAATCATGCCGAATGAACTTCATATACGCCCACACACTTTTCGGCATGCATTTCGAGTCCGTCCGAGTTCTTGTGAAACATTTCACCACGATGAGCACGAACGAATACTACAAGCGGCGCCTATTCGAAAACGTTGCACGGTATGAAACTGAGTGCCAAACACAACGATTGGAGTTCGTATGTGCTTTAACTCATTTTGGCATGCATTTCGAATATGTCCGAGTCGGTGTCAAACATTCCACCACGACGGGTTACCACGGGTAATACAAGCAGAATACAAACGGAACCGATGCACGAAACTGAACTTAGTGCCAAACGCCCCGAAAGAAGTTATCATGTTTGCTACCGCTTTTCATCATTTGTTTCGAATCCGTTCGAGTATGCCTGAAAGAATCCCCCACGACGGGTCCGAACGGGCACTGCAGCGGCAGCCGTACGAAAATAAAAATGATGCACGAAATGAAACGTTGTGGCAAACACCACACGCGCCGAAAATGATGCACGGAATGGAACATCGTGGCAAGTACCCCACACGCTGCAACCTTGCACGCCAAAATGAAACATTGCGTACGCAGCGAAAGTGATGAACGAAATGGAGCCGGGTGCCAAAGACGCCGAATGCAATTCATATGTGTTGTGACTCATTTAGGCATGCATTTCGAATCCGTCCAAGTCGGCGTGAAATATTTCGCAACGACGAGATCCTAAGCTGAAAGAACTGAAAGTGATGCACGAAACGAAACCGAGTGCCAAACACCCGGAATTAACTTACGATGTTCGCTTGTGCATTTCAGCACAATTGTGCATTCATTTGGAATAAGTCCGAGTGAGTGCGAAACATCCCTCCGTGACGGGTCACAAGGGGTACTGCAATCTGCGTCCGAATGAAAACGATGCAGGAAACGAAACAGGGTGTCAAACTCCCCGAATGGGCTTCACATGTGCCCTAGCCCGTTTCAGCAAGCATTTCGAGTACGTCCGACTTGAAGCGAAACATTCATGCACAATGGTAATGTAAACCACACGCGTACCAGAATGGTGCACAAAGAGAAACATTGTTCCAAACATGCCGAATGAACTTCGTATATGCCCAAGCGCATTTCGGCATGCGTTTTGAATCTTTCCGAGTCGTGTGAAACATTCCTCCGCGACGAGGACTGTATGGTGCATGGATTTTCACAAGAAAACGACGCATAAGATGAAGCTGAGTGTCAATCAACCCGAATGGGCTTCATGTTTGCCGTAGCTCATTTTAGCAAGCAATTTGGGCTCATCCGAGTCGGTGTGAAACCTACACCACAAACGGAACCATAAGTCACGTTCGCACCAGAACGAGTACGAAAAGAAAGCTCGTGGCAGACACCCTGAATAGAGTTCATGTGTGCCCAAGCTCAATTCGGCATGCATTTCTGCTGCATCCGGGTCGGTGTAAAACATTTCTCAGCGATAGGTGCCAACGGGTACTTCGAGCTGCGTGCGTATCAAAACGATGCACGGAAGGAAAATGTAGGCTAAACTCCGCGAGTGGATTTTACATGCCTTTCAGCACAATTCTGCATTCATTTCGAATACGTCCAACTGAGTGTGGAACATCCCTCCGCGACGGGTCGCAAGGTGTACTGCAAGCTGCGTCCGGACGAAAACGATGCACGGAAGGAAAATTGGTGTCAAACACCCCGGATGGAGTTCATATATGCCCTATCCCATTTCAACAAGCATTTCGAGGACGTCCGAGTCGATGCGAAACATTCATGCACGGTGGGTCCCTAATGATACTGCAAACTACACGCATACCAAAACGGTGCACAACACGAAACTTAGTGCCAATCATGTCGAATGAACTTCATATACTCCCACACACTTTTCGGCATGCATTTCGAGTCCGTCCGAGTTCTTGTGAAACATTTCCCCACGATGAGCACGAACGAATACTACAAGCGGCGCCCATTCGAAAACGTTACGCGGTATGAAACTGAGTGCCAAACACAACGATTGGAGTTCATATGTGCTTTAACTCATTTTAGCATGCATTTCGAATATGTCCGAGTCGGTGTCAAATATTCCACCACGACGGGTTACCACGGGTAATACAAGCAGAATACAAACGGAACCGATGCACGAAACTGAACTTAGTGCCAAACGCCCCGAAAGAAGTTATCATGTTTGCTACCGCGTTTCATCATTTGTTTCGAATCCGTTCGAGTATGCCTGAAGGAATCCCCCACGATGGGTCCGAACGGGCACGGCAGCGGCAGCCATACGAAAATAAAAATGATGCACGAAATGAAACGTTGTGGCAAACACCACACGCGCCGAAAATGATGCACGGAATGGAACATCGTGGCAAGCACCCCACACGCTGCAACCTTGCACGACAAAATGAAACATTGCGGCACGAAACGAAAGTGATGAACGAAATGAAGCCGGGTGCCAAACACGCCGAATGCAATTCATATGTGTTGTGACTCATTTAGGCATGCATTTCGAATTCGTCCGGGTCGGCGTGAAATATTCCGCAACGACGAGTTCCTAAGCTGAAAGAACTGAAAGCGATGCACGAAACGAAACCGAGTGCCAAACACCCAGAATTAACTTACGATGTTCGCTTGTGCATTTCAGCACAATTCTGCTTTCATTTGGAATACGTCCGAGTGAGTGCGAAACATCCCTCCGCGACGGGCCACAAGGGGTACTGCAATCTGCGGTCGAATGAAAACGATGCAGGAAATGAAACAGGGTGTCATACTCCCCGAATGGGCTTCACATGTGCCCTAGCCCGTTTCAGCAAGCATTTCGAGTACGTCCGACTTGAAGCGAAACATTTATGCACAATGGTAATGTAAACCACACGCGTACCAGAATGGTGCACAAAGAGAAACATTGTTCCAAACATGCCGAATGAACTTCGTATATGCCTGCCGCATTTCGCATGCTTTGAATCTTTCCGAATCGTGTGAAACATTCCTCCGCGACGAGGACTGTATGGTGCATGGATTTTCACAAGAAAACGACGCATGAGATCAAGCTGAGTGTCAATCAACCCAAATGGGCTTCATGTTTGCCGTAGCTCATTTTAGCAAGTAATTTGAGCTCATCCGAGTCGGTGTGAAACCTACACCACAAACGGAACCATAAGTCACGTTCGCACCAGAACAAGTACGAAAAGAAAGCTCGTGGCAGACACCCTGAATAGAGTTCATGTGTGCCCAAGCTCATTTCGGCATGCATTTCTGCTGCATCCGGGTCGGTGTAAAACATTTCTCAGCGATAGGTGCCAACGGGTACTGCGAGCTGCATGCGTATCAAAACGATGCACGGAAGGAAAATGTAGGCCAAACTCCGCGAGTGGACTTTACATGCCTTTCAGCACAATTCTGCATTCATTTCGAATACGTCCAAGTGAGTGTGGAACATCCCTCCGCGACGGGTCGCAAGGTGTACTGCAAGCTGCGTCCGGACGAAAACGATGCACGAAAGGAAAATTGGTGTCAAACTCCCCAGATGGAGTTCATATATGCCCTATCCCATTTCAGCAAGCATTTCGAGTACGTCCGAAGCCGATGCGGAAACATTCATGCACGGGCGGGTCCCTAATGGTACTGCAAACTACACGCATACCAAAACGGTGCACAACACGAAACTTTGTTCCAATCATGCCGAATGAACTTCATATACGCCCACACACTTTTCGCATGCATTTCGAGTCCGTCCGGAGTTCTTGTGAAACATTTCCCCACGATGAGCACGAACGAATACTACAAGCGGCGCCTATTCGAAAACGTTGCACGGTATGAAACTGAGTGCCAAACACAACGATTGGAGTTCATATGTGCTTTAACTCATTTTGGCATGCATTTCGAATATGTCCGAGTCGGTGTCAAACATTCCATCACGACGGGTTACTACGGGTAATACAAGCAGAATACAAACGGAACCGATGCACGAAACTGAACTTAGTGCCAAACGCCCTGAAAGAAGTTATCATGTTTGCTACCGCTTTTCATCATTTGTTTCGAATCCGTTCGAGTATGCCTGAAAGAATCCCCCACGACGGGTCCGAACGGGCACTGCAGCGGCAGCCGTACGAAAATAAAAATGATGCACGAAATGAAACGTTGTGGCAAACACCACACGCGCCGAAAATGATGCACGGAATGGAACATCGTGGCAAGCACCCCACACGCTGCAACCTTGCACGCCAAAATGAAACATTGCGGCACGAAACGAAAGTGATGAACGAAATGAAGCCGAGTGCCAAACACGCCGAATGCAATTCATATGTGTTGTGACTCATTTAGGCATGCATTTCGAATCCGTCCAAGTCGGCGTGAAATATGTCGCAACGACGAGATCCTAAGCTGAAAGAACTGAAAGCGATGCACGAAACGAAACCGAGTGCCAAACACCCGGAATTAACTTACGATGTTCGCTTGTGCATTTCAGCACAATTCTGCATTCATTTGGAATACGGCCGAGTGAGTGCGAAACATCCCTCCGCGACGGGTCACAAGGGGTACTGCAATCTGCGTCCGAATGAAAACGATGCAGGAAACGAAACAGGGTGTCAAACTCCCCGAATGGGCTTCACATGTGCCCTAGCCCGTTTAAGCAAGCATTTCGAGTACGTCCGACTTGAAGCGAAACATTTATGCACAATGGTAATGTAAACCACACGCCGTACTGCAGAATGGTGCACAAAGAGAAACATTGTTCCAAACATGCCGAATGAACTTCGTATATGCCCAAGCGCATTTCGGCATGCGTTTTGAATCTTTCCGAGTCGTGTGAAACATTCCTCCGCGACGAGGACTGTATGGTGCATGGATTTTCACAAGAAAACGACGCATAAGATCAAGCTGAGTGTCAATCAACCCGAATGGGCTTCATGTTTGCCGTAGCTCATTTTAGCAAGCAATTTGGGCTCATCCGAGTCGGTGTGAAACCTACACGACAAACGGAACCATAAGTCACGTTCGCACCAGAACGAGTACGAAAAGAAAGCTCGTGGCAGACACCCTGAATAGAGTTCATGTGTGCCCAAGCTCATTTCGGCATGCATTTCTGCTGCATCCGGGTCGGTGTAAAACATTTCTCAGCGATAGGTGCCAACGGGTACTTCGAGCTGCGTGCGTATCAAAACGATGCACGGAAGGAAAATGTAGGCTAAACTCCGCGAGTGGATTTTACATGCCTTTCAGCACAATTCTGCATTCATTTCGAATACGTCCAAGTGAATGTGGAACATCCCTCCGCGATGGGTCGCAAGGTGTACTGCAAGCTGCGTCCGGACGAAAACGATGCACGAAAGGAAAATTGGTGTCAAACACCCCAGATGGAGTTCATATATGCCCTATCCCATTTCAACAAACATTTCGAGTACGTCCGAGTCAATGCGAAACATTCATGCACGGTGGGTCCCTAATGATACTGCAAACTACACGCATACCAAAACGGTGCACAACACGAAACTTAGTGCCAATCATGTCGAATGAACTTCATATACTCCCACACACTTTTCGGCATGCATTTCGAGTCCATCCGAGTTCTTGTGAAACATTTCCCCACGATGAGCACGAACGAATACTACAAGCGGCGCCCATTCAAAACGCTATGCGCGGTATGAAACTGAGTGCCAAACACAACGATTGGAGTTCATATGTGGTTTAACTCATTTTAGCATGCATTTCGAATATGTCCGAGTCGGTGTCAAACATTCCACCACGACGGGTTACCACGGGTAATACAAGCAGAATACAAACGGAACCGATGCACGAAACTGAACTTAGTGCCAAACGCCCCGAAAGAAGTTATCATGTTTGCTACCGCTTTTCATCATTTGTTTCGAATCCGTTCGAGTATGCCTGAAGGAATCCCCCACGATGGGTCCGAACGGGCACGGCAGCGGCAGCCATACGAAAATAAAAATGATGCACGAAATGAAACGTTGTGGCAAACACCACACGCGCCGAAAATGTAACACCCTACAAATCTAAACTGTCGTACAAGAAAATTTCGACAGCATCTCCCCTAAAAATTAGGACAAAACGGAAGCGACAATAAGATTCATAATAAACATTACAAATGAGAATAACATAAAAGCATCAATACTAGAGATAACAAGTCTAAATCAACCAGAAAACAAACATAAACGTAAAACAGCTCCAAAGAGGACATCAATAGGTCTATGATTAATAAAATTTCAGCAAGCTAATGAATTATTAAATGCACTAGTCCATGTGATTCGTGATGACCCCGAAGGGTTGAATGTGCTACTAAGCCCACCCTTCAAGCTTACGACTCGCGAGAACTACCTGAAAACAACAAAATAACAAGGGGTAATCTCAGCAAGCGGAACAACTTCTAACAAATAACACAGCCACAGTAAAACTAGCATACCAAATTCCTCATATACAATACCACATCAAAGAGTCCACATTCCTCATATACAATACCACAACAAAGAGTCCACATTCCTCATATCCAATACCACATTACGGAGTCCACACAACCTCAGTAAAATGCATATGATTGTGCACATGCTTATGCCATGATCCTCCTTACCGTGCCCTTTCTCAGGAACACACGGTGTTGTACTGCACGGTCGCGCAAGACGCTGGCGTCGACAAACTTCCAATGCATGATTGTGCAGTTAATGCTTCATGCATGAATTCATTCATAATTTTCCACATTGAGTCCACATATTTGCATGCCATCATATAACATGGATAGAAAACAAATAACACTGAGATGAACTATCTAGACAATTCAACAGGTAAACAACATCATTCTTCTCTTTACTCGTAATTCATAGTCAAAGCACCTCATCACACTGCTAATCTAAATATTGCAATCATCAAGGCAATTGATTAAACCATGTATGTTTATTGTAATCGGAGGTTATAACGAAGGCAATGCAACCAATGATGTATAGCTCAACCATAACACTACTTCCACTTGCCTTTACCGACGTTGAAGACGAATCTGAAGTTGCGCTCCAGAAGGGGCACCACCTGAACAAGCATTATTTCAGTACATAGCGACAACACAAATGATCACGTAACTCCTAACACGCGCTTTCCTAACCCCTGCCTCCTTCTTAAACGCCAAAACCCCAATCTGTCCGGGTTAAACAGCAGCAACCTCTCTTCACAATTTCGTATCTTTTTCTACACAGATCCTAAAAATATAAAAAAATTACAGGAGCTAGATATTGACGATATCTACAACTTTCATGAAGACCATAAATTTCAATTCCATTGTTAATTATGCCTAAAAAGACGTCCAACACAGGGGACGAAATCTGTTTCCAGATTCTGTTCGTCAACTTCCAACAGAGATAACTCTCAGACCGTCATCCCAAAAATTCTGAAAAAATTACAGAAGCTAGATCTCGACGTTATATACAACTTTCTAGTTATAGATTTTCGCAGGAAAAATCATCTAGGCCATGTAAGCCGCGGAACAATCCGCGCTGCACAATCTCCCTTTCCAGAAACAGCACCACGTGAACAACTACCCTTCTCCCCCTTCAAAACCCATCCAATCCAATCACCACCAGATCTAAAACACTCCCAATCCTAGGTATAACAGAGGGTAAAAGATTGGGAAATTTACCTAAAGATCTCCCTTGAGATCCCACGAGGAACACGCGATGATCACCGAAAACGAAATCTGCTCGCCTTCTCGGGTCCTCTTCTCGAATTTTTCTTCACGATCCGCGATGAACCCTTGAGCCACCACACCGGGATGAGGGAGGAGGTGGTGCTGCTGCCAAGGGGATGCAAGGGGGCGGCTAGGGTTTGCAATGGGGTGGCCGGCCACATGGGGGGGCGCCACCCCTAATGGGCAAAGTGGGCCGGCCCACTTTGGGGCGTGGGGAGGGGGAAGGGAAAGGGGATTCCCGGCCCAGGCCTAGGTTTCCTCGACCCACTAATCCTAGCCCAAAAACTCCAAATTTTAATATTAATTTGCAGCATTTTCTTCAATTGTTTCATCCCCCGACAAAACCGTCACTCCTCTCCGCAACAAAAACAAAGAAGAATAACCCTACAATCACTCTCAAGTTCTAGGGCATCACATTCTCCCCTCCTTAAAAAGGATTCGTCCCCGAATCTACTTCTTTTAGCTACAGACCTAAAAGGAAAAGGAAGGCAAAAGGTAAACCACGACTTACCCCCAGCGTCCTCAAATAGCGTAGGGTACTTCTTCCGCATCTGGTCTTCAGGTTCCCAAGTTGCCTCCCGCTCAGACTGATTGGTCCACAAATCTTTCATTGGACTCTAACACGAACTATTCCCCTATTAAATAAAGGACACCTATTAGGTGAATCTGGTATCGATCTGGAATCTCAACTCCCACTTCTCTCTTCAACCCGATCGCGAAACTCCACATTCCAATCTCAACTCCTCTACCACAGTTCGTCGCATTCTGGACGACGCGAACCATGTGAGACACAACGCTCTAGGTAAGTCTCTAAATCAACCCAAACACAAACTCCTATCTCCTACAAGTGATTGATCTTTTACAAAAAGAACCAATATCCACCCTTACCAACGATGTGAGATAGCCTACTTTACAACCAGGGTCCGTAAATCACAGAGAAACAATAACAACCGAACACAATCACTACGGTTGTTGACACAAACTCGCCGAACCCAGCGACAAAAAGTTCCAAAAAATTAATGTAATTACCTGCAACTTCCAAGTTGTCCACTACTAAATTAAGCAACCCCACCGAGGAACACAACAATGAAAACAATTCTCCAAAAAGGTTTGAATTGAGTCATACACAACATTCCTTTACTCTTCACTTTTAAACTACTTACGATCAGCGACCCACACTAGTTTTCCCTTGTAAGAAGGTTTCGTCTTCACATTCTTCCACCCAAGGACCAGGGCAAGGAGTACAATCCTTGAATATACTCAACCATAACATAAACATTCATTTTCTTACCCCCAAGCTTGAACGTAAAAGAAATCTTAATTCTCACTAACACAACGAACGACAATCACCACCTTTAAACCAAAAGGATGAAATTCACCTACACGTGAACTCAACTTGGAAGAGGAACTCCATAGAACCAAAAACACCAAAAAAATTTCTTCTGGGAGAAGCTCTATTCAAAAGAGAAACACCATGAAAGTCTTCTGCAAATGCATTTCACTTTACCAAAACAAATCATCTCACTTTTATCCAAGGCCAAGCAATTCAGAAAAAAGAAACCGATCAAGGAATTAAATGCTTCCCATACATCCACCATCTCTTTTTCCTTAAAAAGGAACCAAACTCACTTCCCAACAGTAAAAATTGTTTCAACCACTAATATCGTTCATGTCACAACCAGAAGAATCGTCTCTTAAACGAAAACTGACAAACACCTCACACCACAACACAACTCTAGCCCAAAATAGAAATACAAATATTTCCAGATCATGAAGTTCCAAAACTTACATTGGATTAGCTACTTCTTTTAATCAACAATGGCAACCGATAACTCGACCTTTGAAAACTACGGACACAGTCAAAGCATACATCCTTGAGCATAAATTTCGTGATTCATAACTTAAGCTAGTTTTCTTATAAAAGACTAATGAATGACGATATTTAATAGAATAACATTCCAAAATCTCCACAAATTACTTCAAGGTTAATCATTCTTTGTCCTTGTTTTAAGCCTCGAAATTAACTCCACATTTGTCAAGATCATTCTAAGTTTAGGGGAAACTCTGAAACACAGCACAAAGAATACTTTGACCGAAAGTATTCAACCCAAATATAAAACAGACAAAACAATCCAAATGAATATTATTAATCATAAGTTCAGCATAACTCACGCCAACTATAGTAATACACTACCCTTACCATTTAGATATCAATATTCCCTATATACTCATTGAGTAGTCCCATCAGGATTTAACAACAACTACACAACAAATTCTTACTATTATGACCTTTTCCACAATTATATATAAATTTAACAGTGCTTATCAAAAACTCATCCAACCAACACTACCTCATCAAGATCCCCACGAGCAGCTTAACCTATATCATCATATTCTAAATTTGAAAGGCAGTGCTTCAACAAGTCTTTCAGCATGATGAACCTATAAATTCCATACCACATAACGCTGGTCAACATCTCGACAATGGAAATTTATTCACCTAAAAGATGACTCAACAAGTAAATATTATCTCAACAAGGCACCAATCGTAAATAGAAGTTTAAAACATACATTTATTAAGCACAAATCGCGTCATGCTAACTATCCATGGTTCACTCCATCACAACATGTTACAATTTCCACCATTTTAACAAAGGTTTTCAACAATTAATCTAATCAGTTACCACCACTACTAAGTCATCAATATCAATAATTAGCATAATTGTAAAACAACAACATTGCTTTTAGTTACCCTATCCATAGGCTATGACAAACTGTCACTACACAACATACTCCAACTATGTAAAATAGATTGAACAATTTAAGCCATCAAAAGCTCTTAAAACAACAACGTTACATTAAATTTAAATTTTTTTTAAAGTGAACTGAAAAGGTTAAATCATCACAAAGCTCTTACGGCAATGGCAAAAACTTATGTCTTCCCAATTGATATCGATACTAGCATTATTGGAACACAACTGCATACTTCCGAATCTACTAATAGTTTGCAACGTCATAAATATCAACTCTAATCAATTTCCAAATTAAAGTCACTAGCCAACACGATTAAATTAGAACATCTTTAATCAACCAGCATGGTTTCTTTAACAATATCGGTAGTCCACCATTACAATTAAATTGTTCTACCGACCTTATATTAAAATGTCTCTAAATAACCCACCAATTTTCGATTACCTTCACAGTAGTTTACATCATCTTAATGTTCTAACTACGCATCAAGATTTAAAGCTTTAAACATTGTCCATGGTCAAGGGCACATTAAAATAATGCAATAAATCCTAAGCATGCACATTAACACATTCAATCATTATCGCTATAGAGCAATCTACAATACTAGAAGTTTATTTAATCTCAAGCTAAAGATAACAATTACATCTTAATTGATTCAACTCACAAATTAACTTAGAAGTACATCATTCAATAAACCACATTGTTACATACTACGTATCACAGACATAAAATTTGTAAACACCGTCATGGGTCACCTACCCTTGACAAACAGGAGGCAATCCCAAACATAAAAAAAAACACAGTTCTAGATCAAGAACAAACACCGAGAAAAAAAATCGGGGAAACAACAACCACAGGATTTTCCTCCCAACGACAGTCCATAACAATAAATCAGGTGCCAAAGCAAAATTGTGACCAAAAGACGCGCAACGTAGAACTCTTCTTCTGTGTCTTCACTCAAAGGAGACAAAACCACAAACCGCCAAAAGGACAATCAGCGAGTGCTCAAAACTAAGCATTTTCCTCGGTTTCGAACCAACCACATACCCAGAAAACCAACCAAAACCGACCGTCACAAGACGGTAAAGAACATCCGGAAGAATCCATCACCAACCTCTTCTATTTGACTCCCGTCACTACCCGATCTACGACAGACACGGATAAGTACTCTTTCCCTACAAGGGTTAATAATTCTTCTATGATGGCGTTAACCTGGCCACTCACAAACCACACCCTTACTATGAACAAAAATAGGTGACCAAAACCTTCGGCACCACAACCCCACTTCATCATAAATAAAGCAACTCAATCAAATCCATCATAAATATAGCATTATACATTACCAAACGTGGCATTCAACAACAAAGCTTAAATTCAACCTTTAAGCATGAGGCAACGATACCCATACCCTTTCCTATCATTGCATCCATAGTGTGTCAAATTTTAAATTAGTTATTCCACTAACACAAATTTTTAATGTTGCTATCCTATGGCAAATTTTTTTAAGTATAACCTAAGCCATGTTTCTAAGTTATCCCAAATCACATTTTAGTTGAACTCTATGGTATTTCACTGTTCATACACCACGGACCTGAAGCCCGCCTCCAGATACCAACTGTAACACCTACAAATCTAAACTGTCGTACAAGAAAATTTCGACAGCATCTCCCTAAAAATTAGGACAAAAGCAGGCGACAATAAGATTCATAATAAACATTACAAACGGGAATAACATAAAAGCATCAATACTAGAGATAACAAGTCTAAATCAACCGTAAAACAAACATAAAGCGTAAAACAGCTCCAAAGAGGACATCAACAGGTCTATGATTAATAAAATTTCAGCAAGCTAATGAATTATTAAATGCACTAGTCCATGTGATTCGTGGATGACCCCGAAGGGTTGAATGTGCTACTAAGCCCACCCTTCAAGCTTACGACTACGAGAACTACCTGAAAAACAACAAAATAACAAGGGGTGAGATTGGGTAATCTCAGCAAGCGGAACAACATCTAACAAATAACACATCCACAGTAAAACTATCATACCAAATTACTCATATACAATACCACTTCAAAGAGTCCACATTCCTCATATACAATACCACATCAAAGAGTCCACATTCCTCATATACAATACCACATTACGGAGTCCACACAACCTCAGTAAAATGCATATGATTGTGCACATGCTTATGCCATGATCCTCCTCACCGTGCCCTTTCTCAGAACACACGGTGTTGTACGGCTCTTGATCGCGCACGGTTGCGTCGACTAACTTCCAATTCATGTTTGTGCAGTTTATGCTTGTTGAATGTATTCATTCATAATTTTCGACATTGAGTCCACATATTTGCATGCCATCATATAACAACATGGATAGAAAACAAATAACACCGCAGATGAACTATCTAAGGGACATGAATTCTTAAATGTGTAAACAACATCATTCTTCTTCTCTTTGCACTCGTGAATTCATAGTCAAAGCACCTGCATCCACACTGCTAATCTAAATATTGCAATCATCACAAGGCAATTGAGTTAAACTTCATGTATGTTTATTGTAATCTGAGATTATAACGAAGGCAATGCAACCAATGTTCTGTATAGGCTCAACCATAACACTTTACTTCCACTTGCCTTTACCGGCGTTGAAGAGCGAATCTAGTTGCGTCCAGAAGAGAGGCACCACACTGAACAAAGCATTATTTCAGTACATAAGCGACAACACTTTTAAATGATCACGTAACTCGAACACGCCGCTTCCTAACCCCGTTCCTTCTGTAAACGCTTGCTAAAACCCTCAATCTGGTCCGGGTTAAACAGCAGCAACCTCTCTTCACAATTGTCGTATCTTTTTCTACACAGATCCTAAAATATATAAAAAATTACAGGAGCTAGAATCATTGACGAGATCTACAACTTTCATGAAGACCATAAATTTCCAATTCCATTGTTAATTATGCCTAAAAAGACGTCCAACACAGGGGACGGAAATCTGTTTCAGATTCTGTTCGTCAACTTCAACAGAGATAACTCTCAGACCGTCATCCCAAAGAAATTCTGAACAAAAATTACAGAAGCTAGATCTCGACGTTATATACAACTTTCTAGTTATAGAATTTTCTGCAGGAAAAATCATCTAGGCCACATAAGCCGCGGAACAATCCAAGCGCTGCAACAATCTCCCTTTTCCAGAAACAGCACGCACGTGAACAACTACATCTACCCCTTCAAAACTCCATCCAATCCAATCACCACCAGATCTAAAACACTCCCAATCCTAGGTATAACAGAGGGTAAAAGATTGGGAAATTTACCTAAAGATCTCCTTGAGATCCCATCGAGGAACACTGCGATGATCACCTAAGCGAAATCTGCTCGCCTTCTCGGGTCCTCTTCTTCGAATTTTCTTCACGATCCATGATGAACTGCCTGAGCCACCACACCGGGATGAGGGAGGAGGTGGTGCTGCTGCCAAGGAGGATGCAAGGGGCGGCTAGGGGTTTTGCAATGGGGTGGCCGGGCCACATGAGGCGCCACTCTAACGTGGGCAAAGTGGACCGGCCCACTTTGGGGCGTGGGGAGTGGAGGGAAGGGAAAGGGGATTCAGGCCCCAGGCTCCAGGTTTCCTAGGGTTCCACTAATCCTAAGCCCAAAACTCCAAATTTTAATACTAATTTACAGCATTTTCTTCAGTTGTTTCATCCCAAAC
>JAYEVF010000080.1:0-191150 GCA_036346355.1 Rhipidocladum racemiflorum
GCTCCTCTGGCTGATCAAACAAATCATCAATCTTGGTAACTTGGTACTTATTCTTCATGGTGACTGTCACTGAGTGCCACGGTAGTCAATGCACATCCCGAAACTCCCGTCCTTCTTCTTGACAAACAAAGCCCAGGTGTCTCCCCACGCAGCGCATTTAACTTCGGTCTGATAAATCCTTTTTCTCCATTAACTCTTCACCAGTTGTTTCTTCATCTCTCCACCAACTCTCGGTGGACATCTACGATAAGGTCTCTTTGCTATCGGTGCTGTGCACTGTACAAGCTCTATCACAAACTCTATGTCCCTGTCTGCTTTGGCATCACCTCGTAGATCTTAGGAAAAACATCTGGGGGTACTCATTCACTACCTTGAGACATCCTTTATCTTTGATTGTCTTGGCGTCTTTGTTAACCATCAACTCGCCCATCTCTAATCAGTGCAGTGGCTTGAAATTCCACTTTCTTTCCACACGAGGCTCTCAACTGAGATAGTCGCTTCGTCCACAATCCAATACGTACCTTTGTTGGCTTGGATAACCAGCGTCCATTCCCAAAAATAACGCTCTAAGATGTCCTGGTCTCCAAAATTATAAGGTTCAGCTTAGGAATTCTATTCCATCTATTAGTATTCTTCAATCCCGAACATCTCTACTTTCGCTCGGAGTTCGGAACCAGGGTTTGAATGTGCAAAAAGCTATGCACTTAAGTCTTGTAATCCCCAAATCGCTTCTAAGCAAAGCAAAGCCTTGCCGAAACAAACGAATCTGAAGCTCCGTGAGTCAAACAAAGCAAGCTGCATGGTGTATCGCGAGTTAAACAAGTAATCTTACTCGCGATCACGACGTCAGTAACGCATTCTGCCGGTGCATCCGCTGTGACATGGTTGACTCGGCCTCTCACCACGGTCTGCAGGATGTGGTTCCCCGTGTCGTGGCGCTCCTAGCTGGGTGGTTCCTAGATTGAAGCGAACTAGGGTCACCTCTGCTTTGTCTTCTTTGGGCAGTCATGTGGCAAAGTGTCTGCTCGCTCACAGGCTGTTAGCTTGGCAATCAGCAGCTGCCTCACTCGTTCCTTTGTTGGCTGCCTGAGCGGCGTTTCTAAGCGGGGGCTGGGTGCAGTAGTTTTGATTGACGGGTCTTGATCTTTGGTGACGGTGTCCTTGTTGCATTTTGTGGTCGGAATCAAGAACTGATTTGGTGCAACTCGACGCCATTGCGTTCCTAGCGTGATCCTGCTTTGTTGCATTAGCGCTTTCCTGTTCTCATCCGGTTCCTTGCGCTTTGTCCTCAAGAATAAGCGCCTTATTCACCAATTCTTGGAAATGGAAAGGTGTGGGTGATCATCCTACTTGTAGTCCGAGTTAAGTCCTTCATGAAGCGAGGCTACGCTGGCTTTATTTGTCGCTACATCCTCAAAGTGCGTAGCGTGCTAGGCTGTGTGAACTTGTTCGGTAGTCGGCCACTGGTCGATTACCTTGCTTCAGTGCTACGAACTCCTCCTTCTTAAGGTCCATGATTCCTTCTGGCACGTGATAATGTGAAAACGCAAACAGCTTGTGAACTCCTCCCAAGTGATATCTTGAGGGTTCTCTTGCGTGGCATAGAAGTTCTCCCACCATTCAGCTGGCGGTTCCTTCCAATCGATGAGAAGCGTGAAGTACCTTCTCATTTCCTATGCATTGAGCTATGTGTAGCTTCCTCTCAATTGACCTTAACCAATCATCGGGCCTCCAATGGATTGGCATTCCCAGAAAGTGGGTGGGTGAGTCCTCATGAACTCGGCAGTCTTGTATTCGGCGTTGTCCCTGATTGACTTGATTAGCGAAGTGGCCTGGCGGCGACGTGTTGCATTTGTTGCATCATAGCATGCATCAATCGAGTCTGAGCGACAAGAAATGCTCCAAAATTCTGCATATCCGGGGCGAAGTGTGTCGTGCTCCATCATTGAGGTTTTCTGCTGGGCGAGAACCACTTCCATTGCCTCCAAAGTTTCCACTGGGGTGTTCACCATCCCTGCCGATTTGCTCTAGGTTTTAGAGATGAGGAAACGAGGAATAGACAAGTAATATGGAACTTATGCAGGCGAAAGGTGTAACTTTAAGGTCCAACATTATTAACTAATGATCTTAATAACCGGGTATGGTTGCTTACAATGCCTAAGGCCCTCGCAACACATACTGCACACTCAGCAACAATGAACATCCAAATCGAACTAACATCGAGTCTAACACCTAAAGGTGACTCTTTATTCCATGACGCGACCTCGCGAAGGAGTCTCACTATAAAACCTACGCCACTCATCGAAAACCTCCACGGCCTGGTACGGATGCTGCGGCATAGGTGCAAAAGCGATTGCCGTGGTTCCGAATCGCGTCATCTGTGGTAGTCGAAGAAGCGGTGTCCTCATCGAGATCTCGACTCCTCCGGATCTGGCTCGTGTAGCTCGAGTATTGGCTCTGGTTCCTAGTCCGCACAAAGCCATCTCCAACTCGCCAATCCTTCATACGAGAAAGGTGTGACACATACTCTTGAGCTCTCGGGCCATCTATTCTTCTCTGCGTGATCTCCTTGCGGGCCTTCCGTAGCTCTTTGCTTGTATCATCGGCATATCCTCTCTGGCGACAACAAGTCATGCCAATCGTAACCATGGCATCCTCATCCTCAATCGCCTTCGGTCAAGATAAGGTTATTGCTCTTGGTGATAACGAACACCGTGCTCTCCAACTCTCGCAAGCGATCACGGGTAATGTGCCGCATTGCTCGAAATCGTGATACTTCTTGGATACCCATCTGCATTGTAGACCTCCGGCACAGCGGTTGGTTTATCGCGATTGCCAGGCCTCTTCTTCCCTTGCGTACCTCAATCTTCACGTCACAAGCCTTGATCAATCCCGCTTGTCTGATTACTTCCACTTGGTATTGCGGCTTCTCAAAATCTCCGAGAGTGTCAGAGCATATGCCAAAGCTCTGTAGCGTGACCAACCTCTAGATCGACGTGGTTGAACTCTCCCCTCCATCTCACACAAGAGTGCTCACGTAAGAACTCAAATTTTTAAATCGTGACAAGGTAAGGAAAAATTCAGCAAGAGACAAGAAAAGAGAGAAGGGGGCAAGTCGAGATATCATTTCTTATCTTGACAACCTTTTCGCGTGTTAGAAAGTAGGTTTTAACCTCTCTACGACCATTCTAGCTATGGGTGAGCCTACAGTCAGTATGGCTCGATACCACCTCTGCAATCGGGACCCGGAGAATTTGCAAATCAGGACCCTACATTGTATTCAGCACTAGTCGAGGAGCCAGCTAGTGCACACAGTCTTAACATCGGTAAATATCACAATCATACCACTCGGTAATAATAAAGTACTTTATTTAAATAGTCAAAGCGGTTACTCGAGCCTAATGGTCAAGTTACAATTGTATATTTCGGCATGAGGCTAAACTTATTAAGAGAGAAATAGTAGATGGAAAATCAAATAAATTCGTAAGCGCCATCCAAGATACCACAGCAAACCGGCGGAAGCTCGCTCCTAAGTAGACGATCCTCAGAGCTCCTCCTCCAAAGTGGTGTAGTCTCCTTTTCAATCGTGTGTTGTATTGTGGCAAGGGTGAGTACTTGGTACTCGGCAAGTCATGCATGTAATGCAGGCCAATATACTATATGCATGGCTTGGTACAAAGGAATAGCTCAAGGTATATTTGCGTGGTGAACAAGATTTGACAAGTAGCATAAGTAGATTCAAAGCGATGAAACAAGTATAGCATAGATAACTTTTCAAGGAGTTTAATAAACATCTTTCCCATCCTAATCCACATTTCCATCAACATCATTATTAATCCCAACCCAACCTTTCAAATCCAAGTTATTTTTGAGAAAATCTAAACCTTGACTGTAATTCCCGACGATGTCCAATACAGCGGACACGCCATATCTGAATAGATTCTACACTCTGCGAGAGGTTATGCACTTTACCCACAAGATACAGTCAAACACCACAAAGGCGAGTTCACAGTAACAAAGTCTTTCGAAACTTCTAACAATACAAGTGGTCCTCCCAGGTTGCACACACTAACCCTTCCCTTAGCTAAGGCTAAGTTTAGGCCAATCAGCGTTAGATGGGTACCGCCTGGCCTCTTGACCCGACGCTCCTCCCGCATAACTTACACAAAGGGTGTAGTTGACCTCCTGAGGTCCCACAGTGCGTTATTAGCAACTTAATCAACTAGAGTCCGTCCATTCTGAGACATGTGGTTTGCACGTTAGACCCATTCAAAGGCTTGCAAGGTGAAGTCCTTAGGGTGACCAGGGCAAGACTACCCAGAAGAACCAAATCAACATCCCCAATGCCACAACTGGCCCACTGATTATTCTTGCCACATGCCCTTGGCCGAAAAACTATTTATCAAACTCCCGCTTGATTACCATGCACCACGTGCCATCAACATCACATGATACCTTTCCAAAACAGGTTCAATATATCATTAAGTCAATATTAACATTTGATTGTCCAAAATCATGTCATGAGCATGAGTGTGCTCTAGCGAGATACTACAACGGTCTAAAACCCATGTTGGCGATTTAATAATGTCCAACTAGTAATCCACAACTAGGGTGACAAGGGCCATGGCACATATTTAAATAATCAAGGTGTCATACACAAATTGGTATTTATCTAATCCCCATATTTAAATAAAGTATTTTCTAATTTGAACTAGCATGCAATAGGTTAAATCAAAATAAGTTTCAAAATAGGATCAACATGGTCAAAGCACAACTTGCCTTCAAAAAGTACTTGTTCTTGGTCTTGAGTTGGATCCTGAGTCAATACTTCTCCTTCGAATCCTTAAGCCACTTCAACATCTACTGTAAAAGCGTGCAAATAGCAAATACACTAATAAACAATAGGCAAAAAGTATCCAAACATCCAAATAAAATCCATAAACAGAGAGAACATAATTTTATGAATTTTTAGAAAGCTGGAATCACAAATTTGGAGTTAAAATGCAAAAGTTATGATTATTTAAAGTTTAAATAATCAATTAAATAATTTTACAGAGAAAAATTTTAGTCCAAAAATTAAATAAAATTCATATTTAGGTATGTCTCAATTTTATACAAATTTAGAAATTTGAATCACTCAAATCGGAGTTGAAACGCAAAAGTTGCGTTTGAAGTTTGAAACAAAATCAAATCATTATTTCGAATTAATAAATCATTTTCTTTTCTAAATTAATTATTTAAATCGGCTGACACGTGGCAACCGCTGATTGGTTGGATCGACGTCACCGGTCCATGGACTTGGTCCACGCCAGCTTCAGTTCTACCGTGGACTCTGGCCCACGGCTCCTTGTGTCATCGACATATGGGCCCCACATGTCGCTGTCACGCACGCAATTAACCCGTGCGGTCCAACTCACGACATGCGGTTCACCGTAACGTCGGCGGTGACGTCATGGTGCGGTTCGGTTGTCCGGCCGACACGCGGGCCCCGCTGCGGTCAGACACGCGCTTCACGCGCGTGGCGTGGCTTGGGTACACGTGGCACAATCTCGTACGTTGATTTGAAAATCAACGCGGCTAGGTTGGATCTATGCTTCACGCGCTTGGGGTGAACGCGGTCAATCTCAGCCGTTGGATCTTGATCCAACGGTTGAAACGATCCTAACGTAACGTTATCCACAAGATGCGGCGACGTGGTCGATCGTGGGCCGTTGGATCTTGATCAACGGTCCGGATCTAATCTGGATTCTAGGAGTTTGGGGAGAAGCGTGGGCTCACCGCTACCGCTCGATCGGGATTGGGCCGGTCCGAAGCTTCAGCGGTTGATGGCGGCGCGGGCGGGGCTCAAAGCTCACAGGAGACAAGGATGGCGACCTTCCGCGCTGGCGTTTCGAGGGCCTCCGCGAGATGAAATACGCACCCAGGTTCGCCTGTCGCGGATTGCGGATCCGACCATGGAGGCGGCGGAGCGCGGTGGTTCTTGGCGAAGAACGAAGAACACACGGCCTGTTCTTAACTCACGGCGAGGAATTGCGGCGGCGCTTAGGAGTTTCCTGGCGTGGGTTAGAACAGCAGCGCGGCGTCAAACGCAGCGGTCCTCGGGAGGGGTCCACGGCTTTTATAAGCGCGGATCCGTCAAGCCAACGACGCTGGCCGGAGAACGGCCTTGTGGCGAGTCTCGGATCGGGGGCGATGACCTGACCGTCCACGTGGCGTGTTCAACGGCCCACGATGGCTTAAGCGCGACGGGTCCGACCGGATCTGTCGGATCGGGCTCGCGTGGCGTGGCGCCGTCACGGCGCGTTGGATCTCGATCCAGCAGTCGCGTGGCTAGGAGTTCTAAGTGGGTTCGGCTCAACCACGTGGCTCGGTCGGACTCGAGTCGACTCGGACTTGGTCGATCGGATGAACAAGATACAAACCCACTCGCATTTTCCAGCCATTTAATAATTAAAATAATTCCCGTAAATTCAATTAATTCATTAAAAATATCAAAAGACTTCGAGAAAAATTCGAGAAAAATTCTAGAAAATACTTTGGATCATTTTGGACTCAAATAAAATATTTCCAACAAAATTTTATTTGCAAAGTTTAATTCTTTAATTATTTCAAAATGGAATAAATTCAAATAAATTAAATAAATCCAAATAAATTCGAGAAAATTCCAAAATTCACCAAAGTGCCAAATCACACATGAATTTAAGAAAAACAAAATTTTGAGGTGTTACAAAAGTGAACCTATCATGCTTCTATATTCTTTTTGATCAACCTACCACCATCTTCATCAGGATCAAGTGTGCAATTGCTTTCCATGGGTGTCATGATTGGTTTCTTTGTTTTCCATTCCAAATCTATGTATCAAGTCTCTTGTGTATTTGCTTTGATGGACAAAAAGTACCATCCTTTGTTTGTTTGACTTGCAGTCCCAAAAAGTAGGTCAACTCACCCACATCATACTCATCTCAAATTCCTTTCTCATGGTTTCAAAACTCGGACACTAAAACATGAGAGGAACCACCAAAGATAATATCATTAACATAAATCTGAGCAGACAATTGATCATTGCCTTGCTTGGAGTAAAAGAGAGTTTTGTCCACTTTTCCCATTGAAAACCCCTTTTCAAGTAAAAGGTTTTTAGTCTATCATACCATGCTCTAGGGCTTGTTTCCAAACCATACAAAGCTTTTGTGAGTTTGAAAACATGATTTGGAAACTTGGGATTTTCAAAACCAGGGTGGTTGCTTGACATAAACCTCTTCATTTATGTAGCCATTAAGAAAAGCACTTTTCATCCATTTGATACAATCTAAAACCTTTGGATGCAGCAAATGCTAAAAGGATTCTAATGGCTTCAATTCTAGCAACAGGAGCAAAGGTTTCATCAAAATCTAAGCCTTCAACTTGGGTAAAACCTTGAGCAACCAATCTAGCCTTGTTTCTAACAACAACACCATCCTCACATTGTTTATTTTTGAAAACCCATCTAGTTCCAATAACATTAAAATTAGGAGGTGGTGATACAAGTTTCCAAACTTTATTTCATTCAAAATTCTCTAATTCTTCATGCATGGCATTGATCCAAGATTCGTCAGATAATGCATGAGATATATCTTTGGGTTCAAAAGAAGCAATCAAGCAGGTGAACATGAGTGTCGAGAATGAATAAACACAGATCGAGTGACTCTCTCATTTAGGTCTCCAATCATTTGTTCAGATGGATGCATTTTCTGAATGTGCAAGGGAGCTTTGGCTTTTGAAACTTCTCCTTCTCCTTCTTCATTTTCAGCATGTATAGATGATGCTGTAGCTTGTGGATGTTCAGTTGTAGGTAGAGTAGAAGTAGGCGCAGAAGGTGCTACAACTGGTTGTGCATTGGGAAGAGTCAACACCTCATCCTCAATCTCATCATCATTGTCTTCAAAGGTTTTCTCCCCCTGATTGTATGCACCTGTACCAGCATCACTCTGATTAGTGCCTGGACTAGCCTCATCAAAAGTAACTTCACAAGTTTCCACAATTTTGTTAGTCTCCAAATAAAGCACACGATAGCCACGAGTATGAGCAGGATATCCAAGAAAAATGCTATCCATTGATCTAGCTTCAAATTTATCAAGATTTCTAGATTTCAAGACAAAGCATTTGCGTCCAAAAACCCTAAAGTGAGAAACAGTAGGCCTATGCCCAAACCGAAGCTCATATGGAGTCTTACCCAATTTTGATCTCAAAAACACACGGTTTGAAACATAACATGCAATTGAATTGCTTCAGCCCAAAAGTTTCTAGGAGTGTGATGTTCATCTAGCATAGTTCTAGCCATCTCAACCAACATTCTGTTTTTCCTTTCAACTACACCATTCTGTTGAGGCACTCTTGGTGATGAAAATTGATGATCAATTACTTTTTCAGCACAAAAGTGATCAAAAGAAGAATTTTTGTATTCAGTTCCATTATCACTTCTAATAGCTTTGAGAGCTCCTGGATGATCAATAGAAAGCCTAAGAACAAGACTACTAAATTGACTAAAAGCCTCATCCTTAGATGCCATAAAGTACACCCAAGAGTATATAGAAAAATCATCAACAATCACAAGCACATACCATTTGCCTCCAAAAGATTGAACTCGAGATGGTCCAACCGTGTCAAGATGTAGTAGCTGTCCTGGAGCGCGTTTGTCATCACCATGGTAAGAGGTGGATGTGAACCTGTAATCATCTTACCATGTCTACAAGAAGAACATACTAGATTGCTATCACCCTTAGCTTAGGCAAGCCACGTATGAGATCTAAACCACTTACACGAGTAAGATGATCAAAACCAACATGACCAAGTCTACGATGCCAAAAGAATAGATCTTTAGAAACATTGGCAACTAGACACCTATGCTTAGAAGAAGGTGATGTATCAAAATCAGCTTTAAATACTCTCCCAAAGCGTGATATCTTGAACACAAGATCACTGAAGCATCTAGCACTTTGCATTCATTTTTCTTAAAGCTTATCTCAAGATCTTCATCAAGCATTTGTGAGACAGAAATCAAGTTATATTTTAAATTTTCAACAAGAGCCACATCATTGAACATAAACTTGTCACTTACCTTTATTGTACCTTTTGCCACAACAAAGAGGAAGAAGCATCTCCAAAAGTAACACTTTCGGCCACGAGATGCACGAGTGAGGAGAGAACCAATTCTTATCACCGGACATGTGGCGTGAGCATCCTAATCCACTAGCCATATGTTCTCCTTCCTCGCGAGAAGCCTACATAGCAAAACATGTGAGAGTCTCGATCTTTGGGGTTAGAACTCAGATTTTTGGGAATCCAGTACTGAGACACACGACGCAACAAAGTAGGCACAACAGGAGTATTCTTATGCACAAAATCAGATTTGCCCTTTCTTGTGTCTTTAGCAACAAAAGGTGAAGCTATCCTTCTTTGCTTGCCATGAGACACAACCACTGTCAAGTCACGTTTGCTTGGGGTTGCATCGTCTCATTTGCTCTCTGAATCTGTAACACCCCAAAATTTTGCTTTTCTTAAATTCATGTGTGATTTGGCACTTTGGTGAATTTTTGGAATTTTCTGGAATTTATTTGGATTTATTTGGAATTTATTCCATTTTGAAATAATTAAAGAATTTAATTTTGCAAATAAAATTTTGTTGGAAATATTTTATTTGAGTCCAAAATGTTCCAAAATATTTTCCAGAATTTTTCTGGAATTTTTCTGAGTATTTTGCTATTTTTAATGAATTAAATGAATTTCTGGGAATTATTTTAATTATTAAATCGCTGGAAAATGCGAATGGGTTTGCACTGTTCATCCGACCGAAAGCCGCACTCGAAGTCGACTCGAGTCCGACCCGAGCCAATGTAGTCGGTCGAACCCAACCTAACCTGTTGATCCCGATCAGTCGGATCGAGATCCAACGGTCGGATTGGATCGCATCGGTTCGGCCGAGACCGGACCGACCCGATCGCGCCGTGCGATCGTGGCCGTTGATCGCGCCATGTGGATGATCGGCCGTCGTCGTCTCCGCCAGTCCGGCCGGACTCCGCCGCCGCCAGCCGCAAGTGGAGAATTAGGTTTCCGCTCGGCACGAACGCCGAGGCTATTTAAAGCCAGGTCACGCCGAGGTTGCCCTCCTCCGCGTCGCACTCGTGTCCCCGAAGCCATCTCGCCTGAGCCGTCGCCGTTTGCCGTCTGAGTTCGCGGAGTTAGAATCTGTTCGCGCGGTTTTGCGCCGTTTCGCCAGCCGTCCGTCGTCTTCCGCCGAGAAGAGCCCAGATCCGAATCCCCGCTTCGAGACGCACCGAAGAGACCACCGCCGGCCGGGCGTGCGCGCCGTCGGTGTGGTCTTCGCTTCAACGCCCGGCCGAGTTCGGCCGTGAACATCGCACTGGGCCGAAGCTTCTCCACCGTCGGATCTTCATCGCGACGGTCCGCATTCGTCCCACGTCACCCACGGTAAAGAATCACGTGTTGATCTCCAGGTCTAATCTCAACCGTTAGATCTAGATCCAATGGCTTAGATTGAACCACGTTCATAGCGGTAGGTGGATCTTGACCGTCCGATCAAGATCGAGCGGTCGAGATCAATGGAGTTGTTTTCCAAAAGCGCGTTAGCGAGATCTAATCTGGCCGTTGATTTCCAAATCAGCGGCCGAGATTGAGCCACGTGTCCGAGAAGGCCTGACCGTCGCGGTCGGGCCGCCGCCCAGCGTCGTGTAGCAGATGACACGCGGAGCCAGCGTGTCGGTCGAGGGCTCCGCCTTGTCGGCGAGTGGCGTGGGGCGAGCCCACTGATGGACCGAGCCGAGACCGCAAGGCGCCGTCCGTGGACCCAAGGCCCACGTCGTCACCCGATTGGTCCACGTGTCCTGCTGGCGACGCAATAAATGATTTTCCAAAAGAAAATGATTTATTAATTCGAAATAATGATTTCAAATTTTGATTCAAACTTCAAACGCTTATAACTTTATGCGTTTCAACTCCGATTTGAGTGATTCAAATTTCTAAATTTGTATAAAATTGAGATCTACCTAAATATGAATTTTATTTAATTTTTGGACTAAAGTTTTTCTCTGTAAAATTATTTAATTGATTATTTAAACTTTAAATAATCATAACTTTTGCATTTTAACTCCAAATTTGACGATTCAGTTTCTAAAAATTCATAAAATTATGTTCTCTCTGTTTATGGATTTTATTTGGATGTTTTGACGCTTTTTGCCTATTGTTTATTCGTGTATTTGCTATTTGCACGCTTTACGAGTAGACGTTGAAGTGCCGGAAGGATTTGAAGGAGAAGTATTAACTCAGGATCCAACTCAAGACCAAGAACAAGTACTTTTTGAAGGCAAGTTGTGCTTTGACCATGTTGATCCTATTTTGAAACTTATTTTGATTTAACCTATTGCATGCTAAGTTCCAATAGAAAAATACTTTAGTTAAATATGGGGGATTAGATAAGTACCAATTTGCTGTATGACACCTTGATTATTTAAGTATGTGCCATGACCCCTTGTCACCCTAGTTGTGGTTTACTAGTTGGACATTACTAACTTGCCAACATGGGTTTTAGACCATTGTAGTATCTTTGCTTAGACACATACGTGCTCATGACAGGATTTTGGACAATCAAATGCTAATGTTGACTTAATGATATATTGAACCTGTTTGGAAAAGGTATCATGTGATGTTGATGGCACGTGGTGCATGGTAATCAAGCGGGGTTTGATAAATAGTTTTCGGCCAGGGGCATGTGGCAAGAGTAATCAGGTGGGCCGGTTAGCGCACCGGGATGTTGATTTGGTTCTTCGGGTAGTCTTGCCCTGGTCACCCTAAAGACTTAACCTTGCAAGCCTTTGAACTGGGTCTAACGTGCAACCACATGTCCAGAATGGGACGGACCTAGTTGACTAAGTTGCTAATAACGCACTGTGGGACCTCGTGAGGTCAACTACACCCTTTGTGTAAGTTGTATCGGGAGCGTCTGGCCGAGAGGCCAGTACCCATCTAACGGTTGATTGGCCTAGACTTCGCCTTAGCGAAGGGAAGGGTTAGTGCTTAATAACTGGGAGGACCACTTGTATTGTTAGAAGTTTAGAAAGACTTTGTTACAGGAACTTCGCCTTTGTGGTGTTTGACTGTATCTTGTGGGTAAAGTGCATAACCTCTGCAGAGTGTAGAATCTATTCGAATAGCCGTGTCCACGGTATTGGACATCGCTCGGGGATTACAGTCAAGGGTTAGATTTTCTCAAAAATAACTTGGACTTGAAAGGTTGGGCTGGATTAATAATGATGTTGGAAATGTGGATTAGGATGGGAAAGATGTTTACTAAACTTCTTGAAAAGTTATCTACGCTTTACTTGTTTCTACTGCTTTCGAATCTACTTATACTACTTGTCAAATGTCAAGTATCTTGCAAATATACCTTGAGCTATTCCTTTGTATTAAGCCATGCATGTAGTATATTAGCCTGCATTCTGTGCATGACTTGCTGAGTACCAAGTACTCACCCTTGCCACAATACAACACCAGTTGAAGAGGAGACTACACCAGCTTTGGAGGAGGAACTCCAAGAGGAACCGTCTACTTAGGGAAGCGAGCCCAGTCAGTTGCCTGTGGTATACTGGATGGCGCCACGGTTATTTGATTTTCATTGCTACTATTTCTCTCTTAATAAGTTTAGCCTGCGAAATCATACATTGTAACTTGACCATAAGGTCGAGTAACCGCTTGACTATTTAAATAAAAGTACTTTATTAGTATCGATTGGTATGATTGTGATATTTACCAATGTTAAGGCTGTGTGCACTAAGCGGCGTTCTGGACTAGTGCCGAATACACAGAGGGTCGGATTTGCAAATTCGGGGTCCCGACAGAGGTGGTATCAGAGCCATACTGACCGTAGGCTCAACCCTAGCTAGAATGGTCGTAGTGAGGATAAAACCTATTTTCTAAAGCTAAAAATTTGTCAAGATAAGAAATGACATCTCGACTTACCCCTTCTCTCTTTCCTTGTCTCTTGCTGAATATTCCTTACCTTGTCACGATTTAAAATTTCGAGTTCTTACGTGAGCACTCTTGTGACAGATGGAGGAAGAGTTCAACTACGTTGATCTCGGAGTTGGTCACGCCAGTAGAACTTTGGCATATGCTTGAGACTCTCGGGGGATTTTGAAAAGCCGCAATACCAAGTGGAAGTGATCGGACAAGCGAGGATTGATCAAGGCTTGTGACGTGAAGATTGAGGTACCTGCTAGGAAGAAGGGCCACGCAATCGCTCGATACACCGTGCACTTTGCCAGGAGGTCTACAATGCAGATGGGTATCCAAGAAGTATCCACGACGGCGATGCGGCACATTACCCATATCTACGCCAGAGAGTTGGAAACACGGTGTTCCGTTATCACCGTGCAGCCGATAACCTTCTTGACCAAGAAGCGATTGAGGATGAGGATGCCATGGTTGCATAGTTGGCACGATTTGTTGTCGCCAGGAGGATGTACTCGATGATACAAGCAAGGAGCTACGAGAAGGCCCGCAAGGAGATCACGGCAGAGAAGAAACAGATGGCGGGAAGCTCAAGAGTATGTGTCACACCTTCTGCGAAGGATTGGCGAGTTGGAGATGACTTTATGCGGACCAAACTGAGCGATTACTCGAGCTACACGAACCAGATCCGGAGGAGTCGGATCTCGATGAGGACACCGCTTCTTCGACTACCACAGATGACACGATTGCCGGACATGGCAATCGTTTCGGCGCCTATGCCGCAGCATCCGTACCCAGGCCGTGGAGGTTTTCTCGATGAGTGAGCGTAGGTTCTATAGTGAGGCTCCCTCGCCGAGTCGCGTCATAGAATAAAGAGTCACCCTTTAGGTGTTAGACTCCAGTGTTAGTTCGATTTGGATTTCCATTGTTTGCTGAGTGTGCAGTATGTGTTGCAAGGCCCTTAGGCATTGTAAGCAGCCATACCAAGTTATTAATATCAATAATAAAGTTGGACCTTAAAGTTACACCCTTCGCCCCGCATAAGTTCCATATTACTTGTCTATTCTTGTTTCCCTCTCATCTCTAAAACTTAGAGCAAATCGACAGATGGTGAACACCCGCGGAAACTTTGGGAGTAATGGAAGTGGTTCTCGCCCAGCAGAAAACCCCAATGATGGAGCACCAGCACCGCCAGTTGATATGCAGAATTTTGGAGCTTTTCTTGCTGCTCAGACTCAGTTGATGCATGCTATGATGCAACAAATGCAAAACGTCACTACCCAGGCCACAGCTAATCAAGTCAATCAGGGACAACGCCAGAATACAAGACCGCCGAGTTCATGAGGACTCACCCACCCACTTTCTCTGGGAATGCCAACCCATTGGAGGCCGATGATTGGTTAAGGTCAATTGAGAGGAAGCTACACATAGCTCAATGCATAGGAAATGAGAAGGTACTCTACGCTTCTCATCAGTTGGAAGAACGATTGCTTGAATGGTGGGAGAATTTACGTGCCACGCAAGAGAACCCTCAAGACATCACTTGGGAAGAGTTCACAGTGCGTTAAAGTCATTATCACGTGCACTGAAGGAATCATGGACCTTAAGAAGGAGGAGTTCGAGCAGCCAAGCAAGGTAATCAGCCGGTGGTCGACTACCTGAACAAGTTCACACGGCTTGCACGCTACGCTTTTTGAGGATGTAGCGACCAGATAAAGCTGACAGTTTCGCTTCATGAAGAGACTTAACTCAGGATTGCAAGTAGGATTGATCACCCACACCTTTCCAGATTTCCAAGAGTTGGTGAATAAAGCGCTTATTCTTTAGGACAAGCGCAAGGAACTGGATGAGAACAGGAAGCGCAGAATGCAACAGCGAGGATCACGCCGAGGAACGCATACAGCGCTGAGAGTTGCACCAAACCAATTCTTGATTCCAGCCACAGAATGCTACAAGGACACCGTCACCGGCACCAAGACCTGTCAATCAGAACTACGGACCCCAGCCCCACGCTTCGCGCTGCCTCGAGCAGTCGGCAAGGAAACGATGAGGCATTTGCTACAAGCGCAACGAGCCGGGACACTTTGCCAACAGCTTGTCCAAAGAAGAAGGCAGCGAGTGACCCGATTCGCTTCAATCTAGGAACCACCCAGCTAGGACGCCCGACACGAAGTCACACCAGGCCGTGGTGAGAGGCGAGTCAACCATGTCACCGCAGATGCACTGCGAGAATGCTACCAGACGTCGTCTTGGGTAAGTTACTTGTTAACTCGATACACCTGCAGATTTTGTTTGACTCACGGAGCTTCGCATTCGTTTGTTTCGCAAGGCTTTGCCGCTAAAAATGATTTAGGGATTGCAAGACTTAGATGCATGCTTTTAGTTCAAACCCTGGTTCCGAACTCGAGCGAAAGTAGGATGTTCCGGTGAGAATACTAATAGATGGAATAGAGTTCCTAGCGAACCTTATAATTTTGGAGACCCGGACCTTAGAGCGTTATTTTGGGAATGGATCGGTTATCCAAGCACAAGGCCGTATTGGATTGTGGACGAAGGACTATCTCGATTGAGAGCCCGTGTGGAAGGAAAGTGGAATTTCAAGCCACTTTGCCGTTAGAGATGGACAGTTGATGGTTAACGTACCAAGGCAATCAGCATAGAGGATGTCTCGAGAGTGAATGAGTACCCGGATGTTTTTCACGAAGATCTACCTCGGGTATGCCGCCGCACAGGGACATAGAGTTTGTGATAGAGCTTGTACCTAGTACAGCTCCGATAGCAAAGAGACCCTATCGGATGTCTACCGAGGAGTTGGTAGAGATGAAGAAAGCTTGATTAGAAGAGTTAATGGAGAAAGGATTTATCAGACCGAGTTCGTCGCCGTGGGGAGCACCAGTTCTGTTCGTCAAGAAAAAGGACGGGAGTTTCAGGATGTGCATTGACTACCGTGCACTCAATGAAGTCACCGTGAAGAATAAGTATCCGCTACCCAGGATTGATGATTTGTTTGACCAATTGAGAGGAGCCGGAGTTTTCTCCAAGATTGATCTGAGATCGGGATACCATCAGTTGAAGATCCGATCAGAAGATATCCCGAAGACTGCATTCTCGTCAAGATATGGACATTACGAGTTCTGATTATGTCCTTTGGGTAGACGAATGCGCCAGCATATTTCATGAATATGATGAATAAGGTGTTCATGGAATATTTGGACAAGTTTGTTGTCGTGTTCATAGATGATATCCTAATCTACTCCAAGACAGAGGAGGAACATGCCGAACACTTAAGGCGAGTTTTGGAAAAGCTGAGGGAACAGCAACTCTTCGCCAAGTTCAGCAAGTGTGATTTTTGGAAGGACAAGGTAGAATTCCTCGGACATGTAATGACCGCAGAAGGAGTCGCCGTAGATCCAAGCAAGGTAGAAGCTGTGTTACATTGGGAGCAAAGAAGACCGTGACCCAGTTCGGAGTTTCCTTGGAATGGCGAGGATACTATCGCCCGTTTCATTGAAGGCTTTTCGACAATTATGCGAAACCTCTTACGCAATTCTTGAAGAAGGAAAAGAAGTTTGCATGGGCGCCGAGAATGTGAGAAAGGATTTCAGAGTGAAGAAGCGATTGACATCAGCACCGGTGTTAGTTCTACTGGGATGTTAATCGAGCTTCGATATTTATTGTGACGCATCGCGCCAAGGACTTGGATGTGTCTTTGTCGCGAGCGGAAAAGTAAATCGCCGCTTATGCATCAAAGGCGATTAAGGCCGCATGAGGAGAATTATCCGACGCGCATGACCTAGAGTTAGGCTGCCGTAGTGCATGCCTTGAAGATATGGCGTCACTATCGATCGGGAGCAGATGTGAAGTGTATCACGGATCATAAGAGCCTTAAATACATATTCACCCGATCGGATCTGAATATGAGGCGGAAGGAGATGGTTAGAGTTTATCAAGGACTACAATGTTGGAATCCATTACCATCCGGGAAGGCCAACGTAGTAGCCGATGCTCGAGTCGGAAATGCCATCACCGTGAATATGTTGATAGCCACAAGTCGAGGATGAGCTATGTGAGGATTTCCAGAGAATGAAGATTGAGGTGGTACCTAGTGGATTCTTGGCCACATTAGAAGTAAAGCCTACACTAGAGGATCAGATCCGGAAGGATGAAGGATGATGACAAGATCCGCAGGATTAAGTCCATCAAGGAAGAAGGCAAGGCGAGAGGACTTCAAGTTGGATGAGCAAGGCACGTTATGGATGAAGGATCGGATTTGTGTGCCTAATAGGAGGGAGTTAAAGCAGCGATTACGGAAGAAGCCCATGACTCCAAGTATTCAATTCATCACTGGAAGCGCCAAGATGTATCGGGATCTGAAGGAAAGATTACGGTGGCCAAGCATGAAGCGTGAAGTTGCCGAGCATGTTGCATTGTGCGATGTATGCCGAGAAAGTCAAGGCAATGCATCGAGACCAGCGAGGATTACTACAAATTACTGAAAATACGAGTGGAAGTGGGAGGAAATCGGAATGGATTTCATTACCGGTTTGCCTAAGACTCAAGGAGGTTATGACTCCATATGGGTTATAGTGGATCGTTTGACCAAAGTAGCCCATTTTATCCCGTAAAGACCACCTACTCGGGAGATAAGTTAGCAGAGTTGTACATGATCAGATTGTCTGTTTGCACGGAGTGCCAAAGAGGATTGTATCGGACGAGAGGTACCCAATTTACCTCAAGGTTAGAATAAGTTGCGAAGCCATGGGAACCCGTTTAAACTTGATCTGACCTATCATCCCACGAGACGGATGGACAGGCCGAAAAGAGTCAATCAGATTCGGAGGATATGTTAAGAGCATGTGCATTGGCTTATGCTACCTCTTGGGATAAGAGTTTGCCGTATGCCGAGTTCGATTACAACAATAGTTATCGAGGCTAGTTTACATATGTCACCTTTTGAGGCCTTTGTATGGTCGAGCCTCGGTGACGCCATTGAATTGGAATGAGACCGTGGCTACCGTGTCTTCGGGCCTGATATTCTTCAAGAGGTGAAGAAGCGGTGCCATGATTTGGGAAAGGTTGAAAATAGCCCGATCCACGACAGAAGAGTTATCTTGACAAATCGCCGAGA
The DNA here is from genome assembly GCA_036346355.1 of Rhipidocladum racemiflorum. Classification (NCBI taxonomy): domain Eukaryota; kingdom Viridiplantae; phylum Streptophyta; class Magnoliopsida; order Poales; family Poaceae; genus Rhipidocladum; species Rhipidocladum racemiflorum. Next base: position 18,128 of record JAYEVF010000080.1, read on the forward strand.
TTTGAGTTTTGAACGAGAAGACTTCAGATACCTCGAGTTACGCCTCTCGGGGAGTTAAGAGGTTCCATGCCAAAGGGAAACTCGCACCCGTTATGTTGGACCATTTAAGATTTTGAGTCGCAGAGGCGAAGTTGCTTATCACCGAGTTGCCTCGATCGTTAGCGAGGAGTACATGACGTATTCCACGTGTCCCAGTTGAAGAAGTGTCTCCAGAAGTACTGAGGAGCAGACGCCGCTAGAGTCAATCGAGTTGCAAGAAGATTTGACTTACAAGGAGCATCCGTGAAGATTTTAGACACCATGGATCGAGAGACTAGAAACAAGTCAACCCGTTTACGTAGAATTCAGTGGAGCAACCATGCAGAGAGCGGCGACTTAGGGGCCTTGAAGAGGATCTGAAGAAAGAGTTTCCAAACCTATTCTCAGTAGTAAGCCCCGAATCTCGGGACGAGATTCTATTAAGGGGAGGTTTGTAACACCCCAAAATTTTGCTTTTCTTAAATTCATGTGTGATTTGGCACTTTGGTGAATTTTGGAATTTTCTGGAATTTATTTGGATTTATTTGGAATTTATTTGAATTTATTCCATTTTGAAATAATTAAAGAATTTAATTTTGCAAATAAAATTTTGTTGGAAATATTTTATTTGAGTCCAAAATGTTCCAAAATATTTTCCGAATTTTTCTGGAATTTTTCTAGTATTTTGCTATTTTTAATGAATTAAATGAATTTAGGAATTATTTTAATTATTAAATCGCTGGAAAATGCGAATGGGTTTGCTTGTTGATCCGACCGAGCCGCACTGAAGTCGGACTCGAGTGCGACCGAGCCGACCAAGTCGGTCAGACCCAACCCTAACCCAAGTTGATCCCGTCGGATCGAGATCCAACGGTCGGATTGGATCGCATCGGTTCGAGCCGAGACGGACCGGACCCGGTCGCGCTTCGCGATCGTGGCCATTGATCGCGCCACGTGATGGGCGATCGGCCGTCGTTCTCCGCCCGGAGTCCGGAAGCCGACTCGCGCCGCCCTTAGCCCGTGGAGAATTAGGTTTCCGTCTGGTACGAACGCCGAGGCTATTTAAAGCCCAGTCACGCCCGAGGTTGCCCTCTCCGTGCACACCGTGTCCTCGAGCCATCTCGCCGAGGCCGTCGCCGTTTGCCCGTCTGAGCTCGCCGGAGTTAGAATCTGTTTCGCCGCGGTTTGCTGCGTTTCCGCCGTCCGTCGTCTTCCGCCGAGAAGGAGCCCGAATCCGAATCCCGCTCGAGACGCACCGAAGAGACCACCCACTTCGCGAGCGTGCCCAAAAGCGCCGCGTCGGTGTGGTCTTCGTTCTCAACGCCGGCCACGGAGCTCGTAGTGGACATCGCAGACCGCGAAGCTTCTCGCGTCGGATCTTCATCGCACGGTCGATTCGCCCACGTCACCCACGGTAAAGAATCACGTGTTGATCTCCGAGTCTAATCTCAACCGTTAGATCTAGATCCAATGGCTTAGATTGAACCACGTTCATAAGCGGTAGATTGGATCTTGGCCGTCCGATCAAGATCGAGCGGTCCGGATCAATGGAGTTGTTTTCCAAGCGCGTTAGCCAGATCTAATCGGGCCGTTGATTTCCAAATCAACGAAGCCGAGATTGGAGCTAATGTGTCGAAGAAGGCTGACCGTCAGTCGCTGGCGCCTCTGCACGCTGCGTGCAGTGTGACTTCTCGACACGGGGCCCAGCGTGTCGTGAGGCCCGCTGTCGGCCATCGTGAGCGCTGGCCGAGCCCGCAGTGGGACCGAAGCCGAGACTGCGGCGCCGGGTCCGTGGACCAGGCCACGCTGGCGTCGTCACCCGATTGGTCCACGTGTCCTCACGACGCAATAAATGATTTTCCGAAAAAGAAAATGATTTATTAATTCGAAATAATGATTTCAGATTTTGATTCAAACTTCAAACGCTTATAACTTTTGCGTTTCAACTCCGATTTGAGTGATTCAAATTTCTAAATTTGTATAAAATTGAGATCTACCTAAATATGAATTTTATTTAATTTTTGGACTAAAGTTTTTCTCTGTAAAATTATTTAATTGATTATTTAAACTTTGAATAATCATAACTTTTGCATTTTAACTCCAAATTTGACGATTCCAGTTTCTAAAAATTCATAAAATTATGTTCTCTCTGTTTATGGATTTTATTTGGATGTTTGGACACTTTTTGCCTATTGTTTATTCGTGTATTTGCTATTTGCACGCTTTACGAGTAGACGTTGAAGTGCCGGAAGGATTTGAAGGAGAAGTATTAACTCAGGATCCAACTCAAGACCAAGAACAAGTACTTTTTGAAGGCAAGTTGTGCTTTGACCATGTTGATCCTATTTTGAAACTTATTTTGATTTAACCTATTGCATGCTAAGTTCCAATAGAAAAATACTTTAGTTAAATATGGGGGATTAGATAAGTACCAATTTGCTGTATGACACCTTGATTATTTAAGTATGTGCCATGACCCCTTGTCACCCTAGTTGTGGTTTACTAGTTGGACATTACTAACTTGCCAACATGGGTTTTAGACCGTTGTAGTATACTGCTTAGACCTGCTACGTGCTCATGACAGGATTTTGGACAATCAAATGCTAATGTTGACTTAATGATATATTGAACCTGTTTGGAAAAGGTATCATGTGATGTTGATGGCACGTGGTGCATGGTAATCAACTGGGGTTTGATAAATAGTTTTCGACCGGGGCATGTGGCAAGAGTAATCAGGTGGGCCAGTTGTGGCACTGGGATGTTGATTTGGTTCTTCTGTAGTCTTGCCCTGGTCACCCTAAGGACTTAACCTTGCAAGCCTTTGAACTGGGTCTAACGTGCAACCACATGTCAGTAATGGGACGGACCTAGTTGACTAAGTTGCTAATAACGCACTGTGGGACCTCGTGAGGTCAACTACACCCTTTGTGTAAGTTGTACTGGGAGCGTCTGGGCCGAGGCCAGTACCCATCTAACAGTTGATTGGCCTAGACTTCGCCTTAGCGAAGGAAGGGTTAGTCTTGTAATAATCGAGGAGGACCATTTGTATTGTTAGAAGTTTCCAAAGACTTTATTCTGAGGAACTCGCCTTTGTGGTGTTTGACTGTATCTTGTGGGTAAAGTGCATAACCTCTGCAGAGTGTAGAATCTATTCGAATAGCCGTGTCCGCGGTATTGGACATCGCTCGAGAATTACAGTCAAGGGTTAGATTTTCTCAAAAATAACTTGGACTTGAAAGGTTGGGCTGGATTAATAATGATGTTGGAAATGTGGATTAGGATGGGAAGATGTTTACTAAACTTCTTGAAAAGTTATCTATGCTTTACTTGTTTCTCTTTGCTTCGAATCTACTTATACTACTTGTCAAATGTCGTTTCTGCAAATATACCTTGAGCTATTCCTTTGTATTAAGCCATGCATGTAGTATATTAGCTCGCATTCATGCATGACTTGCCGAGTACCAAGTACTCACCCTTGCCACAATACAACACCAGTTGAAGAGGAGACTACACCGGCTTTGGAGCGGGAACTCCAAGAGGAACCGTCTACTTAGGGAAGCGAGCCCGATCGATTGCCTGTGGTATACTGGATGGCGCCACGAAGTTATTTGATTTTCCGCTGCTACTATTTCTCTCTTAATAAGTTTCGCCCTGCGAGGCATACATTTGTAACTTGACCATAAGGTCGAGTAACCAGTTTGACTATTTAAATAAAAGTACTTTATTAGTATCGATTGGTATGATTGTGATATTTACCAATGTTAAGACTGTGTGCACTAGCGCGTTCCTGGACTAGTGCTGAATACACAGAGGGTCCGGATTTGCAAATTCGGGGTCCCGACAAATCCACATCGCTCAAATTGACTTGTTCAAGAGCAGAAAGAACTCGGTGAACAACTTTGCGGTTGATGAAGTTCTTCTTCTTTCTATCACTTGAAGGGAACTTCTTCTTCTCTTTTCTTCTATCGTTGTCCTTCTCCTCCCATGATGTTTTACCTGCAAGTTTTGGACAATTTGATCTCATGTGGTTGAGATCACCACACTCATAGCACCTTGGAGGACCACCTCTCTTTCTCATTCTCACATTCTGCAAAGCTTTGTTAAAGCGAGAAGAGAGTAGTGCCAAGTCTTCTTCAGGAAATTCTTCAATTTGCTCATCTGTTAAAGAAGACAAGGAGGACAGGGCAAAGCTAGAAGAAGAATTTGCATTTGACATGTTAGTATTAGAGATCAAAGCAATTGATTTAATATTACCCTTCCTAGCAAGAACATCCAACTCATGAGTTTTCAACTTAGAATACAGAACATCTAATGTAAGTGTACTCATGATAGTAGATTCTCTAATGGATGTAACTTTCATCTCCCAAATAGACATGTCTAATGCACCAAGCAATTGTCTAGGATTAGCAGCATCATCAAAGCTAACTCCAACAGCACGCAAATTGCTAAGAATCTTATTAAAGCGTGCAAAGAAATCATCTAGTGACTCACCAGGCTTCATCTCAAATTGCATGTATTCTTTTTTGTAAAGATCTTGACGAACCTCTTTGATAGTGTTAGAACCCTCATGGTAATCACAAAGAGATTTCCATACCTCATATGCGGATTTGAGATGGATCACATGGTCAAAGTCGCTGCGTCCCAAACCTTGGATGATCAAGTTGCGCCGCCTTGTCGCTTGCTTCAACATGTGTGCGATTGGTGTCGTTGACGTTGTCGTTTGCAGGGACTTCATATGGCTTGTAGACTTTCTCCCAAATTGTGAAGCCCTGTGCTTGGATGAACGCCTCCATCTTGGCCTTCCAAAACTGAAAATCAACACCATCAACACACATGGTTTTGTCGAATAATGATCCATTGATCTAATCAACGGTTAAGATAGATTAGAAAAACCTTGCTCTGATACCACTTGTAGGATCGAAAGACACGAATATAGCAATCAGAGGGGGGGTGAATGATTGTGCGGAAGCTAAAAAATTCTTAATCTACTAAAAGTTCACCCCAAAACAGAACCAAATAATTGCCTCATATTCGACAAAAACAGAATGACAGAGGTTCGTAAAACGCGAATTCCTAGAGATCCAAACCGTTAGATTGATCTGAACTTTGGACACAAGAAACTAGATTCCAATACGAATCGAACCCAAAAAGAATCAGCTCGATCGGACTTACAGATCAAAAGTTATGAGCTTTGCAAGCTTGTTGTTCCAGAACTTGACGAAAATAAATCCAATCAAAACTTGTAGATTATTCAAGAACAACAAAAGATTAATCAACAAAACTTTGAGGAACACTAGATCAATACCCTAGAGAGGTTTTTGATGGATCAAATCAAGATGAATCTCAAAGAACAAAAACCAATCTAGAATTAGAACAAGCATGCAAACAAGAACCAAAACAGAAAATACTGTAGCAACGTGGTTACTATAGCACGCAAGGGTATGAAGAATTGATCTTTATTTCTTTTGTCTAAAGTACTCCCATCAAAAGAGTACAAACCCTAAAACAAAGCTCTAAGCTTTTAATGTGCTCAGCTCTATTTGATCGATCGATACCCTTTAACAGGAGACAACCCCTCCTATTTAAAGGACCAACCCACAAGGAGTCCTGAATACAATTCCTAATCCTAGAAGGAATCCCACTCCTAATCCTAGAAGGAATATGTATCCAACACAACTCTACTTGGCCCAACCTGGCCAAGTACAACACTTGCACGCGTATGGCAACCCTACCATACTCACGTGACTAACACTTTGCACGCGCATGGCCACCTGCCACACTCACGTGACTAACCATTCTTCATGTGCATCATTCTCTTAGCCCGAATGTCCCGCATGACATCCTTGACCACCAAGACCTCAGCTCCTCCTGAACCTAGTCCCGAACCTCAGTTCCTCCATGAACCTAGTTCTGGTCCCGTCATTGACCACGTTCGCCCTCGAGCAATACCTGCACATGAACAAACCACAAAACGAATCCGAGCACAAGTCCACGACTTGACTCAACATTAGTCCATGCAAATACTCACATGAGCATTGCATAAAGTCCACTTCAAAACAAGCATCATGAAATTCTCACAAATTTCATAATCTCAAAAACAAATCAAACACAATTCCAATTTTGCTCAAAACCCTAATCGAGCAAAAACGCATTCACGATCAGAATAACTCCTAAGCATCTAGTTTGCCCGAATGCTACCAAACATATACTAAACAACATCTAAATACCACAATTAAACATAAATTACAGCAAAGGCGCACATGCTAAAACCGAAATTTTAAAAGATCTCCTTTGTTTTAACATGAATTGAAGCGATAGCAATAACAAGGCAGTTCATAGCAAAACATATGGCATCTAAAACAACAATATAAACGAATATAGCATCAACATAAGACAATAATACTAAAGCCAACCACTCCATAAACTATGGCTAAGCAAATAAGGACCACAAGCACACAAAAGTTATTCCAAACACCTAGTTCATGGAACTTATTATGAACTTGACTAAACAATAGTAAATGTGGCTGGACTATGTGAAGATGTGTAGCTATTTCCCCTTCCCACATGTCGGTGTCATGGTACCTAAAATAAACAACATAAACACAAGCGTGAGTTCATCACTCAGCAAGTATATTGCAATGGTACAAAAATAAACAATTACATGGCTACAACAACTCACATCATGTATGTCATCTCATTCATGATCACAAATCATTATCATCATCATTATGATGTAATGCGATGCGATGCTCATATCTCCTTGGAAACTCATACCGGTATGGTTGAGTACACACCCGTCGGTGTGCACCCTCTCCCCCCTTCCATCCCGAAGATGGAGGGTGCCTACTCCTCGCCTGCTCACCGCGGTGAATGGAATCACGATGTATGACTTACTCATTGGCTCTCCGGAATAGTCATAACTTTCTCACCAACCTTCCCCGGACTAGTTATGACTTTCTCACCGCCCGGGCCATGTAACATGCCATGTATACAAATATGTGTCGGGACCCGAATTTGCAAATCCGGACCCTCTGTGTATTCAGCACTAGTCCAGGAACGCGCTAGTGCAAACAGTCTCAACATTGGCAAATATCACAATCATACTCAACGAATAATAGGGTACTTTAATTAGTTAACCAAACTGGTTGCTCGACCATATGGTCAAGTTACAAATATACGCCTCGCAGGGTGAAACTTATTAAAAGAGAAATAACTGCAGCGGAAAATAAGATAACTTCGTGGCGCCATCCAGTATACCACAGTAACCGACCGTGGGCTCGCTCCTAGTTAGACGGTTCCTCCGAAGCTCCTCCTCCAAAGCTGGTGTAGACTCCTCTTTAACTGGTGTTGTATTGCGGCAAGGGTGAGTACTTGGTACTCAGCAAGTCATGCACGGAATGCAACTAATATACTACATGCATGGCTTAGTACAAAGGAATAGTTCAGGTATATTTGGCAGAGAACAAAGATTTAACAAGTATCATAAGTAGTTTCGAAAGCAGTAAAAACAAGTATAGCATCAATAACTTTTCCAGGAGTTACATAAACATCTTTCCCGATTCCAATCCACATTTCCATCAACATCATTAATAAACCAAACCCAACCTTTCAAGACCAAATTATTTTCAAGAAAGTCTAACCCTTAACTGTAATTCCTGTGTGATGTCCAATACCGCAGACACGGCTATTCGAATAGATTTTACACTTTGCAGAGGTTATGCACTTTACCCACAAGATACAGCCAAACACCACAAAGACGAGTGTCCGTAACAAAGTCTTTCGAAAACTTCTAACAGCACAAGTGGTCCACCCCGGTGATTGCACACTAACCCTTCTCTTAGCGAAGGCGAAGTTTAGGCCAATCCACCGTTAGATGGGTACCTGGCCGCAGCCCTGACGCTTCCTCTCGTACAACTACACAAAGCGTGTAGTTGACATCCTGAGGTCCCACAGGTACGTTATTAGCAACTTATTCAACTAGGTCCGTCCTATTACAGACATGTGGTTGCACGTTTGACTCAGTTCAAAGGCTTGCAAGGTTAAGTCCTTAGGGTGACCAGGGCAAGACTACCCGAAGAACCAAAACAACGTTCCTGGTGCCACAACTGGCCCACCCGATCATTCTTGCCACATTCCCCGGTCAAAAACTATTTATCAAACCCCAGTTGATTACCATGCACCACGTGCCATCAACATCACAACACATGATACCTTTCCAAAACAAGTTCTATATATCATTAAGTCAATATTAACATTTGATTGTCCAAAATCATGTCATGAGCACGTAGCAGGTCTAAGCAATATACTACAACGATCTAAATTCCCATGTTGGCAATTTAATAATGTCCAACTATTTAATCCTCAACTAGGGTGACAAGGGGGTCATGGCATATATTTAATTAACCAAGGTGTCATACAACAATTTGGCATTTATCTAATTTCCCAAAATTAAATAAAGCATTTTCTAATTAAACTAGAATGCAATAGTTTAAACCAATTTAATTTGAAAATGGGATCAATATGGTCAAAGCACAACTTGCCTTCAAAAAGTACTTGTTCTTGGTCCTGAGCTGGCCACGTGGCTAGATCTCGGCCGTTGATTTGAAAATCAACAGCCCAGATTGGATCTGGGTTCACGCGTAGGAAAACTACTCGGCTGATCTAGACCGTTCGATCTTGATCGGACGGTCAAGATCCAATCTAAGGTTTACAACGCAGCTAACCCTAACCGTTCGATCTAGATCTAACGGCTGAGATCTATCCTAGCTCAGTGCGGTTTAGGCTACGTGGCACAATCTAAACCGTTGGATCTAGATCCAACGGTTGGAAATAGATCTGGGAATTTCAACGTGGAAACTCACTGGGGTGACGTGGCGCGATGTGGGCCCTTGGATCTGGATCGGACGGTGGAGGGAGCTCGAACGACGCGGTGGCCAGCGTGAGCAAGGTCACCGAAGACGGAGACGGCGACACGTCCAACGGTGTTGCGGGTCCTCTCCGGCGAAGTGAGTGGTACTCACCGACGCGGCTTGACCTCGCGATTCCGGATCTGGGCTCAATGGCGGCGGAAACGGCGCAAAACCGCGGTTGAACGCACGGCCAACTACGACGAGCGATTGCGGCGCAACCACGGCGGCTTGAGCTCGGCGGGCTAGGGCTACGGGTGCGCACGTAAGTCGGCAACACGACAGCGGCGGCGGCGCATTAAATAGGGCCCTCGGCGTCCGTGAAACACGCGGAAACCGAGGTCCACTCCGTTACGGCGGCAGAATCCGAATTGGATTCGAATTGGCTGACGTGGCTCAACATCGGCCGTTGGATCAAGATCCAACGGTGCGGGGGTTTGGGCGGAGTGCAGCTCGGGCGTATTTGGCTGCTCGGTCGGGCTCGAGATCGAACTACGTGGCTCAATCTCGGCCAGATTCGATCTTGATCGGACGGTCGAGGAGATAGGAGGGATTAAGCGTGGGTTCGGCGAATCAATTTGGCTGAATTCGGACTCGAAGTCGACTTCGGACTTCGGAGTCGATCGGATGAACAAGACAAACCAACTCGCATTTTCCAGCGATTAAATAATCCAATTAATTCTCGAAATTCATTTAATTCATTAAAAATAGCAAAACACTCGAGAAAAATCCGGAAAAATTACGAAAAATATTTTGGAACATTTTGGACTCAAATAAAATATTTCCAACAAAATTTTATTTGCAAAATCAAATTCTTTAATTATTTCAAAAGGGAATAAATTCAAATAAATTCCAAATAAATTCTAGAAATTCCAAAATTCACCAAAGTGCCAAATCACACATGAATTTAATAAAAGCTAAATTTTGGGGTGTTACAATATGCCAACATCATAATTAACTTGTACATTAACACATGGCATCATAACATAGTAAACATGCTCATCATAACATTGGCAATCATTAAAGCATGGCAAGTGATCATATCATATAATCAATTTCATCTATTATCAAAAAGCAACCTACAAACCGCTATCCATTACAATACACTTGCCTCAACCACGGGCAACAGATTGGATGGAAGTAGAAGGCACTCCTGGGGTCACACCACCTGCATATAGGTATCACACACTCACAATCATGTCCACAAAACAGTACGCTAACCCTCATCTACCCCGACATTGCCAACTACTAGCAAAACCCAAAAACAGAGGTTCTGTCCCGCCAGGACAGCAGCCTTCCAAAAGGCATAACTCGGGTTCTAAAACTCCGAATCAATTAAACGAGTACATCCTCGCGTAGCTTAGGAAATTTCCCAACTTTTTCTAAGTATATGGAAAGACTGATTCGGACCCTAAAGTTGTTTAATCTACAAAATACCGAGATCTGTTCCAATCACGTCACAGATTTTAACACGCTCGGTAAAACAGCCATAACTTTCAAACGGATGATCGGAATTGGACGTTCTTTATATCCACGGAAAGATATGGAAATTATCTACAACTTCTTCAACAGGTGGACGTCCAAATTCGGACCCTAAATTGGCAAAAAACCAAACCCTAGGTGGACTGCTCATGCTGTCCGAAACAGAGAACGTGACCACTTCTAGAATTCATCTAATCTACTCAATTCCAGCAACACCAATTGATCTAAAAACATGATATTGATCCTTAGAACAGTACCTAGCCCAACCCCAAGGAGTCCCATGGCCATACCTTCGCCCGACGCACGAAAACCCAATAGATCTCCTCCCGGATCGCTCCTCGCTCCTCGCTCCAACGGATGGATCCTCGAGATGCAGGGGTGGGGAGGCTACCCTAGGGCAGAAAGGGGTGGAGGATAGGTGGTGGAGAGTTGGAGAGCCAAGGAGGCAAAGGGGGAGGTGGGGCGCATGCAAGGGAGTGGGGGACGTGGGGTGTGGCGGCTAGGGCATGGAGGGAGAGGGAGTGAGGGCGCACATGGGCTGGGTGGGGGCGCACCAAGGGGCAGAGGGAGCCCCTTTTTACCAGCCCAAACAAAATCCTAATCCTAGATGGACTCATACTCCATCCCACCAAAGCCCACAACCCATTCTTTTAGGCCCAAACTCCCCTAGAAAGGCCCAAACTCCCGGAAACGGCCCGAAAACGCAATTAAACCTCATACCATATGGTTTTAACCTCCAATAGCATATTTCATAATGTTTTTGACCTCATCATGCACAGTTTATAAGGTTACTACACTTCGTGGTGTCACAACGACGGACCAAAAAATATGGTCCGGCGTACACATGAAAAAGTCACTCGAAAAACCATTCACGACGGACCAAAAAATTTGGTCCAGCGTACATGTAAAACTTACTGTTTTTAAGAACTTGGTCCCGCACAAAAACCTTCAGAAGCACATTTACGACATACCAAAAAATTTGGTCTGTCGTACATGGGAAAACGAGGTTGCCAAAAACATGTTCACGTAGGACCAAAAAATTTGGTTTGTCGTACTTGGGAAAATGAGGTTGCCAAAAACATGTTCACGTAGGACCAAAAAATTTGGTTTGTCGTACATGGGAAAATGAGGTTGCCAAAAACATGTTCACGTAGGACCAAAAAATTTGGTCCATCGTAGATGGGAAACTTACTATTTTCTTTAAGTTTGGTCCGGCGCCAAAGCGAAACTTACTGTTTCTTGTCAAATTGTCAAAACACATGAACAAACACATTTTGCAAATTCAATTCTAAGCCAATTTTTCAGCACATGATTTCACACTCTAAGTCATGCGTCGGATAATTCTCCTCATGCGGTCTCAACTATCTTGACGCATATGCAACAACCTTTCTGTTCTGCATCAACACACATCTAAGTCCTTGGCGCGATGCATCACAATAAATATCGAAGCTTTGATTGACGTACGGTAGAACTAACACCAATGCTGATGTCAATCGTTTCTTCAGCTCCTGAAAACCTTTCTCGCACTCCAGCATCCATGTGAACTTCTTCTCCTTCTTCAACAATTGCGTAAGGGGTCTCGCAATCGTTGAAAAGCCTTCGATGAAGCGGCGATAATAACCTGCCATCCCAAGAAAACTCCGAATTTGGGTCACGGTCTTCGGCTGCTCCCAATGTAACACAGCTTCTACCTTGCTTGGATCAACAGTGACTCCTTCTGCGGTCATCACGTGTCCAAGAAACTCCACCTTGTCTTTCCAAAAATCACACTTACTGAACTTGGCGAAGAGTTGCTGTTCCCTCAGCTTCTCCAACACTAGTCTCAGATGTTCTGCGTGCTCTTCTCTTGACTTGGAGTAGACTAAGATATCATCTATGAACACAACTACAAACTTATCCAGGTATTCCATAAAAATGTTGTTCATCATATTCATGAAGTAAGCTGGCGCATTCGTCAGACCGAAGGACATAACAGTAAACTCGTAATGTCCATATCTTGACGAGAATGCGGTCTTCGAAATATCCTTTGATCGGATCATCAACTGGTGATATCCTGAACTCAAATCAATCTTGGAGAAAACTCCGGCTCCTCTCAACTGGTCAAACAGATCATCGATCCTTGGTAGCGGATACTTGTTCTTCACGGTGACTTCATTGAGTGGACGGTAATCAATGCATATCCTGAAACTCCCGTCCTTCTTCTTGACAAACAGAACTGGCGCTCCCCACGACGACGAACTCGGTCTAATGAATCCTTTTTTCCATCAGCTCCTCAAGCTGCTTCTTCATCTCTACTAACTCCTCGGTTGACATCCGATGGGGTCTCTTTGCTATTGGTGTTGTTCCGGGTACTAACTCAATCACAAATTCTATGTCTCTGTGTGGCGGCATTCCAGGCAAATCTTCGGGAAAAACATCAGGATACTCATTCACCACTGAAACATCTTCTATGCTGATTGCCTTCGTGCTGTTGACCATCAGCTGTCCATCTCGAACGACGGTTGCTTGAAATTCCACTTTTCTTCCACATGGGCTCTCAACTCATATGACTCTTTGTCCATAGTCCAACATGGCCTTGTGCTGGGATAACCAATCCATTCCCAAGATAACATCTAGGGTCTGGGTTTCCAACATAATAAGGTTCGCTAGGAACTCTACCCCATTTATTAATATTCTTACCCCAAAACATCCTACTTTCGTTCGGAGTTCGGAACCAGGGGTTTGAACTAGAAGCATGCATTTAAGTCTTGCAATCTCTAAATCATTCTTACCAGCAATACCTTGAGAAACAAACGAATGCGAAGCTCTAGAGTCAAACAAAACTATTGCAGGTACTGAGTTAACAAGTAACTTACCCAGTACGATGTCCGTGGCATTCTGAAGTGCATCTGCGGTGACATGGTTGACTCGGCCTCTCACCACGGTGCAGGCGCGGCTCCTGGCCGTGCTCTCCCGTGGTTGGCTCTCGTGCGGGGTCCCTGGCCGTGTGGATCCCAGTTGACAGCGAACTAGGGTCACTCCTGCTGTCTTCTTAGGGCAATTGTTGGAGAAGTGCCCTGGCTCGTTGCATGTGTAGCATCGTCTACTGCTCCCTGTTGACTGCCCGAAGCGGCGTTTCTGGCTGGAGCTGGTGTCTGGTAACCCTGGTTAGCAGGCCTCGCTGCTGGCGACGGTGTCCTTGCTGCATTCTGTGGCTGGAATCTGAAAAACTGATTTGGCGCAACCCTCAAACGTTGCTGCGCTCCCTGACGCGATCCCTGCTGTTGCATTCTGCGCTTCCGGTTCTCATCCTGTTCCTTGCGCTTGTCCTCAAGGATGAGCGCCTTGTTCACCAACTCTTGGAAATCTGGAAAGGTGTGGGTGATCAGTCCCACCTGCAGTCCAGAGTTCATTCCCTTCAAGAAACGAGACCGCCTGGCCTTGTCTGTTGCAACATCCTCAGGTGTGTAGCGTGCCAACTGTGTAAACTTGTTCAGGTAATCAGCCACTGACTGGCTGCCCTACTTCAAAGCCCTGAACTCTTCCTTCTTGAGGTCCATAATTCCCTCCAGCACATGATACTGGCGGAAAGCAGCTGCGAACTCCTCCCAAGTGATATCCTGTGGGTTCTCCCGCGTGGCGCAGAAGTTCTCCCACCATTCAGCTGCAGTTCCTTCTAGCTGGTGAGAGGCGTAGAGCACCCTCTCATTTCCCACACATTGGGTAATGTGCAACTTCCTCTCAATTGACCTTAACCAATCATTCGCCTCCAGTGGATTGGCGTTTCCAGAGAAGATGGGCGGATGAGTCCTCATGAATTCGGACAACACTGAGCCCTGACGCTGTCCTTGATTTACTTGATTAGCGGCGGCCTGAGCAGTGACGTGCTGCATCTACTGCATCATGGCATGCATCAGCTGTGTCTGTGCAGCAAGAAAGGCTCCAAAGTTCTGCATGTCCACTAGCGGTGCTGGTTGCGGTGTAGGTGCTCCATCATTGGGGTTCACTACGGGGCGAGAACCACTCCCGTTGCCTCCAAGGTTTCCGCGGGTGTTCACCATCTGTCGATTACTCCAAGGTTTTTAGAGATGAAAGGGAAACAAGCATAGACAAGTACTAGGGAAACTTATGCGGGAAAAAGGTGTAACTCAAAATCCAACTTTATTAACTAATCGCTAATAACTAGGTATGGTTGCTTACAATGCCTAGGGGCCTTGCAACACATATCACACACTCTGCAAGCAATGGAAATCCAAATCGACTAACACTGGAGTCTAACGCCTCTAAGGGTGACTCTTTATTCCAATACGCAACTCGGCAAAGGAGTCTCAACTGCAAAACCTATGCTCACTCATCAAGAAAACCTCCACTACCTCCTTTTGGTGGATGCGGCGGCATAGGTGCGAAGCGATCACCGTGCCCCACATCGGCAGTTGTCGAAGAAACGGCATCGTCCTCAGGCTCAGGCTCCGACTGTGGCTCGAGCTGCGGCTCCTCGGGATCTAGCTCGTGCAGCTCCAATACTGGCTCTAGCTCCTGTCCGTACAACGCAATTTCTAGCTCGTCGATCCATCGCAGAAGATGAGACATATACTCTTGAACTTCCTGCAGACTTTTCTTCTCTTTCTTGACCTCCTCACGGGCCTTCTGCAGCTCCTGCATCGTATCATCAAGTGCATCCTCCTGCGCGACGACGAACATCGCCATGTGTGTGACGGTGACATCTTCATCTTCAATCGGCTCTCGCTCGATCCTGTTGTCTCGGCGTGAGTGGTGACGAAACACTGTGCCTTCTAGCTCTCGGGAATAGGTGCGAGCAATGTGCCTCATAGCCCGGCGTGACACCTCCTGGATTCTCATCTCAAATGTAGACCTCCTGGCTGTGAAGTAGCATTGGCGACTGAACTTTGTCTTCTCTCGAGCGTACACTGTGATCTTGACGTCCCATGCCGTGACCAATCCAACCTGCACTATGGTGATTCCCTGGTAAAGTGGCCTCTTGAAACCTCCAAGTACCTGCAGCATACGCCACAACTCAGCGGCATAGCCTCCTGCACGCTCGGCGTAGTTGTTCTTCATCAACATTTGCCAAAAGACACTCGCGTAAAAATGCAACATTTAAAATCAAGGTGGAAATAGAAAGAACTAAGCAAGGGGGTATGAACAAGAAAGAAGGGGATAAGTCGAGAATTCATTCATTACCTTGACAACTTTTAACTTTAGAAAATAGGTTTTATCCTCACTACGACCATTCTAACTAAGGGTAGTTCTACAGTCAGTATGGCTCTGATAACACCTCTGTCGGGACCCGAATTTGCAAATCCGGACCCTCTGTGTATTCAGCACTAGTCCAGGATCACACTAGTGCACATAGTCTCAACATCGGTATATATCACAATCATACTCAATGAAATAGTAAAGTATCTTAATTAAATAACCAAACTGGTGGCCCGACCTTATGGTCAAGTTACAAAGATACGCCTCACAGGGCGAAGACTTATTAAAAGAGAAATAATTGCAGTGGAGTAAAGTAGATTTCGTGGCGCCATCCAGTATACCACAGGCAATTGACTGGGCCCGCTCCCTAGTTAGACGGCTCTTCCTGGTACTCTTCCTCCAAAGCTGGTGTTGACTCTTCTTCAATTGATGTTGTATTATGGCAAGGGTGATTACTTGGTACTTAGTAAGTCATGCACAGAATGACAACTAATATTCTACATGCATGGCTTATTACAAAGGATAGGCTAACAGGTTCATTTGCAGTAAAGTAGCATGAGTAAATACAAAAATAGATTGCAAGCGGTAAAACAATAATGAATAGAGTACTTTTCACGATGATCTCACAAATACAACATTTTTCGATGCTAGGCCCAACTCATCATTCCAAACCAACCATCTTTCCAAAGTCAAGTCATTTTGTGAAAGTCTAACCCTTGACTGTAATTCCCGAGCAATGTCCAATGCCGCGGACTCGGCTATTCGAATAGATTTTACACTCTGCAGAGGTTATGCACTTTACCCACAAGATACAGCCAAACACCACAAATGCGAGTGTTCCTAACAAAGTCTTTCGAAAACTTCTAACAGCACAAGTGGGCCTCCCCGGTTATTGCACACTAACCCTTCCCTTAGCAAAGACGAAGTCTAGGCCAATCAACCGTTAGATGGGTAACTGGCCGCAGCCCCGGTACGCTCCCCCGTACAACTACACAAAAGGTATAGTTGACAACCCAAGGTCCAACAGGTACGTTATTAGCAACTTAATCAACTAGGTCCGTCCCATTACAGACATGTGGTTGCACGTTTGACTCAGTTCAATGGCTTGCAAGGTTAAGTCCTTAGGGTGACCAGGGCAAGACTACCCGAAGAACCAAATCAACTTCCCTGGTGCCAATCATGGCCCACCATATCATTTTTGCCACATGCCCTGGTCTAAATCTATTTATCAAACCCCAGTTGATTACCATGCACCACGCGCCATCGATAACAACATCAATAACACATAACACTTGTCAAAAACATGTTCCATATGTCATTAAGTCAGTGTTAACATGTAATTATCCAAAATCATGTTGTGACTACGTGGCAGGCCTAAGCAATATACTACAACGGTCTAATTACCCATGTTGGCAATTTAATAATGTCGAACTAAATAATCCACAACTAGGGTGATAAGGGTTTATGGCATATAAGTAATTAATCAAGGTGTCATGCTGCAATTTGGCATTTATCTAATTTCCCAGAATTATTTAAAGCATTTTCTAATTCAATTAGCATGCAATAATTTAAATCAGATAGATTTCAAAAATGGGATCAATATGGTCAAAGCATAACTTGCCTTCAAAAAGTACTTGTTCTTGCTCTTGAGCTGGCTCCTAGGTCACACTTCAGCTTCGAAGCCTTCGGGTACTTCAACGTCTACTCGTAACGCGTGCAAATAACAATAAATATATAAAATAGTACAAAAAAAGTGTTCAAAACTTCAAATAAGATTCATAAACAGAGAGAGCATAATTTTAAAATTTTTAGAAATTTGAATCGCCCAAATCGGAGTTGAATTGCAAAAGTTATAATTGTTTAAAGTTTAAAGAATCTATTAATTAAATATAAATAGAGGAAAATTCATGTCCAAAAATTAATTAAAATTCATATTCAAGTAGATCTCAATTTTATGAAAATTTAGAAACTGGAATCGTTCAAATCGGAGTTAAAATGCAAAAGTTATAAGCGTTTGAAGTTTGAAAATTCAAATAAATCAATAAACCGAATTAATTCATTTATTTTTCTATTGAAAATCTGATTTATGACGTTAGCCAGTCCATGGACTCGGTCCACGGCCGGGCCTGGTCCACCATGGACTCGGTCCATGGGTTCACGTGTCAGCGACACGTGGGACTCATCGGCGACGGCCCGGTGATGTCGCGACGGCTTCGGGCCGAGGCTACCGACACGTGGGCCCCACGTGACGTCAGCATGACGTCACGGGTGACGTCATGGAGATGTTGGGCTAGCCACTAACATGCGGGCCCCTCGCTGACGTCACGCGCTGACGTCATCGACGACCGGGCGCGACCGCCCTGACAGCGCTTGTTCGGCTCCCTCACATGTGGCATAATCTGGGCCGTTGATTTGAAAATCAACGGTCCAGATCAGATCTAACCTCACGCGTTTAGAAATAACGCGGTTGATCTGGACTGTTCGATCTTGATCGGACGGTCGAGATCCGATCGGGTTTCACCGCGTCTCTGGGGGTGACGTGGCTTGACCCGGCGCGCGACACATGGCGGGCTCTACGCCGCTCGATCTCGATCGAACGGTTAGGATCGCTCTAGGCACGGTGCGGTTACGGCTACGTGGCTCCATCTAAGCCGTTGGATCTAGATCCAACGGTTGGGATTGGATCGAAGAACCGCAACGTGGATTTGTTACGGGGTGACGTGGACAAACGTGGATCGTTGGATCTTGATCCAACGGTCCAGATCTAATCTGGTTTTCTACGGTCTCGGGGAAACGTGGACTCACCGTAGCCGTCCGATGAAGATCCAACGGTGCACAGAGCTCGTGGATGGTGATGGTGTCGCGGCGGAGTTGGGTGGCCGGAGACGGTGACGACGAACAAGCCCGCGACGCTTCGGGGATCCTTCGTCGAGATGAGTGGTACTCTCCGACGCAGCTTGATGCAGCGGTTCGGGATCTGGGCTCGATCATGGCAGAGGACGGCGGAGTCGACGGCAAATGACGGAAAACCGCGGCGGAACCCTAATCCAACTACGGCGAGCTCTAGCGGGCGAACGGCGGCTCAAGCGCGAAGGTCTAGGGCTACGGGTGCGCAAGGAAGAGGGCTACGCGATGGTGGTGGCGGTGCTTTAAATAGGGGCCTCAGCTTTCGAAAATCACTTTAAACCGAGGTCCACCCATCACGCGCGAAATCTGAATTGGATTTGGATTGGGCGATGTGGCGCAACGGTGGCCGTTGGATCAAGATCCAACGGTTGCACGCGAATGGGTTTGGTCCGGTCAGTCCGGCTCGGGTCGGACTCGAGTCAGACTCGGGTCGGATGAACAGTGCTAACCCGATAGATTTTCCAGTGATTAAATAATTTAATTAATTTCTATAAATTCAAATAATTCGAGAAAAATAGCAAAATAATCAGAAAAATTCTGGAAAATACTTTGAGACATTTTGGACTCAAATAAAATATTTCCAACAAAACTTTATTTAAAACTTTTAATTCTTTAATTATTTCAAAAGGGAATAAATTCAAATTAAATCCAAATAAATTCAAATAAATTTCAGAAAATTCCAAAAATTCACAAAAGTGCAAAATAACATTCAAACTTATGAAAAGCAAAAATTGGGGTGTTACATTGTGCCATGGAAAGGATTTGCCATTCATCTTGGTTATACCAAATTGATTTCACTCAAGCAAGTGATCGTACAGTAAAGGGGCTGCTGTTAGCACATGTGGGATGTGGTTGTCTTGCCTGAGACTACTTAAGGACTTAATCTTGTCCACTATTGAACTGAGCCTAATTGGACAACCACATATGTAGTATGGGGCATACACTTTGAATAATTTGTAATATCTAAATTTGAGTACTATTGTGGTTGTGTGGGATCCGGGATGGACTGTAGACTCACATGGAGTAAGAGGGGCCATCAAGGGTGAAACCTTAGTAGGCACATCGAATTTAGACAAAACATTGTAAAGGCTTTGTTATGATTTTCTTAGTCGCACAACTAAGGAAGTGTGTAATGACCGATATTATAAGAATGATCATATCTTGTGGGTAAAGCTGTACAACCTCTATAGAGTGTGTCAAACTATTCGAATAGCCATGTTTGCGGTCATGGACATGCCTGGGAATTTCACATGTGGTATATAATTTTCATAAAATGTTCAAAGTTGGAATTGTTGGAAGTGAACGGAAAGTTCACTATTGTTTTTATTGTCAAGAGTTAATACTGTTGAGTTCAGTGTTTGATGATAGTTTCAGATGGTGATGGGTGATGCCTCACCACTCTTTGTTACTGTCTACCATTAGTTTACCAGTTATTTATTATCTTTTGTCAAATATAATTTGAATCTATTTATTGTATTTACATTCAAGTTATTACCTTCTGCAAAATTACTTTTTGCAAAAGAACCATAAAACTATCCTTTATCAAGCCATGAATTATTTGCATCATTCACTACGACTTGCTGAGTACTTTTTGTACTCATGACTTTATGCTTTTATTGATCCGCTTCGAGGAAGAACAAGAAAATACCGAAGTTCTACGAGGAGGAGTACTATGAAGACTACGTGAACTAGGAAGGTGTTTCCCCAGATGATTGCGTGTGGTATGTCGTATGGCCGAAATTATTTTATTTCCGTTGCAAGAGTTTATTTGTTTCTTAAGCACTTAAGGCACAGTTATGTAAACATTGACCGTAAGGTTTGTTGTTACTATTTATTACTTTCTTAGTTAATTCGTAGAATGGAATGATATTTCATCTTTATTGCTACTGTGTGCACTAGCATGATCCTGGACTAGTACAGTATATACAGAGGGTTTTGGATTCATAAATCTGGGTCCCGACAATGGTCCAACTCAACTAATTGGGAATGCCTTTCCAAAGACATTGGATGGAAAAAATCTGGAGATCATTTTAAAAAGAATGGTTTGATATGTTTGATTGGTTGGAATATGTCGGGACCCCGAATTTGCAAATCCGGACCCTCTGTGTATTCAGCACTAGTCCAGGAACGCGCTTAGTGCACACATCTTAACATCGGTAAATATCACAATCATACCAATCGATATTATCAAAAGTGCTTTATTTAAATAACTAAATCGTTACTTGACCTTATGGTCAAGTTACAAATGTATGCCTGCAAGGCGAAACTTATTAAAAGAGAAATAATAGCAAATGAAAATCAAATAACCCGTGGCGCCATCCAAGATACCACAGGCAATCGATCGGGCTCGCTTCCTAAGTAGACGGATCCTCTTGGAGTTCCTCCTCCAAAGCTGGTGCGATCTCTTCTTCAACTGATATTGTGTTGAGGCAAGGGTGAGTACTTGGTACTCAAGAAGTCATGCATGAATGCAAGCTAATATACTATATGCATGGCTTGATACAAAGGAATAGCTCAAGGTATATTTGCGATGCTTGACATTCGAAAAGTAATATAAGTAGATTCGAAGCGAGAGAAATAAGTAAAGCGTAAATAACTTTTCAAGAAGTTTAATAAACATTTTTCCCCATCCTAAACCATATTTCCATCATCTTCATTATTAAACCAAACCAACTTCCAAATCCAAGTTATTTTCGTAAAATCTAACCCTTGACTGTAATTCCCGAGCATTGTCCAAAGACTGTGGACTCGGCTATTTAAATAGATTCTAAACTCTGCAGAGGTTATGCACTTTACCCACAAGATACAATCAAACACCACAAAGGCGAGTTCCTCAGAATAAAGCCTTTCTAAGCCTCAAACAACACAGTGGTCCTCTCGGTTCGTGCTCTACACCATCCCTTCCCTTAGCCAAGGCGAAGTATGGGACCAACACACCGTTAGATGGGTATCTCGGCCACGACCACGATACGCTCCTCGCACAATCACACAAACGGTGTAATTGACACCCGAGGCTCCACAAGCGAGTCCTTAGCGACTTAGTCAACTAGGGCCGCCCCATTCCACGACCATGTGGTTGCAAGTATGACCCAGTTCAAAGGCTTGCAAGGTTAAGTCCTTAGAGTGACCAGGCAAGACTACCCGAAAAACCAAATCAACACTCCCAATGCCACAACCGGCCCACCTTGATTACTCTTGCCACATGCCCTGGCCAAAATCGTTTATCAAACCCCGCTTGATTACCATGCACCACGTGCCATCAACATCACATGATACTTTTCCCAAAACAGGTTCAATATATCATTAAGTCAATATTAACATTTGATTGTCCAAAATCATGTCATGAGCACGTAGTGTGCTCTAAGCAAGATACTACAACGGTCTAAACCCATGTTGGCAATTTAATAATGTCCAACTAGTAAACCACAACTAGGGTGACAAAGGGTCATGGCACATACTTAAGTAATCAAGGTGTCATATAGCAAATTGGTATTTATCTAACCCCGTGTTTAAACAAAGTATTTTTCTAATTGAACTAGCATGCAATAGTTTAAATCAAAATAGATTTCAAATAGGATCAACATGGTCAAAGCACAACTTGCCTTCAAAAAGTACTTGCTCTTGGTCTTGAGTTGGATCCCGAGTCAACACTTCTCCTTGAATCCTTCCCAGCACTTCAACGCTCTACTCGTAAAGCGTGCAAATAGCAAATACACGAATAAACAATAGGCAAAAGTATCCAAACATCCAAATAAAATCCATAAACAGAGAGAACATAATTTTCTGGATTTTTAGGAACTGAATCGTTCAAATCGGAGTTAAAATGCAAAAGTTATGATTTATTAAAGTTTAAATAATCAATTAAATAATATTACAGAGAAAAACTTTAGTCCAAAAATTAAATAAAATTCATATCTGAGTAGATCTGAATTTTATACAAATTTAGAAATTTGAATCACTCAAATCGGAGTTGAAACGCAAAAGTTATAAGCGTTTGAAATTTGGAACAAAATCTGAAATCATTATTCGAATTAATAAATCATTTTCTTTTTTCGGAAATTAATTATTGCGTCAGCATGGACACGTGGCAGCCTCTGATTGGGCGGCTGACGTCAGCCGGTCCATGGACTTGGTCCATGCTTGGCTCGGGTCTACCGTGGACTCGGTCCACAACTCACGGTCGCTGACAGGTGGGGCCTACAGATGACGCCATTCTTGGCGTCGGCCTGACACTTGGGACAGTCGGCGACAAGCGGCCCCACCGTGACGCCGGGCCGATGTCGCCATGGTGCAGTTCATTTGTCCGTGACGCTGGCCCGCCGTGTCGGCGACATCGCGTGTCTTGGCTGGTTCTTGGCGCCGATCACGACGGCCTTCCAGGACGCGTGGCACAATCTCGGCCGTTGATTCGAAAATCAACGGCCCAGATTGGATCGGGTGACGCACGTTCTGGGGTGAACGTGGCTAATCTGGACCGTTGGATCTAGATCCAACGGCTGGGATTAGATCCGAGGATCTAGACGTGATCTCACCGTGACGGTCAGATCTGGATCGGACGGCTGTCCGAGCTCGCGAGGTTGATGTCGACGCGGCGGCGTTGGCTTGGCCTGAGACGAAGACGACGACCTCCGTCGCGGCGCTTCGTGCAACTCCGGCGTGAAGGCCGGCACTCCCGAGCGCGCGGCGCGACACGGCGATCTCGGCCTGGGTTTGGTGTCGCGGAAGACGGGCGGATCTGGCGAGGATCAACGAAAAACCGCGGCGGAAGACCTCCTCTACTCCGGCGAGCAATAGCGGGGCGACGGCGGCGGCTCAGGCGAGGTGAGAAGGGGGCTCGGGTGCGGACGGTTGTGCGCTTCCCGATGGCGGCGGCGGCGTATTTAAAGGGGGCCTCGGCTTAGTGTAGAGCGCGAAACCGAGGTTGACACTGATGGCGGCGGAGGACTCGGCGAGGATCCGGCGAGGGCAGCAATCGCGGCCGCCCACGTGGCGCGATCAACGGCCACGATGGCTTGGCGCGACGGGTCCGGTCCGACACGGCTCGGAGTCGGGTCGATCGATCATGACCGTTGGATCTCGATCCGACGGTCCACGTGGGTTAAGGTTCAACGTGGTTCGGTCAAGTCGGCTGGCTCGGGTCGGACTCGAGTCCGACTCGGGTTCTGACTCGGTCGGAGGAATAGTACTTGACCCGAGTTGAATTTCCAGCGAATTAATATTTAAAATAATTCCCAGTAATTCATTTAATTCATTAAAAATAGCAAAAGACTCAGAAAAATTCCAGAAAAATTCTGGAAAATATTTTGGATCATTTTGGACTCAAATAAAATATTTCCAACAAAATTTTATTTGCAAAATTAAATTCTTTAATTATTTCAAAATGGAATAAATTCAAATAAATTCCAAATAAATCCAAATAAATTCCAGAAAATTCCAAAAATTCACCAAAGTGCCAAATCACACATGAATTTAAGAAAAGCAAAATTTTGGGGTGTTACAGAATATAGTATGGAAAAAGATACCGCATTTTGTCTCTATTGTTTCCTTTTCAATCAATATGTCGGTGGTCCAAATAGTTTTCACAATATTGTAAGGGATGAGTGTGAAGACTTCAAAAATCAACGGCCAAGTGTATACAGTAAAATGAGTATTTACACTTAAGAGGCAGAAATTGAATACAAAATTCATTTGACTGCATCTTTAGACTTTGCAATATATCTTATAGCACAAGGTGAAGCTTTTTGTGGACACGATGAATAATCTACTTCCGTTAACAAGGTTAATTTTAAAGAGTTGTTGGATTGGTACAAAGATAAGAAGGAAGTGAAGGATGCATTTGATATAGCTCCAGGGCATGCAGTTATGATTTCTCTAGATATTCAAAAGGAACTTTCGAAATGATGTGCATAAGAAGTCACGGAAGTGATTAGGGGTGAGATTGGAGATAGAAATTTTGTAGTGCTTATTGATGATTGTCAAGATGTATCAACAAAGGAGCTAATGGTAGTTATTGTGAGGTTAGTTCTACATTTTTTTAGTCATACTATTTATGTGTTATTGTGTTTTTCTAACTTTGCAAATTTTGTGACATATAGATTTGTCAACAATCAAGGGAATATCATGGAAAGGTTTCTTACTATTAAGCATATCACAAATTGTATATCTACGACATTGAAAGAAGCTTTGGTTGGTGTGTTTGGTCTACATGATGTACCAATTTCTATGCTATGTGGCCAAGGCTATGATGGAGTTTCTAATATGAGATATGAATTTAATGACTTGCAAAAACTTATTCGAGATGATAATCCATCGGCGTTTTATGTTCATTGTTTCACCCATCAGTTACAGTTGGTGGCTATCACTACCACAAGTTGTAGTACAGCTATTGCGGATTTTTTCAATTATGTTCCCCTGATGGTGACTATTGATGAGGACATCACTCCTTTGGATACACGCCTACATCATGGTCCTATGACATGAGCTCGTGCACGTCAATTAAATCATGTGGTGAGCTCGTTTCTCGCTAGTCATAGTAATATTATTGAGGATGGGATGCTACCAAGTATTTGTGATGTTTTATTGCTTAGAAACATGGGGAAGCGCCAACAGGACAACCACAAGTACTCGATTTGTTGGTGTGATACCACGGAGTGTCGTAATCTTATAAAATGTGAATGTTGAGGTCAAAAATATAATAAAATGTGAAATCGGAGGTTGAAACCATATGGTATGAGGTTTATTCGCGTTTCCGGGCCGATTCAGGAAGTTTGGGCCTTTCCGGGGAAATTTAGGCCTAAGGGAAAGGGTAGTGGGCTTTGGTGGGAAGGAGTTTGAGTCCAAGTGGGAGTGGGTTTCCTAGTTGGGGCGCCTCCCCCTGCCCTTCTTGTGCGCCCCAAGCAGCCCTAGCTGCCCCCCACTTCCTCCTCTTCCCCCAAGGTAGCCGCCACCCTCCCCCTTGTGTGCCACCCTCCTCCTCCCTCCTCCCCATTGCACCACCACCCCTCTCCTCTCCTCTCCACCACCCTTGCTGCCCTAGGGGAGTTCTCCACCTCACCACCCCGCAGATCCGTCCATTGGAGCGCTCCGCGACGAGGAGATCCGGTGGATTTGGAGCGAGGAAGGAGATCGCGCGAACCGGGAGGAGATCCATGGGTTCTTCGTTCATCGGGCGAAGGTGGTGTGACCCCGGGAGTGCCCTCATCCTCTCGCCAATCCGTCGCCCGAGGTTAAGGCAAGTGTATTGGAATGGGTATCGTTTAGATTATTGCTAAACTTGATTGGATACAACTTGCTTTATGATATGATGCTAAGAATGATGTTTGCCTATGACATGATGAACATGATTTCATATTGACTATGATTGTGTGGTATTTAATGTTTATGCCAATATTTACATGTTTATGTCATATGTGCATTCATAATGAAAGAGGTGTCCCATGTTGATGCGGGCCTCTGTGTTCACACGTAGTAAACACGAAAGACCTACCTCGTAGTCCCATCCACGTGTGTGCATGGGAGCGAGTCAGTAAGAGTAGGCACCCTCCATCTACGGGACGGAAGGGGAAGGGGGTGCACGCCGACGGGTGTGCACTCGGCAATACCGGTATGTGCTTCGTGGAGATATGAGCATTTGCATTGCATACATGATGATGATGAAATGAGTACAATGATGTTGAGACATGAGTATGATATTGTCGACGATCGATTTCGCCGGCAATGAGATTTGTGATTCTAGGGGATTTGTGCGGGATCTGAGCTTGATGGTAACACAGGATGCGAGGGCAGCCAGTGTTTAGACAGGTTCGGGCTCTCTCGGAGGAGATAATACCCTAGTCCTGTGTTCTTGGATATATGAGCATCCCCCTTTTTCTTGTTTCTCCCTCCTCCCCTTATATACTGGGGTAAGGGTACATGACAGATGGGCGCCACCGGGCTCTCCACATGGTGGCCTCACCAACACATATTTTGTCTTCGTCGGCTATGGCGCACTACGTCTTGGAGAGGTGGTTGTGCTTTCCCCGACCCACGCCTGCCGCCTGTCGAGTTCCAAATGCGTCTGCAGGCTCGCGAGTGTCAGCCGCATGCTTCGCTTTTGGCGGGTTGTTTGGGCGTGGCGCTAAGCTTCCCCAAGGATCGGGAGTTGCCTTGGGGAACAAGTCGAAAACCTCCTCCGGGCCCGTCGTGGTGCTTCGGGCTTTGGGCCTACTACTCCGCCTGCCTAGCCTGGGCCGGTATAGGCCCCACTTGCGGGACTCTATCTCGCATATCCCACAAAGAGCCCCCAAGTGCTTTAGGATCGGATTTCCGCCTCTTATCCTGTCATAAAGATTATACGGGAAAAAGATCGTAAAGAACTCGTAATGTGAAGCCAACGTGGTTGGTTGGCTCGTGGCCGAGTGGTACCCGCGCCCGTTCACGGTGCGCGGCAACCGGCTTGTCGATCAACAGCCCCTCGTGGGGCATACCGGAGTCTGTTGGCTCGTGGCCGAGTGGTACCGGCGCCCGCTCACGGTCTTGCGCTGCAATCGGCTTGTCGCCACCGGCCTCGTGGGGCGACTGTAGTCTTTGGCTCGTGGTCGAGTGGTATCCGCGCTGCTCACTGGCGGCGCTTGCAATCGGCACGTCGCTCACCGGCCTCGTGGGGCGTCAGTAGTCTTTGGCTCGTGGGTCGAGTGGTACCCGCGCCGCTGAAGGTGCGCGCAACCGGCTTGTCGCCACCGGTGGCCCTCGGGGCATACCGTAGTCTTTGGCTCGGGTCGAGTGGTACCCGCGCCCGCTCACGCGGCGCTGCAACCGCTTGTCGCTCACCGCCCTCGTGGGGCATACCGTATTCTTTTTGGCTCGGGGCCGAGCGGTACCCGCACCCGTTTACGGTGTGCGGTGATTGGCTTGTGAGGCCCAACCGACCCTCATGGGGCATACCTTGGTCATTCAGAGTAATGCCTGTGCCCGCTTACGGCTCACTGCTTCAGACCCTCATGGGGCGCATTCTCAAGACCGGTTTAGTGAAAATTACCACAAGCACTCCAATCACGCTAAGAAGCAGTGACCAACAATTGACCCCAAATTATGGGGCATACCGCTTGAGGATGTTCAGAAAGTGCCCGGCCCCAAGCTTCCGTGGCGGCCGGCGTTCGGGCCCATCATGGGGCGCACTTTATCCCAAACTTCGAACCAGACTTGACACCTGGTCGCGTTTTGCGCAACTCAGCTTTCGGCCCGACATGGGGCGTGCCCTAGATCTGGCCTGACCGAGCGCGAGGCCCTTGCTTTTCCCGCCAGAAGGCTTAAAAATTAAGGCTTATTCCTTATAAATGAGGGAAAACTTGCTAGGCGAAGATACCTTTGCCCTTCCCCCACCACGGTTGAGAAATCTTTAAGTCTCCTTTGGCGATTTGGGCGACCTAGGGTTTCTAGTTTCGCGCCCAAGACCCTCGGCGGTTCCTCCCACCGGTCTCCTTCACCGAGATGTCTTCTTCTTTGGAATCCTCATCAGCGTCGGAGGGTAACACCGACCCTGCAACCGCGGGGTGGGAGACCTCCATCACCACGACGTCCCGCTTGGAGGAGCTGGTCACCGCCGGCTTCCTTCCTCCGCTGGAGTTGATCTCCGCCCGTCCCGCCGCAGGTGACCCTTACCCCACACCTCTAGAAAATGAGATTGTGGTGTTCGAGTCCTTCTTCTGGCAAGGATTTAGCGTTCCTGGAAGCGCCTTCTTCCGGGGGCTCCTTCACTTTTACAAAATCGAGCTGATCAACTTGAACCCCAACTCCATTCTTCACATTACTATCTTCGTTCAGCTTTGCGAGGCGTATCTTGGGATACGTCCTCATTTTGACTTGTTCCGCTCCCTCTTCTTGCTCAAGCCTCATCCGAACCGGGCCGCCCCAAAGATCATTGGGGGCGCTGCTCCAAATGGCGAGAGGGCTTGAAGAAACAAGATTTCCTCATCCCCTCAAGACCTCCTCAAAGGTTGGAGGCGGGAGTGGTTCTATTGTGCCAATGTTGACCCTTTTCTCGCCCTTTACTGGCCGCGCCCTAAAGCTTCCTCGATGTTGGAGCGATGCCCTGATGGCGGCGGTTTGGACCAAGTCTCCGAAGCTTCGCATGGATTAACGATCTGAAGAACCGAGGGCTAACGGCCCCGGATCGCGATCGCCTTTGTGAAGCGCCAGTGCAGCCCTTAAAGGAGAGAATCCATTTGGGGTTCCAAAGACGGCGGGTCTCGTGATCCCACTCGGAGACGGACACGTCCTTATCGAAGGATGCATTGGCAGCGCGGGTAGTTGACCTCTTCGTGCCTGGCACTGTGATCACCAACAGGGGCTGCCCTCACAAATTTTCGGCGGCGAGGCCTCCACCTCCCGTAAGTGCACCACTCTCTCGAAAAACTGTCCCATGATTTTTTGCCTGATGTGTGATTCTGACAGGGTGCGATCGTTCCTTTTTCAGGAACGCGCGTCCTTCTTCTCTGACGCTCCGGTCGTCGGCCTCTCTCGGCTGAGGAATGCTCAGGCCAAGCGAGCGGCTGACACCTCGGCCGATGAGCTGCGCCGGGAATCGGCAGAGGAAGCTGCTGGCCTTTCGTCAGTCGGGCCTTCGACCTCCGCGTGCACCGATCATGGGCAGCCGCCACATTCTGCTCTCAGGCAGCTCCGGGCCGGTCTTTGGTCCGTTCCCCTCCGAGTGGTGCTTGGGACTCGGATGAGACTCGGGATGAAATTCAAGAAATCCAGGAGGTATTCTTTTGGGCTATCCTCGCTCTTTTGTTATTACCGTGTCGAGATGTTTTCCTTTTGCCGATTCAGACTCCTACTATGGACGTCCCAGTGGAGGGGTCTCTGAAAAGGAGCCCTGTGCACCGGCTTCTCAAGGGGACCCCAGCGTCGGCCAGGTCACCCTCCCCGTCGGCTGCTGGGGCGTCGCCACCTGGTGCCGGCGGCCCGACCGTTGAACCATCTGGTGGTCCGGCCGTCGACGAGCTTGACCCGGCACCGTCTCTCGAAGTGGAGGAGGTACATCGAGAGCCACCGCCGCTCGGTCCTCTGCCGAAGCCCCCGAATTGGACCGTATGGTGGGAGGGGGGTTCCGACTGGAACGGGATGGAAGAGGACGAAGAGACGGAGAGAGCGGCTCGGACGGAGCTTTACAAGCTCACCGTCAGGTGTAGCACGCTCGTCAGGGTGAGTTTCTTGTCTTTCTTCAGTCTGTTTCCTGCTGGCCTCCCCCTGAGATTCTGCCCTGTTACCTAGGACATGGGGGAGCGCTCGGAGCAGAGGTCGTAGTTTTTTTGGAAAGTGCTCCCGAAGCTCAAGGAGCACCAGAAGTATCAGGACAAGCTCAACGAGATCAGCGATGATGATGGAAGGAGGTCCACGGGCTTGAGGCCCAGTGTATGACGATCCGGGAGGAGAAGGAGAAGCTTGAGCATGCGCTCGAAGGTGAGATCCTCCCCTGGACTTGGTTTGGACATCTTTTTGGACAGTTGGGAAGGATGATGACGCTCTTGTGTTTCAGAGCGCGATTCGACCATTGCTGAGCTGAGAGCCCGACTGGAAGCTTCAGAAAGTTCTGACCTCAAAGCTCGAGTCGGCTTGGAGAGGATACAACGGGAGCTGAAGGGTAAATTTCTTTGACTTGGATTGAATGTACTTGGCATCGGGTGTGTTTTCTGATGGCAGTTCGGCTTTCGTGCAGAATGCAAGGAGAAGATGACCACTGCCGAACGGGGCCGGACTGAGCTGCGCGTCGCCTGCGAGCCATTTCTGCACCTTCTGCGTATTGAAGGAGCTGAGCCGGGCCGGGGGACGACGCTGTTCCGCTTCTCTCTGGAGGAGCCGATAGGATCAGAGCTTATGCCAAGGAGTCCGCAACCATGAGTGCGAACCAGGCGTTGGCGGTGGTCAAGTCTCATTATCCGAGAGTTGACCTTGAAGCTGTGAAAGAGGGTTTTGCCTGTGATGAAGACAAAGCCAACGCGCTCCTCGAAGAGGTCTCTGGTACATCGCAAGCCTTGTTAGAGAATCTTGAATTCTGATTTCGATGTGAACCTTAATGCCGAGTCTTTGGTCCTCCTCCCGATTTGAAACGTTGTATTTTCTCACTTGAATACAATTTGTCTCAGATTGTCCTCTGCTAAGTGGGCTCCAGACCTCTTTTACTCTTTCCCCCTTGTCTGAGTTGCTAGAATATAGGCCCACGGCCTTTTGGCCCCCATTGCGCCTTTCTGGGTGGCCTTCAGCCGACTGGTATGGCTTCCAAGCACCAGGGCCTTGGCCCGTGGCCTTTTCGCCCGGACACGCTTTTCCGAGTGGCTGGAGTGCAGCTCTCGAGCGTCGGGACTTACGTTGTGGCCACGGCCTTTTGGCCCCCGTTGCGCCTCTAGATGGCCTTCAACCGACTGGTATGGCTCCCAAGCGCCAGGGCCTTGGCCCGTGGCCTTTTCGCCCGGACACGCTTTTCCGAGTGGCTGGAGTGCAGCTCTCGAGCGTCGGGACTTACGTTGTGGCCACGGCCTTTTGGCCCCCGTTGCGCCTGGATGGCCTTCACCGATCGGGTATGGCTCCCAAGCGCCAGGGCCTTGGCCCGTGGCCTTTTCGCCCGGACACGCTTTTCCGAGTGGCTGGAGTGCTTCAGCCCCCAGGTTTGCATTGTCGCCTCCCAGCTCGCAGCCCCCGGACTTCTCGCTTAACTGGGCGAAGTGAGCGGGAAGGCCAAATTAACCTGAACTGCTCGTGACACGTGTCTGGCGAAATGTCTCTTAATTTTGTTCAATGTGCTGATCTTCTTCTTACTCCGAATAAATTGGCAGTCTTGCGGCGTCGCTTCGTCTTCTACATTTTTAAATGGCGTCGCCTCGGCTCCGGAGCCATGCACAGCTTATAAATGGAACGTCACCGCCCTTGAGCGATCGTCCCCTTCTTCTTTCTCTTCTTCCTCTTTTTTCCCTCCCAGCCTTCCTCCATGGCTAACATGAGAAGATTCGTTGGCCCCTACGCGGCGTTCTTCCGCCAGCGATTCTTCGGGCTGCTCCACAGCTCGGAGGAGGCGGAGTTTTGGGAGGAGCTTGACTTTGCTGCTCTAGAGGCGGAGGAGGAGGAAGGAGCCGCCAGCGACGCCGCCGCAGTGGCCGCCTTGCTGGAGGTGGCTCCGGGGCTCCATGAGGTGGCCGAGATCATCACGGAGATGATCGGGCGCGAGCACCGCGACGACCTAGCCATTAGGGCTCTCGTCCACCTTACACCACCCCTTTGGGTGGTTGAGGACGAGGTCCTGGCGGCGCTGCGTCGCTTGCGCCGCGTCTGACCTCGACGACCCCGCCCCCGGACCTCCCAGCGGCAGAGGCAGAAGCAGTACCAGTAGCAGCAGCAGCAGCAGGATTGGCGGTAGGAGCCACCCCTCCCCCTTTTTTTTAGCGCGAGAAAATGAAAAAGAAAGTCAGTAATGTAAATTATTAATATTATGGAACAAAATGCAAAATCTTGCCCAGTCCGTGCCATCATAATTATCCCGAGTTTAAGGTTTCGCCTAATCAAGCGTTCTAGTCGCTGCTCCAATACAAAGAACGAGGCGTTGAGGCTCGAGCTTTTGACAGCCTAGAGACCCACGACTAGGCGAATCTCTGCTAAATTCTCGCGCCGCGAATTGTAGTCCCCGAGTGGTTAGTGCTTTCGTGCTCTACTCTTCCCCGTCGTCTTGGTATAAACCGCCGAGTTGTCCGCTTATCGCGTTTTTATTTCCGTCGCTTTGTACCTACCGACCAGGGTTAGGTGCTACACCAGTTGGGTAATAACCACTCGGGGCTAGCATTACACAGTAGAAGTTCAGAACATGAAACAGATCTCCATTTTATTTAGCATGTGAGAGTCGGGTACATAACTTATGCGTAGAAGCGACGGAGCTGTTCGGCGTTCCAAGTATTCGCCAAAGCCTCGCCATCTTCACGTCTGAGTCGATAAGCACCCGACCGGACCGTCTCCTCCACAATGTACGGTCCTTCCCAAATTGGAGAGAGCTTGTGCTCGCTTTTCTGGTTCCTCCTGAGGACCAGATCTCCTTTTGAAAAGACTCTGCTTCTGACATTGCGAGAATGGTAACGTCGAAGTCCCTGGAGGTACTTAGCCGATCGATGGTCGCAACGCCCGAGCCTCCTCGAGTTGATCAAGCTCCACCATTCGGCTCTCCTCGGACTTGGCCTCCTTGTAATTCCGAACCCTCGTGGATTCGAATCCTAGTTCGGTCGGCAGAACCGCCTCTGCGCCGTAGACTAGGAAAAAGGGTGTTTGGCCAGTTGCTCTACCGGGGTGGTTCTGAGTCCCCAGAGTACCGACAGAACTCCTTCACCCATCGGGCAGCAGATGGTTTGAGGCGATCGAAGATCTCGGCCTTGAGGCCCTCAGAGGACCGTGCCATTAGCCCGCTCTACCCGCCCATTGCTTCGTGGATGAGCCACCGAGGCGAAGGCATCTTGATCCCGACGCCTTTGCACCATTCTTGAAATTCTTCACCCCTGAATTGGGTGCCATTGTCCGTGATGATCCGGTTGGGCACTCCGAATCTAACCACGATATCCTGGAAGAACTCCTTGGCCTTAACCGCAGTTGATAGTGGCGATCGGTTTAGCTTCGATCCACTTGGTGAACTTGTCAATGGCTACGAAAAGGTAGGCGAAGCCACCTTGAGCCTTCTTGAGTGGGCCCACTAAGTCGAGCCCCTGCATCGCGAAGGGCCAGAGATGGGGATAGTTTGCGGCTCTGCGCCGGCAAGTGTGTCTCGCCTTGCATATAATCGCAGCCTCGCAAGTTCGAACGATCTCCTTAGCATCCGTCACCGCCAGAGGCCGTAAAAGCCCTAGCGGTAGGCTTTCCCAACCAAGGCGCTTGACGCCGTGATGGCCACACATCCCCGAGTGGATTTCTTGGAGCAGATCTCTTCCCACTTGTCCCAAAATGCACCGCTCGAGGACACTGACGTGTTTCTGCGAAAGAGCTCCTCGCTAACCACCACGTAGGATTTGGCTTGCTCGAGATGCGCCCGCCAGAGCGGTTGCTTCGGGAAGTTTATCCTTCAGAGATAATCAAGGTATGGGGCCATCCAATGGATTAATGAGAAGGACTCCGCCTCGGGATCTTTGCTTGGCTCCCACCGCTTCGCGACGGTCGGTTCGTAGAAGATCCTGGCGAAGATACCACTCGAACCTCGACCCGAGTGGCTCCCATCTTGGCCAATTTCGTCACGCCTCATTATTGCGGCGGAGGACATCGACCAGCCTGCATCACAAATTTGCCTTCCAATTCTCGGACTTGCTGGCAATACGCCGTCATAGTCTGATCGACGCACGACCAATCCTTCTGTACTTGGCTCACCACCAACTGGGAGTCACCACGAACCGCCAGTCGTCGGATTCCGAGCGATGTGGCGATGCGGAGCCCATGGATGAGAGCCTCGTACTCTGCGGCATTGTTCGAGGCCAGGAAGTGAATCCGAAGGACGTACTTCAACCTATCGCCCTTCGGCGAGACAAGGAGAATTCCCGCCCCTGCTCCACCAAGCATGAGAGATCCATCGAAGTGCATGGTCCAATACTCCGGCTCTTCTTCCGTGTGGGGGGCGTGGATTCGGTCCACACGGCCGTAAAGTCGGCCAAAGCCTGGGACTTGACGGCGGTGCGTGGCTTGAACGAGACGTCGAAAGCTCCAAGCTCGGCTGCCCACTTTGAAATTCTTCCAATAGCTTCTCGATTATGGAGGACCTCTCCCACGGGGAAAGAAGTCACTACTGAAATCGAGTGTCCTTGGAAATAATGCTTTAGCTTCCGCGACGAGATCAAAATTGCGCATGCCAGCCTTCTCGAATTTGAGGATATCGCGCCTTGGATTCGCGCCCAGACTTCGCCGACAAAATAAACCGGCGTTGCACGCCGGCCGGTGTCCAGATTCTTCCCGCCTCCACAACTATCACTACCGACTACATGAGTTGTTGCCGCTATGTAGAGCAGGAGAGGTTCACCTGGCACCGGCGAGACTAGAATCAGAGGGGTGGAGAGGAACACCTTGAGTTCTTCAAAGGCTTGCTGTGCCTCTGCCGTCCATTCAAAGCGGTCCTGTTTCTTGAGGAGCTTGAAGAAAGGCATCCCCCGAACTCCCAACCGAGATAAACTCGCTAAGCGCTACCATGCAGCCAAGAAGCCTTTGGACATCTTTTTTGGGTGGCAAAGGGCCATCCTTATGACGGCCCCGATTTTCTCTGGGTTTGGCTCGATCCCACGATGAGAGACAATGAACCCGAGTAGTTTCCCGGAAGAAACTCCGAAAACGCACTTCTCAGGGTTTAGCCTCATCTGGAACGCCCTCAGACTTGCGAACGTCTCGGCCAGATCGGAGGTGAGGCTGTCTTCTGTCTTGGTTTTAACCACTATATCATCCACATATGCTTCCACATTGCGTCCGAGCTAATGGTGAAAACACCGCCAGATCGCTACCGATAAGTTGCGCCAGCATTCTTCAGCCCAAACGGCATGGTGATGTAGCAATATGCTCCGAATGGGGTGATAAACGAAGTCTTCTCGCAATCCTCCTCTTGAAGCCAGATTTGATGATAGCCTGAGTAGGCGTCCAGAAAACTAAGTAGTTGGGATCCAGCGGTGGAGTCTACCACCTGATCAATACGGGGGAGACCGAAGGGATCTTTCGGGCAAGCCTTGTTGAGGTCAGTGTAATCAACACACATGCGCCAGCTTTTATTCTTCTTCTGGACGAGTACAGGGTTTGCCAACCACCGGGATGATACACTTCTTTGATGAAGCTCGCGGCTAGCGCCTTTGTGATCTCCTCCTCGATGGCTTGTCGACTGCTTCATGAATCGGCGCAGCCTTTGCTTGACTGGCCTGGCTGATTGGTTTACATTTAGTGCGTGCTCGATCACCTCCTGGGGACCGGGCATGTCCGACGGCTTCCAGGCAAAGACGTCTCTGTTTGCCCGCTAAAAGTGACGAGCGTGTCCTCCTATTTGTCTCCGAGCCCTGCCCCGATCGAGGCGGTTCGCGACGGATCGGACGGGTCGAGGAGGATTCTTTTGGTACCTTCCTGGCCGATCCCGGGTTTCGCGCTTGCGGGTAGGGACGCCGCCTTCCGCTTGTCGGAATCCGCTTCGCCGAATCCTCCCGACCCGCTCGCACCTCCAGGGACTCGGCCATCTCGCAGCTCTCCTTGTCACAGGAAAAAGACTGCCTTATGTCACTGCGTAGAGCGATGATACCACTCGGCCCTGGCATCTTCAATGTCAGGTATGCGTAGTGGGCACTGCCATGAACTTGGCCAGCGCTGGTCTCCCCAAGATGGCATGATATGCTGTCGCGAAATCAGCCACCTCGAAGCCAAGGTTCTTTGTCCGGTAATTTTCCCTTGCGCCAAAAGTAACCGGCAGAGTGATTTGTCCGAGCGGTGTCGCAGAAGTTCCAGGTATGACACCGTGGAAAGGCGACGATCCGCGCTTTAGCTCCGATCGCAGAATCCCCATATCGTCAAGGGTTTTGACAAAGAGGACATTGAGCCCGCTTCCACCGTTGATCAATACCCTCTTGAGCTTGATGCCGCGGACGACGGGCGCCAAGACAAGAGGATACCTGTCGGGGAATGGGACACGATCTGGGTGGTCCGAGCGGTCGTAAGTTATCGCGACCTCGGACCACCGTACATATTGGGGGGTCTCCGGCTCCACTGCGTAGATGTCCCGGGCGGTGAGCTTTTGCTTCCGCTTGGACTCATATGCAGCCGAGCCCCCGAATATGTAGTTGAGCTCGAGATGGACTTCCTGATAGTCCTCCTCAGCTTCAGGGGGAGGTGGCTTGTCGGCGGCGTGTCCAGCTCTCGCGGGCGAATCTCTTCAGAGTGAAGCAGTCCTTGGCGGCATGTCTCCCCTTCGGATGGAAGGGGCAAAGCGAGTTCATCACCTTGTCATACCCATCTTCTTTGAGGGCGCGTGGGTGAGTTGGTGCAGCGATTGCCACCAGCTCTTCGCCCTTGCGCTTCTTTTCCTTCCGCCGGGGGGGTTCAGCCTGATCCTTCCCCTCGTCACGCCGTTCCGCCAAAGCCTCGGAGGCTGAAGCGTAACGGTCCGCTAGGGCGAACAGCTCACGGACCGACGTTGGTGGCTTCCGAGACATCTTCTTGATGAGATCGGGGTCGCTGACTCCCTTCTGGAAGGCAGCTATCACAATCGCATCCGTGACATCCCGAACGGTGCTTTTTCTATGCATGAAGCGCTTGATGAACTCCCGGAGGGATTCGTTCCTCCTTTGGTGTAGCTGATATAGGTCCCAAGGGGTGCCTGGGCGCTCGTAAGTGCCTTGGAAATTTGAAATGAACTGCTCACACAGATCTCCCCAGGAATTTATAGAGTTCGCTGGGAGTACAGTGAGCCATGCTTGGGCCAGGGGCGAGAGGGTAACCGGTAAGTGGTTTGCCATTACTTTCTGATCCCCCCCGGTGGCCCTGACTGCCAGAGCGTATACCTGTAGCCAAGCCTTCGAGTCCCTCTCACCGTCAAACCTAGTGATGCCTTTAGGATTAAACCCATCAGGCCAAACCACTCGGCGTAGGTGAGGGGTAAACGCGCGAACCCCTTCAATGACCCCGCGACAACCTCCGGGCGGTGATCGACGCGGAGGGGATCGCGCTTGGCGTGCTTCGCGATCTCGTGGAAGGATGCCGTAGCGTTCGTACTCATTGGCATGGCGGCGTTGTTCCTCCCTTTCTCGGTCGCGGCGCCTGGCGTCGAGGTCTGAACGGAGGTCGCGGTTGATGCTATGTCGCAAGTCGTCTCCGCAGGGTGGAACATGATGCGTCTGGCGGGCTTCCCGACCTGACCGGCTACTGGCCGTCTGGGTCCTCACCGGACCACGTGATAGCTCCTTTGCCGGCTGGTCGGTCTGGGCTTGCTGGATAGCTGCCGCTGTCACCATGGCCTTTACTTGGGCCACGATCGGGCGATCGATCACCCGCCTCAAAGATAGGGCTCGGGGTATCCAGAGTGTCTTGGAGGCGGCGATTTATATTCTGTGGGGTACGGAAAATAGCTTGGTCCCCATCTTAGCTTGCGAATGTCTTCATTGACAGCCCAGCGCGCGTCCACAGAGTACGCCACAAGCGTCAGGTTCAGTTGCTCGGCCACCTTCCAAGTCGGCGGCGGCCGAAGTGTCGAGCCGCTGCTGCGAATCCGCCCGCGAGCCCTCGATTACGCAGACTCTACGGAAATTCCAGCAGCTCTCTAGGCTTTCTTCTGACTTGGCCGCTGAGCTGGGTGAGCCTGAAGAGGATAACTCCAGGCGCTCGGAGGTGCCGAGTGGTTTGGCGACGAGAACCCCCACCATTCGTACCTCGGCGTCATTGGGTCCGACTCCCTGGTCGGACCGGGCCTTCGGTCCCCTACTCGGCACTTTAGAGCGCGAGGCAGGGGGACCCCCCGATCGGCGTGGAAGTCGCGACGATGGCCCACCGGAAACCTTACCGTGCTGCAGCACGGTCCCCTTAGAGAGGGAAAGGTTCCCGAGGTCGTTGGAGATGAAGGTCAGGCTTCCGAAACGGAAGACCTGACCCGGGAAGAAGACTGTGGAGGCTCCGCTCGTCGCAGCCATCAAGCTTGACGAAGATCTTGACACAAGCCCCTACCTGGCGCGCCAACTGTCGACGATCGATTTCGCCGGCAATGAGATTTATGATTCTAGGGATTTGTGCGGGATCTGAGCTTGATGGTAACACAGGATGCGAGGGCAGTCAGTGTTTAGACAGGTTCGGGCTCTCTCGGAGGAGATAATACCCTAGTCCTGTGTTCTTGGATATATGAGCGTTCCCCTTTTCTTGTTTCTCCCTCCTCCCCTTATATACTGGGGGAAGGGTACATGACAGATGGGCGCCACCGGGCCCTCCACATGGTGGCCTCACCAACACATATTTTGTCTTCGTCGGCTATGGCGCACTACGTCTTGGAGAGGTGGTTGTGCTTTCCCCGACCCACGCCTGCCGCCCTGTCAGGTTCCAGCGTCTGCAGGCTCTGCGAGTGTCAGGCTGCATGCTTCGTTTTTGGCGGGTTGTTTGGGCGTGGCGCGAAGCTTCCCCGAAGGATCGGGAGTTGCCTTGGGGAACAAGTCGAAAACCTCCTCCAGGCCCGTCGTGGTGCTTCTGGGCTTTGGGCCTACTACTCCGCCCGTCTAGCCCAGTCGGGTATAGGCCCCACTTGCGGGACTCCTATCTCAGACATCCCACAGATATGGTATATGCAACTATGACTTGTTCATGATATTGATCATGGTATGTAGTGATGATAACGTTGAATTGTTCTTGTTGGTCCATTGCAATATACTTGCTGAGTGTTGAACTCACGCTTGTGCTTTCTTGTTGTTTTAGGTACCATGAGACCGACATGCGGGGAAGGGAACTAGTCACACTCCTACACGTAGCGTCACACATTTGTTTCCACAGTTATTCAGTTGGTGTTTCGATAATAAATTTAGTGTGATGCAAACTGGTTTATGGTTTAGTTTTGTGTTATGAGAGCCTTACTGTTCGTTTGGCTCATGGAGACTTTAAATGCTTAAAGTTGGACTTATATTGCTGTCATACCACTATTTATTGCTGTTTTAGATGTCTCATTTATTGCCATACATTGCTATGATATAGTTGTTGCTTCAATTCATGTTAAAACAAAGGAGATGTCTTTAAATTTTGGTTTTTAGCATTTGTGCCTTTGCTGTAATTTATCTTTATCTATGGTTTTTAAGTGTTGTTTAGTCTGTGTTTGGTAGCATTCGGGCATACTAGATGCCGGGGTGTTACAGTTGGCATCATTGGCGATTTCCGATCAACGCCGAGTGGTTTCCAACCAGCGCCGAGTGTCACCCTAACAGCACTGAGTGGTTTCCGATCAGCGCCGAGTAGCTCCCGATCAGCACCGAGTGGTTCAGTTCGGAGTCAGCAGACAACATTGCACTAAAATGTGCATAATCACTGATTTGGGTTGTTTTGGGCCTTGTAAGCATGTGGGGGTCTGAGGCCAAGTTGTGTGCGCCCCCCTAGCCGCACATAACCCTAGCTCTTCCCTCTCACGTCCCTCCCTCTTATATATTCAGAAGCTGCCACTTTAGGTCGCGGGTTTTGCTTAGATTTGGACTAGACACATTTTCAGTTTTCACCGAACATTGGTTTGTAGAACCCCAACTTTGTGTGCTTAATTCAATTCGCAATTTTACATTGCTCTTCTGCGTTCTTGCTTGTGTTCTTGATTCGCTTGCAAGGATAAGCCTTCTTGGTGAGGTCTACCGTGTTGTGCGTGGTTGATAACCAATGGAGCCGTGGTGTAGCGATTGCAGGGTTCAGATCGGAAGCCGGATCGTCAATGTCGAGTCTCCAACAATCGACTTACCTCCACCTATCGGAAGATTGGGCCACCGTGCGCATCAAGTGGTATCAGAGACATCGTTGCCCGATTGGTAACCCTAGTTTCCGCATCTTTATCATTGTTGCCATCGTCCTAGAGTCTAGAAAATTAGCCCTACAAAAAAAAATTGTTCATGATCTGTTCGTTATCATTCCACTGTCCTACAACCCCTTGTGCCATTACAATTTTTGTCTTAAGTTTGCGTTGTTGAATTTGTGTCCATAGTCATCATCTTGTTGCTGGTTGTAGTCTTGAACTTAGTTCTGGATTGATGCCTTTCCACTACCCTAGATCATCCCACCACAAACCACATCCGAAACCAAACCGAGTCCTGCTCGGTTTGCCCTTGCGAGTCGCCTTGTGTTATCTGTCCCGCACCGCAAGCCCTAGATAGGTCGCGAGCCGCCTTGTGTTAATAGCCCTGCACTGCTAACCTCCCATCTTCAGCCGCAGTCCTATTGATAGCTTAAACCTAACTGGAACCGCAGAAAGGAAGTGGAGCCCGAGATAGACCCAATCTGTGTAGTGTTCAGTAAAACAGCCATAACTTTTGCATACGAACTCCGATTTGGGTCTACTTTTTTTTCGAAGGGGACAACGATGCGCATGTGAAAATTTCACACGTCTTTAGACCTGTGCATTTTTAGACCCTCAAAAAAATCATCTAAGACCGAGTTTCGGCCCCCAGAAGTTTGCTGCCCTATTTTGTCAATTCTTTCAGTCATCTGTTTATAGTCGTCTGTTGTTCCAAAATGCGAGATTCTTATTTCTCCTCTGAGTTAAGACGTATATATTTGTGATAAAGTAAAAAAAATGGTGAAAAAAAAATATATAAGAGGATAGAAATAGCCGAACCGGCAAAAAGAAAAACAAAAGAAGAGCAAAAGGAGAAGCAAAAAAAGGAGAGAAAAAGAATTGCAGGGAAGACAACAAAGGACACGGAGCAACTTTTGTGGTGTATCGGCGCCAAGATGGTCACCGACAAGCCCAAACAACCCTACCTTCCACCACTCTGACTGCTGCCCCCTCCACGAGTAGGGCGCGTTCAGCAACACCATCACCATCACGTGCACCCGAGGTGAGCAATTCTAACCATGTGCAGGCAACAAATAAGTGTTCTTCATTGGTTGCTTCCACGGGTCGCATAATGGGAATTGTGTGCCACCGATGCAAGGGGATGGGCCATGTCATGAAGGATTACCCAAGTCGTCAAGTGTACATTGCAACAGAAGAAGGTGGATACATTAGTACTAGTGATGTTGAGGATGAAAATGCTCTTGCAGCTAACCTTGCAGATAATGAGGATGAACATGAGATGGACAAGGATGATGAGGAGGTTTTAGGGACTGCAGCCACCGAGAATTATAGGACAATCATTGTGCAACGAGTGTTGAGTGCTCAAATGGAGCAAGCGGACAAGCTACAATGCCATAATTTGTTTCAAATGTACCTCGTCGTCAAGGACCATTGTGTTCATGTCATAATTGATGGTGGGAGCTAATAACTTGGTGAGTTCAGATCTGGTGGAGAAGCTTTGCTTTCCCACACGTGCACACCCTCATCCCTACCATATTCAATGGTTCAATAACAGCAGTAAGGTGAAGGTAACACAAACTGTGAGAGTGCAATTTTCCATTGGAACATACCATGATTTTGCAGATTTTGATGTAGTGCCTATGCAAGCATGTTCACTTTTGTTAGGCCATCCATGGGAATTTGATACTGATGCAATTCATCATGGTAGAAGTAATAAATACACTATTATGCACAAAGGGAAGAAAATCACTTTGCTTCCTATGACCCCTGCTGAAATTGTGCAATCTGATAAAGAGAGAGCTGAAAATGAGAGAAAAGAGAGTGCACTAGAATCTGAAAATCAGCAAGTGGCTAAAAATGTTTTCCCACCTAAGAAAGACAAGAAAGAACCTAGTTCTAGGTTCGAGGGAATTAAATTGAATGGTGGTGTTATGCTTGCTACAAAATCTGATCTTGCTGAAATTAATGAGAATGATGCACCATGCTATGCTTTGATATGCAAAGAAGCTTTATTTCCATTTTATGATATGTCTAGCTCTTTGCCTCCTGCTGTCATTAACCTTTTGCAGGAGTATGATGATGTGTTCCCAGCTGAGATACCCCCGGGCTGCCACCTATTCGAGGTATTGAGCACCAAATCGACTTGATCCTG
This sequence comes from Rhipidocladum racemiflorum, assembly GCA_036346355.1. Lineage (NCBI taxonomy): Eukaryota > Viridiplantae > Streptophyta > Magnoliopsida > Poales > Poaceae > Rhipidocladum > Rhipidocladum racemiflorum. The sequence goes on from JAYEVF010000080.1 coordinate 60,258, forward strand.
GGAGCTACTTTGCCAAACCGTGCTGTATATAGGACAAATCCGAAGGAGACTAAGGAAATTCAGTGACAAGTCCAAGAGCTTTTGGACCAAGGGTACGTACGACAAAGCCTTAGTCCATGTGTTGTTCCTGTTCTTTTAGTTCCTAAGAAAGACGGTAGTTGGTGTATGTGTGTGGATTGTAGAGCCATTAATAAAATTACAATAAGGTATCGTCATCCTATCCCTAGGTTAGACGACATGCTTGATGAATTGAATGGTTCTATTATTTTCTCAAAGGTTGACTTGTGTAGTGGATACCACCAAATTAGAATGAAATTGGGTGACGAGTGGAAAACAGCATTTAAAACTAAGTTCAGCTTATACGAGTGGTTAGTCATGCCTTTTGGGTTAACTAATGCCCCTAGAACTTTCATGCGTCTGATGAACGAAGTTTTATGTGCATTCATTGGTAAATTTGTGGTGGTCTACTTTGATGATATCCTGATATATAGCAAGTCTCATGAAGAACATGTGGAACAATTGCGTGCTATTTTTAATGCTTTGAGAGATGCACGTTTCTTTGGTAACCTTGATGTAACACCCCAATTTTTGCTTTTCATGAATTTAAATAAGATTTGGCACTTTTGTGAATTTTTTGAATTTTCTGGGATTTATTTGGATTTATTTGGAATTTATTTGAATTTATTTCCTTTTCAAATAATTAAATAATTTAATTTTGCAAATAAAATTTTGTTGGAAATATTTTATTTGAGTCCAAAATGTTCCAAAATATTTTCTAGAATTTTTCTGTAATTTTTCTGAGTGTTTTGCTATTTATAATGAATTAAATGAATTTCTGGGAATTAATTTGATTATTTAATCGGAAAAACCCAAACCGATTTCACTGTTCATCCGATCGACCGAGTCCGAGTCGACTCGAGTCCGACCCGACCCGATCACGCCAAATTGCCTCGGCCGAACCCAAATACCAAACTCCTAACGCTACTGCGTGGCCGCTTGATCGAGATCCAATGGCCACGATCGCACCACGTCGCCCGAACCCGAGCCCGACCGATACAACCAGGTCGCCCGAGCCGGACCCGAGCCCAAACCCCCGTGCCGTTGGATCTTGATCCAACGGTTCACGTTGAGCCACGTCACCCAATCAATCCATTTCCGATTCCGCCGGCAAGTGGCGGGCCTCGGTTTTCACGATTTTCACGGACGCCGAGGGACCTATTTAATGCACCGCCGCTGCCATCGTGATCTCCGTTTCCTTGCGCACCCGTAGCCCTAACTCACCGAGCTCAAGCCGCCGTGGTTGCGCCGCAATCGCTCGCCATAGTTGGCGCTTAGGTTCCGCCAGGTAAAGCGCCGTTTCGCCGCCGTTGAGTCCAGATCCGGAACCGCAAGGTCAAGCCGCGTCGGAGAGTACCATTCACTTCGCCGGAGGGGCTCCGCAACGCCGTTGCCGTGGTCGTCATCCTCGTCTCCGGTGAGCCAGCTCCGCCGCACACTATCACCGTCGCTCGAGCTCCACCAACCGTCCAATCAAGATCCAAGGGCCCAGATTCGTCCACGTCACCCCCGGTGAGATCTCACGTGTTAATGTCTAGATCTGTTTCTAACCGTTGGATCTAGATCCAATGGTTTAGATTGTGCCACGTAGCTAAAACCGCACTGCGCTTGAATAGATGTCACCGTTAGATCTAGATCGAACAACTAGAGTTAGCCACGTTATGTAAACGTTAGATTAGATCTTGACTGTCCGATCAAGATCGAACGGTCCAGATGGACCGAGTTGTTTCCTATCGCGCGAAACCAGATCCGATCTGGGCCGTTGATTTTCAAATCAACGGCCGAGATCTAGCCACGTGGGCGGTAGTCTGACCGTCGCGGCCAGCGCTGCCGCCGCCTGGCCATCACCGACGCCACACGCGGACGCCGGGCCGGGGACCAACGCTGGCCACGCTCGGCCAACCATCGCACCATGACGCCACCGGCCGACGTCACGCGGGGCCCAAATTGCCACCGTCCCTCAGCCGAGCGTGATGACGTCACCGCTGACGTCATCCGGTGGGGCCCACATGTCAGTGAGACATGTATTCGTGGACCAGGGTCCACGGTGGACCCAAACCGAACCGTGGACCAGGGTCCACGGACCCAAACCGAACCGTGGACCACGTCCATGGACCGGTGACATAATAAATCGATTTTTCAATAGAAAATATAATTCGTGGAAAATAAAAATCCACGCTGACGTCATGCTGACATCATTATTAGGTTTTTCAGTATAAAAATAAATAGATTAATTCGGATTAATTTATTTGAATTTTGAAACTTCAAACGCTTATAACTTTTGCAATTCAAATCCGATTTGAGTGATTCAAATTTCTAAATTTTCATAAAATTGAGATCTACCTAATGGTGAATTTTATTTAATTTTTGGACCAAAGTTTTTCTCTGTAATATTATTTAATTCATTATTTAAACTTAAATGTTTGTAACTATTGCGTTTTAACTCCGATTTTGCCGATTCAAATTCCTAAAAATTCATAAAATTATGCTCTCTCTGTTTATGGACTTCATTTGGATGTTTGGACACTTTTTATCTACTGTTTATTTATTTATTGCTATTTGCACGCTTTACGAGTAGACGTTGAAGTGCCCGAAGGCTTCGAAGGTGAAGTGTTGACCCAGGAGCCAGCTCAAGACCAAGAGCAAGTACTCTTTGAAGGCAAGTTGTGCTTTGACCATGTTGATCCCATTTTCAAATTAATTTGGTTTAAATTATTGCATGCTAGTTTAATTAGGAAATACTTTATTTAATTCTGGGAAACTAGATAAATGCCAAATTGCTGTATGACAACTTGGTTAATTAAGTATGTGCCATGACCCCTTGTCACCCTAGTTGTGTATTATTAGTTGGACGTTATTAAATTGCCAACATGGGTAGTTAGACCGACATAGTAAGCTTAGCCTTGCCACGTGAGACGTTTTGGACAATCAAATGCTAATATTGACTTAATGAGATATTGCACCTGTTTTTGAGAGAAGTATCATGTGTTATGGTTGTCGATGGCACGTGGTACATGGTAATCAACTAGGGGCTTTGATAAATAGATTTCGACCGGGGCATGTGGCAAGAATGATCGGGCAGGCCAGTCGTGGCACCGGGAACATTGTTTTGGTTCTTCGGGTAGTCTTGCCCTGGTCACCCTAAGGACTTAACCTTGCAAGCCTTTGAACTGAGTCAGACGTGCAACCACATGTCTGTAATGGGATGGACCTAGTTGATTAAGTTGCTAATACCGCACTGTGGGACCTCGGGTGTCAACTATACCTTTGTGTAGTTGTACTGAGGAGCGTCTGGTCAGCGCCAGTACCCATCTAACGGTTGATTGGCCTAAACTTTGCCTTCACTAAGGGAAGGGTTAGTGTGCGGTAACCAGGGAGGCCCACTTGTGCTGCTAGAAGTTTCTGAAAGACTTTGTTACGGACACTCGCCTTTGTGGCGTTTGGCTGTATCTTGTGGGTAAAGTGCATAACCTCTGCAGAGTGTAAAATCTATTCGAATAGCCGTGTCCACGGCATTGGACATTGCTCGGGAATTACAGTCAAGGGTTAGACTTTCTTGAATATAACTTGGACTTGAAAGGTTGGGTTTGGTTTAATAATGATGTTGATGGAAATGTGGATTAGGAATGGGAAAGATGTTATTTAACTCCTGGAAAAGTTATTGATCTTATACTTGTGCATGACTTGCTGAGTACCAAGTACTCACCCTTGCCACAATACAACACCAGTTGAAGAAGAGTCTACACCAGCTTTGGAGGAGGAGCTCCAAGAGGAACCGTCTAACTAGGGTGAGCCCAGTCAGTTGCCTGTGGTATACTAGATGGCGCCATGAAGTTATCTTATTTTCGCTGCTGTTATTTCTCTTCATTTAAGTTCTCACCCTGCGTGGCGTATATTTGTAACTTGACCTTAAGGTCGAGCAACCAGCTTGGTTAACTAATTAAAGTATCTTATTATTCCGTTGAGTATGATTGTGATATTTACCAATGTTGAGACTGTGTGCACTAGCGTGTTCCTGGACTAGTGCTGAATACACAGAGGGTCCGGATTTGCAAATTCGGGTCCCAACACTTGAGAAGTGCGCCTTTTGCACCGATCGAGTCTCTTTTCTTAGCTATATTGTTACTCCATAGGGAATTGAAGTGGACGAAGCAAAAATTGAAGCCATAAAGAGCTAGCCGACCCCTCGGACTGTCACCTAGGTGAGAAGCTTTCATGGTCTTGCAGGATTCTATCGGCGTTTTGTTCGAGATTTCAGCACCATTGCCACCCCGCTGAATGAGTTGACAAAGAAAGGAGTAGCTTTCACATGGGGACCTGCCCAAGAAAAAGCATTTAAGTTGCTAAAACAGAAGCTCACCCAAGCTCCATTGCTCCAACTCCCTGATTTCGGTAAGACTTTTGAGATAGAATGTGATGCTAGTGGGATTGGAGTAGGAGGCATGCTAATTCAAGAAGGTAAACCAGTTGCTTATTTCAGTGAGAAATTAAGTGGTCCAAATCTGAATTATTCTACCTATGATAAAGAATTGTATGCTTTAGTGCGTGTGCTTGAAACTTGGCAACATTATTTATGGCCTAAAGAATTTGTTATACATTCTGATCATGAATCACTGAAATATATTAGAAGTCAAGCTAAATTGAATAAACGACATGCTAAATGGATAGAATATATTGAGTCATTTCCATACATCATAAAGCATAAGAAAGGAAAGGACAATGTGATTGCTGATACACTTTCTAGACGTTACACCATGTTATCTCAACTTGATCACAAGATTTTTTGTTTAGAGACGATTAAGGATTTATATGCTACTGATTTGGACTTTAAGGAAGTGCATGAACATTGTAAAGAAGGGAAAACATGGAATAAATATGTTTTGAATGATGGTTTGCTCTATCGTGCTAACAAGCTATGCATTCCAAATTTAGCTCCGCTTGTCTTTTGTTGTTGTAGGAGGCGCATGGAGGAGGTATGATGGCACATTTCGGAGCAAGGAAGATTGAAGATGTGCTGGCCGATCATTTCTTCTGGCCAAAGATGCGACGCGATGTCAAGCGCTATGTGTCACGCTGCACTACTTGCAATAAAGCTAAGTCCTGTTTAAATCCACATGGCCTCTATATGCCTCTTCCCATTCCTAGTACACCGTGGGAGGATATTTCTATGGATTTTGTTTTAGGGTTACCTAGGACAAAGAGGGGGAGGGATAGCATATTTTTAGTTGTGGATCATTTTTCTAAAATGGCACATTTTATACCTTGTCACAAGAGCGATGATGCTACAAACATAACTGATTTATTTTTTAGGGGATCATTCGCCTTCATGGAGTGCCTAATACTATTGTGTCAGATCGTGATGCAAAGTTTTTGAAACATTTTTGGAGATCACTTTGGAACAAATTGGAGACGAAGTTGATATTTTCTACTACATGTCATCCCCAAACTGACGGCCAAACAGAGGTCGTTAATCACACTTTATCCACCATGTTGCGAGCTGTTTTAAAAAAGAATTTGAAGCTGTGGGAAGAGTGTCTACCACACGTTGAGTTTGCTTACAATCGATCGGTACACTCCACCACCAAGGTAAGCCCATTTCAGGTAGTGTATGGGTTTAATCCTCGCTCTCCAATTGACCTTTTGCCCTTGTCTACTTTTGAAAAGGTAAATTTAGATGCAAAGAAGCGCGCTGAATTCATTTTGAAAATGCATGAAACAACTAAGGAAAATATAGAAAAGATGACTAAAAAGTATAGACTTGCTGGTAGCCAAGGTAGGAAACATTTATCCTGCGAACCAGGTGATCTTGTGTGGTTGCATTTGAGAAAAGATATGTTTCCAGATTTGAGAAAGTCCAAATTAATGCCTCGAGCTGATGGTCCTTTTAAAATACTTGAAAAGATTAATGATAATGCCTATAAACTCAAGTTGCCTACAGACTTTGGGGTTAGTGTAACATCCCAAAATTTTGCTTTTCTTAAAATCATGTGTGATTTGGCACTTTGGTGAATTTTTGGAATTTTCTGGAATTTATTTGGATTTATTTGGAATTTATTTGAATTTATTCCATTTTGAAATAATTAAAGAATTTAATTTTGCAAATAAATTTTTGTTGGAAATATTTTATTTGAGTCCAAAATAATCCAAAATATTTTCCCATTTTTCTGAATTTTTCTCGAGTCATTTGCTATTTTTAATGAATTAAATGAATTATCGGGAATTATTTTAAATATTAAATCGCTGGAAAATCCAACTCGGTCAAGTATCGTTCATCCGACCGAAGTCGGACTCGAGTCCGACCGAGCCAGTTGACTCGACCGAACCCACTCCTAACCCTAATCGATCCCAACCGTTGGATCAAGATCCAACGGCCGAGATCCGCCGACTCTCGACCGAAAGCCGTGGTGTTCGACCGGACCGATCGCCGTCGCGATCGTGGCGTTGATCGCGACACATGGACGGCCACGATTTCGTCTTCCCAGAATCGAGCCGGACTCCGGCCGAAAAGTCGCCATTGCGGATCGATTAGGGCTCCGCCGAGCACGCCTCCGGCTATTTAATGCCCTGATCGCACTCGAGGACCGCCGTGACTCGCCGCGCACTTCTTGCCCTAACCCGCCGAGCTCTAGCCGTGAGGTTCGCGGAATCGCCGCCGTAGTTGCGTGAAGCGCCACCACGGTCCTTGCCTCGCCTCGCCGTCCGCCGCCCTCCGCCGCCATTGACCCCAGATTCGAAACCCGGCCGGGCGCACCCGAAGACACCCTCCATCTCGCCGAGCACGCCCCAACCGCCGTTTGGGTGGTCGCGTCCTCGGTTGCCGGCCGCCAACTCCGCCGTGAAGCCATCGCCGACCCGAAGCTCCACCAACCGTCCGATCAAGATCCAAAGGCCCGGATCGTGCCACGTCGCCGGTGAGTTTTCCCGTTGAAAATCCTAGATCTAATCCCAACCGTTGGATCTAGATCCAACGGCCCACGATCGATCACGTCGCCCCAAGCACATGAGGCCAAACTCAATCCCGGTAGTCGGATTTCAAACCAACGGCCACGATTGTGCCACGCGTCAGGAAGCCGAACTGCCGCGCCACGCACAGCAGTGATCACCGACACGCGGGGCCCGCGTGTCGGCCGGCAGTACCGTGACGCCACCCATGACGCCATCGGTGGGACTCCACTGTCGCCACCGTGGGCCGAGCCCCGCCGACGCCGAATGACGCTACCCGAAAGTGGGCCCACATGTCGATCTCACGTGGAGCCGTGGACCGAGTCCACGGTGGACCCAAGCCGAGTGTGGACCGAGCCCATGGACCGGTGGCGTCGCAGGCCAATCGAGGAGCTGCCACGTGTCCATGCCGACGCAATAATTAATTTCGAAAAGAAAATGATTTATTAATTCGAAATATTGATTCAAATTTAGATTCAAACTTCAAACGCTTATAACTTTTGGCGTTTCAACTCCGATTTGGGTGGTTCAAATTTCTAAATTTGTATAAAATTGAGATCTACCTAAATATGAATTTTATTTAATTTTTGGACTAAAGTTTTTCTCTGAAATATTATTTAATTGATTATTTAAACTTTAAATAATCATAACTTTTGGCTTCAACTCCAAATTTGATTTATTCCAGTTTCTAAAAATCCAGAAAATTATGTTCTCTCTGTTTATGGATTTTATTTGGAGTTTTGGGATCTTTTGCATAGTGTTCATTTGTGTATTTGCTATTTGCACGCTTTTACGAGTAGACGTTGAAGTACCTAAGGATTCGAGGGAGAAGTGTTGACTCAGATCCAACTCAAGACCAAGAGCAAGTACTTTTTGAAGGCAAGTTGTGCTTTGACCATGTTGATCCCATTTCAAAATCTATTTTGATTTAAACTATTGCATGCTAGTTTAATTAGAAAGATACTTTGGTTTAAACACAGGGGTTAGATAAATACCAATTTGCTATATGACACCTTGATTACTTAAGTATGTGCCATGACCCTTTGTCACCCTAGTTGTGGTTTACTAGTTGGACATTATTAAATTGCCAACATGGGTTTAGATCGTTGTAGTATCTTTGCTTAGACACTACGTGCTCATGACATGATTTTGGATAATCAAATGCTAATATGGACTTAATGATATATTGAACCTGTTTTGGAAAAGTATCATGTGATGTTGATGGCACGTGGTGCATGGTAATCAATCGGGTTTGATAAACAGATTTCGGCCAAGGGCATGTGGCAAGAGTAATCAGTGGGCCGGTTGTGGCATTGGGAGTGTTGATTTGGTTTTTCTGGTAGTCTTGCCCTGGTCACTCTAAGGACTTAACCTTGCAAGCCTTTGAACTGGGTCATACTTGCAACCACATGGGTCGAATGGGACGGCCCTAGTTGACTAAGTCGCTAAGGACTCACTTGTGGAGCCTCAGTGGTGTCGATTACACCGCTTGTGTGATTGTACTGGGAGCGTATCGTGGTGTGGCCAGTACCCATCTAACGGTGTGTTGGTCCCATACTTCGCCTTGGCTAAGGGAAGGGATGGTGTAGAGCACGCGTCTGAGAGGACCACCTGTGTTGTTTGAGGCTTCCGAAAGGCTTTGTTATGATCGCTCATTCGCATACTCTTGTATGGCGATTCACTACCGACGTGGTGAGTGGATTGTATCTTGTGGGTAAAGTGCATAACCTCTGCAGAGTGTAGAATCTATTTGAATAGCCGAGTCCACTGTGATCGACAATGCTCTGAATTACAATCAAGGGTAGACTTTCGAAAATAACTTGGATTTGAAAAGTTGGGTTGGTTTAACAAAGAAGATGATGGAAATATGGTTTAGGATGGGGAAAAATGTTATTTAAACTTCTTGAAAAGTTATTTATGCTTTACTTATTTCTACCGCTTTGAATCTACTTATATTACTTGTCAAAAGTCAAGCATCGCAAATATACCCTGAGCTACTCCTTTGTACTAAGCCATGCATATAGTATATTAGCTTGCATTACATGCATGACTTGTCGAGTACCAAGTACTCACCCTTGCCCCAACACAATATCGCTTGAAGAGGAGATTACGCCACTTTGGAGGAGGAACTCCAAGAGGACCCGACTACTTAGGGATGCGAGCCCGATCGGTTGCCTGTGGTATACTGGATGGCGCCACGAAGTTTATTTGATTTTCCGCTGCTATTGTTTCTCTCTGAATAAGTTTCGCCCTACGAGGCATATATTTGTAACTTGGCCATAAGGTCGAGTAACCAGTTTTATTACTTTAATAAAGTACTTTTATGGTATCGATTGGTATGATTGTGATATTTACCGATGTTAAAGACTGTGTGCACTAGCGCGTTCCTGGACTAGTGCTGAATACACAGAGGGTCCGGATTTGCAAATTCGGGGTCCCGACAGAGGTGGTATCAGAGCCATACTTGACTGTAGGCTCAACCCTAAGCTAGAATGGTCGTAGCGAGGATAAAACCTATTTTCTAAAGCTAAAAAAATTGTGAAGACAAGAAATGACATCTCGACTTATCCCCTTCTCTCTTTTCTTGTCTCTTGCTGAAAATTTCCCTTACCTTGTCACAATTCGAAAATTCCGAGTTCTTACGTAAAGCACTCTTGTGACAGATGGAGGAAGAGTTCAACTACGTTGATCTGGGAGTTGGTCACGCCGCAGAGCTTTGGCACATGCTACAAACTCTCGGAGATTTTGAGAAGCCCCAATACCAAGTAGAAGTGATCAGACAAGCAGGATTGATCAAGGCTTGTGACGTGAGGATTGAGGTACCTGTCAGGAAGAGGGGCCCAGGCAATCGCCCGATACACTGCACTGCTAGAAGATCTACAATGCAGATGGGTATCCAAGAAGTTTCACGACGAGCAATGCGGCACATTACTAGTATCCACGCCAGAGAGTTGGAAAGCACGGTGTTCCGTTATCATCCGCGCAGCGATAACCTTCTTGACCCGAAGACGATTCAGGATGAGAATGCCACGGTTACACAGTTGGCACGATTCGTCGTCGCCCAGGAAGATGTACTAGATAATACAAGTAAGGAGCTGCAGAAGGCCCGCAAGGAGATCACGACAGAGAAGAACAGATGGCGGGAAGCTCAAGAGTATGTGGCACACCTTCTACGAAGGATTGACGAGTTGGAAATGACTTTGTACGGACCAGACCCAGAGCCAAGATTTAGCTACACGAGCCAGATCCAGAGGAGTCAGATCTCGACGAGGACACTGCTTCTTCGACTACCACAGATGACATAGTCGCTGGACATGGCGATCGTTTCGCGCCTATGCCGCAGCATCCGCACCCAGGCCGTGGAGGTTTTCTCGATGAGTGAGCATAGGTTCTATAGTGAGACTCCTTCGCCGAGTCGAGTCATAAAATAAAGAGTCACCCTTTAGGCGTTAGATTCCAGAGTTAGTTCGATTTGGATTTGCTTTGTTTGCTGAGTGTGCAGTATGTGTTGCAAGGCCCTTAGGCATTGTAAGCAGCCATACCAAGTTATTAATAATAAAGATGGACCTTAAAGTTACCCCTTTCGCCTCGCATAAAGTCCATATTACTTGTCTATTCTTGTTTCCCTCTCATCTCTAAACCTAGAGCAAATCAACAGATGGTGAACACCCGTGGGAACTTTGGAAGCAATGGGAGTGGATCTCGCCCAGCGGAAAACCCCAATGATGGAGCACCAGCACCGCCACTGGATGTGCAGAATTTTGGAGCATTTCTTGCTGCTCAGACCCAGTTGATGCATGCTATGATGCAACAAATGCAGCACGTCACTGCTCAGGCCACTGCCAATCAAGTTAATCAGGGACCACGCCAGAATACAAGGCTGTCAGAGTTCATGAGGACTCACCCACCCACTTTCTCTGGAAATGCCAATCCATTGGAGGCCGATGATTGGTTAAGATCAATTGAGAGGAAGCTACACATAGCCCAATGCATAGGAAATGAGAAGGTACTTTACGCTTCTCATCAGTTGGAAGGAACAGCCGCCGAATGGTGGGAGAACTTCTGTGCCACGCAGGAGAACCCTCAAGATATCACTTGGGAAGAGTTCACAGCTGCATTCCGACAGTATCACGTGCCTGAAGGAATTATGGACCTTATGAAGGATGAGTTCAGAGCATCGAGGCAAGGTAATCAGCCGATGGTCGACTACCGAACAAGTTCACACAGCTAGCACGCCACGCACCGAGGATGTAGCGACAGATAAATCCAGACAGTCTCGCTTTATGAAGGGACTTAACTCAGATTGCAAGTAGGGTTGATCACCCACACCTTTCCGCATTTCCAGGAGTTGGTGAATAAGGCGCTTATTCTTGAGGACAAGCGCAAGGAACTGGATGAGAACAGAAGCGCAGGATGCAACAAAGCAAGGATCACGTCGAGGAACGCATAGCGCTTGAGAGTTGCACCAAATCAATTCTTCGATTCCAACCACGAATGCAACAAGGACACCATCCTCAAGCACCAAGACCCGCCAATCGAACTACCAAACCCCAGCCCCGCTTAGAAACGCTACCCCAGGCAATAAATAGGAACAAAGGAGACGCTACAAGCAATCGCAACGCAGCCAGACACTTTGCCAACAGCTTGTCCGAAGAAGACAGCAGGAGGCGACCCGATTCGCTTCAATCTAGGAACCACCCAGCTAGGACGCCAGACCAGGAGCCACACCCTGCAGGCCGTGGTGAGAGGCCGAGTCAACCATGTCACCGCGGATGCATTGCAAAATGCTACTGACGTCAGATCTTGGGTAAGTTACTTGTTAACTCGATGCACTGCAGCAGCTTTGTTTGACTCTGGAGCTTCGCATTCGCTTGTTTCGCAAGGCTTTGCTACTAGAAATGACTTAAGGATTGCAAGACTTAAGTGCATGCTTTTAGTTCAAACCCTGGTTCCGAACTCCGAACGGAAGTAGGATGTTCCGGGTGAGAATACTAATAGATGGAATAGAGTTCCTAGCAAACCTTATAATTTTGGAGACCCGGACCTTAGATGTTATATTGGGAATGGATTGGTTATCCAAGCACAAGGTCAGATTGGATTGTGGACGAAGGACTATCTCGATTGAGAGCCCGTGTGGGAAGAAAGTGGAATTTCAAGCCACTGCAGCTAGAGATGGACGATTGATGGTTAACAGTACCAAGGCAATCAGCATAGAGGATGTCCCAAGAGTGAATGAGTACCCGATGTTTTTCCCGAAGATCTACCTGGTATGCCGCGCACAGGGACATAGAGTTTGTGATAGAGCTTGTACTGCACAAAGACCGATAGCAAAGAGACCCTATCGGATGTCAACCGAGGAGTTGGTAGAGATGAAGAAACAGCTAGAAGAGTTAATGGAGAAAGGATTTATCGCACCAAGTTAAATCGCCATGGGGAGCACCAGCTTTGTTTGTCAAGAAGAAGGACGGGAGTTTCGAGGATGTGCATCGACTACCGTGCACTCAATGAAGTCACCGTGAAGAATAAGTATCCGCTACCCGGGATTGATGATTTGTTTGATCAGTTAAGAGGAGCCGGAGTTTTCTCCAAGATTGATCTGAGATCGGGATATCATCGATTAAAGATCCGATCGTAAGATATTCAAGGCGCATTCTCGTCAAGATATGGACATTACGAGTTTACGATTATGTCCTTTGGGTGACGAATGCGCCCGACTTATTTCATGAATATGATGAATAAGGTGTTCATGGAATATTTGGACAAGTTTGTCGTCGTGTTCATAGACGATATCCTAATCTACTCCAAGACAGGAGGATGAACATGCCGAACACTTAAGGCGAGTTTTGGAAAAGTCGAGGAACAAAGAACTTTTCGCCAAGTTCGCAAGTGTGACTTTTGGAAGGACAAAGTGGAGTTTCTTGGACATGTAATGACCGCAGAAGGAGTCGCCGTAGATCCAAGCAAAGTAGAAGCTGTGTTACATTGGGAGCGTAGAAGATCGTGACCCAGATTCGGAGTTTCCTTGGAATGGCGAGGATATTACCGCCGTTTCATCGAAGGTTTTTCGACAATTGCGAAACCTCTTACGCAATTCTGCTGAAGAAGGAAAAGAAGTTTGCATGGACGCTTGAGAATGTGAGGAAGGATTTCAGAGTGAAGAAGCGATTGACATCGCACCGGTGTTAGTTCTACCGATGTTGCTCAAAGCTTCGATATTTATTGTGACGATCGCGCCAAGGACTTGGATGTGTCTTTGATGCAGAATGGAAAGGTAAATCGCTTATGCATCAAGGCAGTGAGGCCGCATGAGGAAAATTATCCGACACATGACCTAGAGTTAGCCGCCGTAGTGCATGCCTTGAAGATATGGCGTCACTATCTGATTGGAAAGCAGATGTGAAGTATATCACGGATCATAAGAGCCTTAAGTACATATTCACCCGATCGGATCTGAATATGAGGCAAAGGAGATGGCTAGAATTGATCAAGGACTATAATGTTGGAATCCATTACCATCCCGGGAAGGCCAACGTAGTAGCCGATGCTCTGAGTCGGAAGAGCCATACCGTGAGTACGTTGCTAGCCACAAGTCAGGATGAGTTATGTGAGGATTTTCAGAAAATGAAGATTGAGGTTGTACCTAGCGGATTCTTGTCCGCCTTGGAAGTAAAGCCTACTTTAGAGGACCGGATCCGAGAAGGACAGAAGGATGATGACAAGATCCGTAGGATTAAGTCCAAAATGGAGGAAGGCAAGGCAAAGGATTTCAAGCTAGACGAGCAAGGCACGTTATGGATGAAGGATCGCATTTGTGTGCCTAACAAAAAGGAGTTAAAGCAACTGATTCTGGAAGAAGCCCATGACTCTAAGTACTCGATTCATCCTGGAAGCGCCAAGATGTATCGAGGATCTCAAGGAGAGATTCGTGGCGAGTATGAAATGTGAAGTTGCCGAGCATGTTGCATTGTGCGACGTATGCCGAGAGAGTCAAGGCAATGCATCGAGACCAGCGAGGATTGCTACAACCGCTGAAAATACGAGTGGAAGTGGGAGGAAATCGGAATGGATTTCATTACCGGTTGTGCCAAGACTCAAGGAGGTTATGACTCCATATGGGTTATAGTGGATCGCTTGACTAAAGTAGCCCATTTTATCCCCGTGAAGACCATTTACTCGGGAGATAAGTTAGCGAGTTGTACATGATCGAGATTGTTTGTTTGCACGGAGTGCCAAAGAGGATTGTATCGGACAGAGGTACCCAATTTACCTCAAGGTTCTGGAATAAGTTGCATGAAGCCATGGGAACCCGTTTAAACTTCAAGATGTGACTTATCATCCACAGACGGATGGACAGGCCAGAAAGAGTCAACCAGATTCTAGAGGATATGTTGAGAGCTTGTGCATTGGCTTATGCTACCTCTTGGGATAAAAGTTTGCCGTATGCCGAGTTTAGTTACAACAATAGTTATCAGGCTAGTTCTGAGATGTCACCTTTGAGGCCTTTGTATGGTCGACCACTGTCGGACACCATTGAATTGGAATGAGACCGTGCGCCCGTGTCTTTGGGCCTGATATTCTTCAAGAGGTGAGGAGCAGGTCGCTATGATTAGGGAAAGGTTGAAGATAGCCCAATCTCGACAGAAGAGTTATCTTGACAATCGTCGCGAGATTTGAGTTTTGAACCGAAGACTTTGTATACCTCAGAGTTACGCCTCTCGGGGAGTTAAGAGGTTCCATGCCAAAGGGAAACTTCGCACCCGTTATGTTGGACCATTTAAGATTTTGAGTCGCAGAGGTGAAGTTGCCTACCACCGGAGTTGCCACAGTCGTTGGCGAGGAGTGCATGACGTGTTCCATGTGTCCCGATTGAAGAAGTGTCTCCGAGTTCCCGAGGAGCAGGCACCGCTAGAGTCAATTGAGTTGCAAGAGGATTTGACTTATAAGGAGCACCCTGTGAGGATTCTAGACACAATGGATCGAGAAACTAGAAACAAGTCAACCCGATTCTGTAGAGTTCAAAGGAGCAACCATGAAGAAAGTGAAGCGACTTGGGAGCGAAGAGGATTTGAAGAAAGAATTTCCAAACCTATTTCTTTAGTGAGCCACGAATCTCGGGACGAGATTCTATTAAGGGGAGGTTTGTAACATCCCAAAATTTTGCTTTTCTTAAAATCATGTGTGATTTGGCACTTTGGTGAATTTTTGGAATTTTCTCGAATTTATTGGGATTTATTTGCAATGTATTTGCAATTAGTCCATTTCGAAAGAATTAAAGAATTTAATTTGGCCAATAAATTTTTGTTGGAACTATTTTATTTGAGGCCAAAATAATCCAAAATATTTTCCAGAATTTTTCTGGAATTTTTAAAGTCATTTGCTATTTTTAATGAATTAAATGAATTCTGGAATTATTTTAAATATTAAATCGCTGGAAAATCCAACTCGGGTCAAGTACTGTTCATCCGATCGAAGTCGGACTCGAGTCCGACCGAGCGATTGACTCGACCGAACCCACTCCTAACCCTAATCGATCCCAACCGTTGGATCAAGATCCAACGGTGAGATCCGCCTGACCGACCGAAAGCCGTGTTCGGACCGGACCCGATCGCGCCGCGGCGATCGTGGCCGTTGATCGCGACACATGGACGCCACGATTTCGTCGTCTTCCCGTATCGAAGCCGGACTCCGCCGCCGAGTGCGCCATTGTGGATCGATTAGGGCTCCGCCGAGCACGCCTCCGGCTATTTAATGCCCGGATCGCACCGAGGACCGCCGTGACCCGCTGCACTTCTTGCCCTAACCCGCCGAGCTCTAGCCGCCGTAGGTTCGCCGGAATCGCTCGCCAGTAGTTGCGTGAAGCGCCACCACGGTCCTTGCCTCGCCTCGCCGCCGTCCGCCCTCCTCGCCGCCATTGACCCCAGTTCAAACCCGAAGCCAGGCGCACCCGAAGACACCCTCCATCTCGCCGGAGCACGCCCCAACCGCCGTTTGGGTGGTCGCCGTCCTCAGCGCCGGCAGCCGCAACTCCGCCGTGAAGCCATCGCCGACCCCGAGCTCCACCAACCGTCCGATCAAGATCCAAAGGCCCAGATCGTGCCACGTCACTTCGGTGAGTTTCCCCGTTGAAAATCCTAGATCTAATCCCAACCGTTGGATCTAGATCCAACGGCCCACGATCGATCACGTCGCCCCAAGCACATGAGGCCAAACTCAATCGGTAGTCGGATTTCAAACCAACGCCACGACATTGTGCCACGCGCCCAGGAAGCCGAACTGCCGCGCCACGCCAGGCAGTGGTCACCGACACGCGGCCCGCGTGTCGGGCCGGACAGCATCGCGGACGTCACCCATGACGTCATCGGTGGGACCCACCTGACAGCACCGTGGGCTGAGCCCCGCTGACGTCAGCAATGACGTCACCCGAGTGGGCCCACATGTCAGTCTCACGTGGAGCTGTGGACCGAGTCCACGGTGGACCCAAGCCGAGTGTGGACCGAGCCCATGGACCGGCTGACGTCAGCAGGCCAATCAGGAGCTGCCACGTGTCCATGCTGACG
This sequence comes from Rhipidocladum racemiflorum, assembly GCA_036346355.1. Taxonomy (NCBI): domain Eukaryota; kingdom Viridiplantae; phylum Streptophyta; class Magnoliopsida; order Poales; family Poaceae; genus Rhipidocladum; species Rhipidocladum racemiflorum. The sequence goes on from JAYEVF010000080.1 coordinate 76,814, forward strand.
CAATAATTAATTTCCGAAAAAGAAAATGATTTATTAATTCGAAATATTGATTCAAATTTAGATTCAAACTTCAAACGCTTATAACTTTTGCGTTTCAACTCCGATTTGGGTGGTTCAAATTTCTAAATTTGTATAAAATTGAGATCTACCTAAATATGAATTTTATTTAATTTTTGGACTAAAGTTTTTCTCTGAAATATTATTTAATTGATTATTTAAACTTTAAATAATCATAACTTTTGCGTTTCAACTCCAAATTTGACGATTCCAGTTTCTAAAAATCCAGAAAATTATGTTCTCTCTGTTTATGGATTTTATTTGGAGTTTTGGGATCTTTTTGCATAGTGTTCATTTGTGTATTTGCTATTTGCACGCTTTACGAGTAGACGTTGAAGTACCGGAAGGATTCGAGGGAGAAGTGTTGACTCAGGATCCAACTCAAGACCAAGAGCAAGTACTTTTTGAAGGCAAGTTGTGCTTTGACCATGTTGATCCCATTTCGAAAATCTATTTTGATTTAAACTATTGCATGCTAGTTTAATTAGAAAGATACTTTGGTTTAAACACAGGGTTAGATAAATACCAATTTGCTATATGACACCTTGATTACTTAAGTATGTGCCATGACCCTTTGTCACCCTAGTTGTGGTTTACTAGTTGGACATTATTAAATTGCCAACATGGGTTTAGATCGTTGTAGTATCTTTGCTTAGACACGCTACGTGCTCATGACATGATTTTGGATAATCAAATGCTAATATGGACTTAATGATATATTGAACCTGTTTTGGAAAAGTATCATGTGATGTTGATGGCACGTGGTGCATGGTAATCAAGCGGGGTTTGATAAACAGATTTCGGCCAGGGCATGTGGCAAGAGTAATCAGTGGGCCGGTTGTGGCATTGGGAGTGTTGATTTGGTTTTTCGTAGTCTTGCCCTGGTCACTCTAAGGACTTAACCTTGCAAGCCTTTGAACTGGTCATACTTGCAACCACATGGCTGGAATGGGACGGCCCTAGTTGACTAAGTCGCTAAGGACTCACTTGTGGAGCCTCGTGGTGTCGATTACACCGTTTGTGTGATTGTGCGGGGAGCGTATCGTGGCGTGGCCAGTACCCATCTAACGGTGTGTTGGTCCCATACTTCGCCTTGGCTAAGGAAGGGATGGTGTAGAGCACGTCTTGGGAGAGGACCACCTGTGTTGTTTGAGGCTTCCAAAGGCTTTGTTATGATCGCTCATTCGCATACTCTTGTATGGCGATTCACGGTGACGTGGTGAGTGGATTGTATCTTGTGGGTAAAGTGCATAACCTCTGCAGAGTGTAGAATCTATTTGAATAGCCGAGTCCACTGTGATCTTTGGACAATGCTCGGGAATTACAGTCAAGGGGTAGACTTTCTTAAAATAACTTGGATTTGAAAAGTTGGGTTGGTTTAACAAAGAAGATGATGGAAAGATGGTTTAGGATGGGTAAAAATGTTATTTAAACTTTTTGAAAAGTTATTTATGCTTTACTTATTTCTCTTGCTTTCGAATCTACTTATATTACTTGTCAAAAGTCATTTCTCGCAAATATACCTGAGCTACTCCTTTGTACTAAGCCATGCATATAGTATATTAGCTTGCATTCGTGCATGACTTCTTGAGTACCAAGTACTCACCCTTGCCCCAACACAATATCGCTTGAAGAGGAGATTACGCCACTTTGGAGGAGGAACTCCAAGAGGACCCGACTACTTAGGGATGCGAGCCCGGTCAGTTGCCTGTGGTATCTTTGGATGGCGCCACGAAGTTTATTTGATTTTCCGCTGCTATTGTTTCTCTCTGAATAAGTTTCGCCCTACGAGGCATATATTTGTAACTTGGCCATAAGGTCGAGTAACCAGTTTTATTACTTTAATAAAGTACTTTTATGGTATCGATTGGTATGATTGTGATATTTACCGATGTTAAAGACTGTGTGCACTAGCGCGTTCCTGGACTAGTGCTGAATACACAGAGGGTCCGGATTTGCAAATTCGGGGTCCCGACAGTTAGTCCCACTTTTAACGTTTCAGATTTAAAGCCATACGTGGGAGAAGAGGATGAGCTTGAGTCGAGGACGACTCCAATTCAAGAGGGGGAGGATGATGAGGACATCACTCCTTTGGATACACGCCTACATCATGGTCCTATGACACAAGCTCATGCACGTCAATTAAATCATGTGGTGAGCTCGTTTCTCGCTATTCATAGTAATATTATTGAGGATGGGATGCTACCAAGTATTTGTGCTGTTTTATTGCTTAGAAACATGGGGGAAGTGCCAACAGGACAACCAAAAGTACTCGGTTTGTTGGCGTCATTGGCGATTTTCGATCAACGCCGAGTGGTTTCCGACCAGTGTCGAGTGGCACCCGAACAGCGCCAAGTGGTTTCCGATCAGCGCCGAGTAGCTCCCGACCAGCGCCAAGTGGCTCCCGATAAGCATCAAGTGGTTCAGTTCGGAGTCAGAAGAAAATATTGCACTAAAATGTGCATAATCACTGATTTTGGTTGTTTTGGGCCTTGTAAGCGTGTGGGAGTCTGAGCCCAAGTTGTGTGCCCCCCTAGCCGCACACAACCCTAGCTCTTCCCTCCCACATCCCTCCCTCTTATATATTCAGAAACCGCCACTTTAGGTCGTGGGTTTTTCTTAGATTTGGACTAGACACATTGTCAGTTTTCGCCGAACATCGGTTTGTAGAACCCCAACTTCGTGTGCTTAATTCAATTAGCAATTTCAGATTGCTCTTCTACGCTTACAGTGAGACTCCTTCAATAGAAAAATATTTCGTAGGTTCTATAGTGAGACTCCTTCGCCGAGTCGCGTCTTAGAGTAAAGAGTCACCCTTTAGGCGTTAGACTCCAGTGTTAGTTCGATTTGGATTTTCATTGTTTGCTGAGTGTGCAGTATGTGTTGCAAGGCCCTTAGGCATTGTAAGCAACCATGCCAAGTTATTAATATCAATAATAAAGTTGGACCTTAAAGTACACCTTTCGCCCCGCCTAAGTTCCATATTACTTGTCTATTCTTGTTTCCCTCTCATCTCTAAAACTTAGAGCAAATCGACAGATGGTGAACACCATGAAACTTTGGGAGTAATGGAAGTGGTTCTCGCCAAAGAAAACCCCAATGATGGAGCACCAAGCACCGCCAGTTGACATGCAGAATTTTGGAGCATTTCTTGCTGCTCAGACTCAGTTGATGCATGCTATGATGCAACAAATGCAACACGTCACTGCTCAGGCCACAGCTAATCAAGTCAATCAGGGACAACGCCAGAATACAAGACTGTCAGAGTTCATGAGAACTCACCCACCCACTTTCTCTGGGAATGCCAACCCATTGGAGGCCGATGATTGGTTAAGGTCAATCGAGAGGAAGTTACACATAGCTCAATGCATAGGGAATGAGAAGGTACTCTACGCTTCTCATCAGTTGGAAGGAACAGCCGCCGAATGGTGGGAGAACTTCTGTGCCACGCAAGAGAACCCTCAAGACATCACTTGGGAAGAGTTCACAACTGCGTTCCGTCAGTATCACGTGCCTGAAGGAATCATGGACCTTAAGAAGGAGGAGTTCAGAGCACTGAAGCAAGGTAATCAGCCAGTGGCCGACTACCTGAACAAGTTCACACAGCTAGCACGCTACGCACCTGAGGATGTAGCGACAGATAAAGCCAGACAGTCTCGTTTTATGAAGGGACTTAACTCAGGATTGCAAGTAGGATTGATCACCCACACCTTTCCAGATTTCCAAGAGTTGGTGAATAAGGCGCTTATTCTTGAGGACAAGCGCAAGGAACTGGATGAGAACAGGAAGCGCAGAATGCAACAGCAGGATCACGCCAGGGACGCATAGCGGCGTCGAGAGTTGCACCAAATCAATTTTTCAGATTCCAGCCACGAGAATGCTACAAGGACACCGTCACGGCACCAAGGCCTGTCAATCGAGAACTACTGCACCCAGCCCCGCTAGAAACACTACTCGAGCGATCGACAAGGAACGGTGAGACGCTACAATCGCAATGAGCCGTGACACTTTGCCAACAGCTTGTCCAAAGAAGACAGCAGGAGTGACCCCGCTCGCTTCAATCTAGGAACCACCCCAGCTAGGACGCCAAAGACAGGAGTCACACCCCAGGCCGTGGTGAGAGGCCGAGTCAACCATGTCACCGCAGATGCACTGCGAATCTTTGCGGACGTCAGTCTTGGGTAAGTTACTTGTTAACTCAAGACCTGCAATGCTTTGTTTGACTCTAGAGCTTCGCATTCGTTTGTTTCGCAAGGCTTCGCTACTAGAAATGATTTGAGGATTGCAAGACTTAGATGCATGCTTTTAGTTCAAACCCACAGTTCCGAACTCCGAGCGAAAGTAGGATGTTCCGGTGAGAATACTAATAGATGGAATAGAGTTCCTAGCAAACCTTATTATTTTGGAAACCCGGACCTTAGACGTCATATTGGGAATGGATTGGTTATCCAAGCACAAGGCCGTATTGGATTGTGGACGAAGGACTATCTCGATTGAGAGCCCGTGTGGGAAGAAAGTGGAATTTCAAGCCACTGCAGATTAGAGATGGACAGCTTGATGGTTAACAGTACCAAGGCAATCTGCATAGAGGATGTCTCGAGAGTGAATGAGTACCCAGATGTTTTTCCTGAAGATCTACGGTATGCCGCATGACGAGGACATAGAGTTTGTGATAGAGCTTGTACAGTACAAAGACCAATAGCAAAGAGACCCTATCGGATGTCTACCGAGGAGTTGGTAGAGATGAAGAAAGCGATTAGAAGAGTTAATGGAGAAAGGATTTATCGAGGCCAGGAGTTCGTCGCCGTGGGGAGCCCGATTACGTTGCGTCAAGAAAAAGGGCGGGAGTTTCAGGATGTGCATCGACTACCGTGCACTCAATGAAGTCACCGTGAAGAATAAGTATCCGCTACCCAGGATTGATGATTTGTTCGATCACCGAGAGGAGCCGGAATTTTCTACAAGATTGATCTAAGATCGGATACCATCGATTGAAGATCCGATCGGAAGATATCCCAAGATCGCATTCTCGCCAAGATATGGACATTCACGAGTTTACGATTATGTCTTTCGTCGACAAATGCGCCAAAGATATTTCATGAATATGATGAATAAGGTGTTCATGGAATATTTGGACAAGTTTGTCGTCGTGTTCATAGATGATATCCTAATCTACTCCAAAGCAGAGGATGAACATGCCGAACACTTGAGGCGAGTTTTGGAAAAGCCGAGGAACAAAGAACTCTTCGCCAAGTTCGCAAGTGTGATTTTTGGAAGGACAAGGTTGAATTCCTCGGACATGTAATGACCGCAGAAGGAGTCGCCAGTAGATCCAAGCAAGGTAGAAGCTGTGTTACATTGGGAGCGTAGAAGGCGTGACCCAGATTCGAGTTTCCTTGGAATGGCAGGTACTACCGCCCGTTTCATTGAAGGCTTTTCGACAATTGCGAAACCTCTTACGCAATTCTTGAAGAAGGACAAGAAGTTTGCATGGACGTCGAGAATGTGAGGAAGGATTTCAGGAGTGAAGAAGCGATTGACATCAAGACCGGTGTTAGTTCTACCGGATGTTAATCAAAGCTTCGATATTTATTGTGACGCATCGCGCCAAGGACTTGGATGTGTCTTTGCGAGAATGGAAAGGTCGCCGCTTATGCATCAAGGCGATTGAGGCCGCATGAGGAAAATTATCCGACACATGACCTAGAGTTAGGCTGCCGTAGTGCATGCTTTGAAGATATGGCGTCACTATCTGATTGGAAAGCAGATCTGAAGTGTATCACGGATCATAAGAGCCTTAAGTACATATTCACCCAGTCGGATCTGAACATGAGGCAGAGGAGATGGTTAGAGTTAATCAAGGACTACAATGTTGGAATCCATTACCATCCCGGGAAGGCCAACGTAGTAGCCGATGCTCTGAGTCGGAAAAGCCATACCGTGAGTACGTTGCTAGCCACAAGTCAGGATGAGTTATGTGAGGATTTTCAAAAGATGAAGATTGAGGTGGTACCTAGCGGATTCTTGACCGCATTAGAAGTAAAGCCTACCCTAGAGGACCAGATCCGAGAAGGACAGAAAGATGATGACAAGATCCGCAGGATTAAGTCCATCAAGGAGGAAGGCAAGGCAGAGGAATTCAAGTTGGATGAGCAAGGCACGTTGTGGATGAAGGATCGCATTTGTGTGCCTAACAAGAAGGAGTTAAAGCAACTGATTTTGGAAGAAGCCCATGACTCCAAGTACTCAATTCATCCTGGAAGCGCCAAAATGTACCAGGATTTGAAGGAAAGATTCTGGCCGAGCATGAAGCGTGAAGTTGCCGAGCATGTTGCATTGTGCGGCGTATGCCAAAGAGTCAAGGCAATGCATCGAGAGACCCGGCGGGATTGCTACAACCACGAAATACCTGAGTGGAAGTGGGAGGAAAACGGGATGGATTTCATTACCGGTTTGCCTAAGACTCAAGGAGGTTATGACTCCATATGGGTTATAGTGGATCGCTTGACCAAAGTAGCCCATTTTATCCCCGTAAAGACCACTTACTCGGGGGATAAATTGGCAGAATTGTACATGATCAGGATCATCTGTTTGCACGGTGTGCCAAAGAGGATCGTATCGGACAGAGGTACCCAATTTACCTCAAGGTTCTGGAATAAGTTGCATGAAGCCATGGGAACCCGTTTGGACTTCAAGATGTGCCTTATCATCCATGCACGGATGGCCAGGCCGAAAGAGTCAACCAGATTCGAGGATATGTTAAGAGCTTGTGCATTGGCTTATGCTACCTCTTGGGATAAGAGTTTGCCGTATGCCGAAGTTCGATTACAACAATAGTTATCAGGCTAGTTCTGAGATGTCACCTTTTGAGGCCTTTGTATGGTCGACCTGTCGGACGCCATTGAATTGGAATGAGACCGTGGCGCCGTGTCTTCGGCCTGATATTCTTCAAGAGGTCAAGAAGCGATTGCCATGATTAGGGAAAGGTTGAAAATAGCCCAATCACGACAGAAGAGTTATGCCGACAAACCGTCGCGGGATTTGAGTTTTGAACCGTAAGACTTTGTATACCTCGAGTTACGCCTCTCGGGAGTTAAGAGGTTCCATGCCAAAGGAAACTCGCACCCGTTATGTTGGACCATTTAAGATTTTGAGCCGCAGAGGCGAAGTTGCTTATCACCGGAGTTGCCACAGACGTTAACAGAGTACATGACGTATTCCATGTGTCCTGGTTGAAGAAGTGTCTCCGAGTACTGAGAGCAGACACCGCTAGAGTCAATTGAGTTGCAAGAAGATTTGACTTACAAGGAGCATCCCGTAAAGATTTTGGACACTATGGATCGAGAGACCGAGAAACAAGTCAACCCGTTTACAGAGAATTCAAAGGAGCAACCATGCAGAGCGAAGCGACTTAGGGCCTTGAAGAGGATCTCAAGAAAGAGTTTCCAAACCTATTCTCAGAGTAAGCCACTGAATCTCGGGGACGAGATTCTATTAAGGGGAGGTTTGTAACACCCCAAAATTTTGCTTTTCTTAAATTCATGTGTGATTTGGCACTTTGGTGAATTTTTGGAATTTTCTGGAATTTATTTGGATTTATTTGGAATTTATTTGAATTTATTCCATTTAGAAATAATTAAAGAATTTAATTTTGCAAATAAAATTTTGTTGGAAATATTTTATTTGAGTCCCAAATACCCTAAAATATTTTCTAGAATTTTTCTGGAATTTTTCTCGAGTATTTTGCTATTTTTAATGAATTAAAATGAATTCTGGAAATTATTTTAAATATTAAATCATTGGAAATTCGAGTTGGGTCAAATCTTGTTCATCCGATCGAGCCCGAGTCGACTCGAGTTCGAGTCCGACCGAGCCCGATCGCGCCGTGGTCGGCGAACCCGCCGCCGAACCCTAACCGTGGCGGATCGGATCCAGATCCAACGGCCACGATTGAGCCACGTCACCGAGCCCGAGCCCGACCGAGCCAGCCAGCTCGCCCGAGTCCGACCCGGACCCAAACTCGTGCACCGTTGGATCTCGATCCAACGGCTGTGCGCGTGCCACGTCACCCTAACCGTGTCACCGCCGGACTCCGCCGCCGCAACGGAGAGGACCTCGGATTCCGCGCGTTTCACGGACGTCGAGGGCCCTATTTATTGCGCCGCCACCCGTGTCGGGATCGCCGTTTCAATGCGCACCCGTAGCTCCAACCCACGCCGCTCAAGCCGCCGCCGTCAGCCCGCGCGAGCTCGCCGTAGATGGAGGAGGTGTCCGCCGCGGTTTGCGCCGCCGTCCGTCGTCTTCCGCCGAGAAGGAGCCCAGATCCGGAATCCCCGCTTCGAGACGCACCCGAAGAGACCACCCACTTCGCCGGAGCGTGCCCGAAACGCCGTCGGTGTGGTCTTCGTTCTCAACGCCCGGCGCCGAGCTCGCCGTGGACATCGCAGACCATGAAGCTTTTCCACCGCCGGATCTTCATCGCACGGTCCGCATTCGTCCACGTCACCCACGGTAAAGAATCACGTGTTGATCTCCAGTCTAATCTCAGCCGTTAGATCTAGATCCAACGGCTTAGATTGAACCACGTTCATAGCGGTAGATTGATCTTGACCGTCCGATCAAGATCGAGCAGTCGAATCAATGGAGTTGTTTTCCAAGCGCGTTAGCGAGATCTAATCTGGGCCGTTGATTTCCAAATCAACGGCCGAGATTGAGCCACGTGTCGGGAAGGCTGGCCGTCGCGCGGTCAACGCCGTCCCACGCGCAGGCGTGACGCCGACACGCGGGCCCGCTTGTCGAGGGCACCGCTCGTCAATGATGAGTGGGTCGAGCCCACTGCGTGGACCGAGCCGAGACTGCGGCGCCGTCCGTGGACCCGAGGCCACGCGTCGTCACCCGATTGGTCCACGTGTCCCTGCTGACGCAATAAATGATTTTCCGAAAAAGAAAATGATTTAATAATTCGGTTTAATAATTGATTTGAATTTCAAAACTTCAAATGCTTATAACTTTTGCGTTTCAACTCCGATTTGAGTGATTCAAATTTCTAAATTCGTATAAAATTGAGATCTACCTAAATATGAATTTTATTTAATTTTTGGACTAAAGTTTTTCTCTGTAAAATTATTTAATTGATTATTTAAACTTTAAATAATCATAACTTTTGCATTTTAACTCCAAATTTGACGATTCCAGTTTCTAAAAATTCATAAAATTATGTTCTCTCTGTTTATGGATTTTATTTGGATGTTTGGACACTTTTAGCCTATTGTTTATTCGTGTATTTGCTATTTGCACGCTTTACGAGTAGACGTTGAAGTGCCGGAAGGATTCAAAGGAGAAGTACTAACTCAGGATCCAACTCAAGACCAAGAACAAGTACTTTTTGAAGGCAAGTTGTGCTTTGACCATGTTGATCCTATTTTGAAATCTATTTTGATTTAACCTACTGCATGCTAAGTTCAAATAGAAAAATACTTTATTTAAAAATGAGGGATTAGATATGTACCAATTTGCTGTATGACACCTTGATTATCTAAGTATGTGCCATGACCCCTTGTCACCCTAGTTGTGGTTTACTAGTTGGACATTATTAAGTTGCCAACATGGGTTTTAGACCGTTGTAGTATACTGCTTAGACCTGCCACGTGCTCATGACATGATTTTGGACAATCAAATGCTAATATTGATTTAATGATATATTGAACCTGTTTTGGAAAGGTATCATGTGATGTTGATGGCACGTGGTGCATGGTAATCAACTGGGGTTTGATAAATAGTTTTCGGCCGGGCATGTGGCAAGAGTAATCAGTGGGCCGGTTGTGGCATTGGGGATGTTGATTTGGTTCTTGGGTAGTCTTGCCCTGGTCACCCTAAGGACTTAACCTTGCAAGCCTTTGAACTGGGTCTAACGTGCAACCACATGTCTGTCATGGGACGGACCTAGTTGACTCAGTTGCTAATAACGCACTGTGGGACCTCGGGAGGTCAACTACACCCTTTGTGTAAGTTATGCGGGGAGCGTCTGGCCGAGGCCAGTACCCATCTAACGGTTGATTGGCCTAGACTTCGCCTTAGCTAAGGGAAGGGTTAGTGTGCAATAACCGGGAGGACCACTTGTATTGTTAGAAGTTTCCGAAAGACTTTGTTACGGAACTCGCCTTTGTGGTGTTTGACTGTATCTTGTGGGTAAAGTGCATAACCTCTGCAGAGTGTAGAATCTATTCGAATAGCCGTGTCCGCGGTATTGGACATCGCTCGAATTACAATAAGGGTTAGATTTTCTCAAAAATAACTTGGGTTTGAAAGGTTGGGTTGGATTGACAATGATGTTGGAAATGTGGATTAGGATGGGAAAGATGTTTACTAAACTTCTTGAAAAGTTATCTACGCTTTACTTGTTTCTACCGCTTCGAATCTACTTATATTACTTGTCAAATGTCATGTTTCGCAAATATACCTTGAGCTATTCCTTTGTACCAAGCCATGCATATAGTATATTAGCCTCAAGCATTCTGTGCATGACTTGTTGAGTACCAAGTACTCACCCTTGCCACCCTACAACACCGGTTGAAGAGGAGACTACACCGGCTTTGGAGGAGGAGCTCCAAGAGGATCCGTCTACTTAGGGAAGCGAGCCCGATCAGGTTGCATGGTATCTTGGATGGTGCCACGAAGTTATTTGATTTTCCGCTACTATTTCTCTCTTAATAAGTTTCGCCTGCGTATTGCATTTGTGACTTGACCATAAGGTCGAGTAACCAGTTTGGTTATTTAAATAAAAGTACTTTATTAGTATCGAATGGTATGATTGTGATATTTACCGATGTTAAGACTGTGTGCACTAGCGCGTTCCTGGACTAGTGCTGAATACACAGAGGGTCCAGATTTGCAAATTCGGGGTCCCGACATGTTAGAATGATCGACAAGACATTATGCACCATCAACCCCAATATGAGGATACTGTGAAAGACCAAGATGGCGATTAGAGGGGGGGTGAATGATCCCAATTTCAAAATTCCTACCTATTGGACAAGATTGATGCTTTCTCTAACAACAAGCCCCAAGAACCAAGTTAAATAATCAGACCAAGCAAGGAGCTCTCATGAATTATGAGCAACCATGGATCATCTTAAAGACAATAGCACATCCCCCTAACAAAAATGTGTCGACGATTAGGAAACGGGTCCCCGCTGAGCTTACTTATTGAATGAGGGATCAACACGGGCCCCTTTTTCAGTGAAGGGTTTGCGTCTGAAGTATGTTCATCAGGAAATCAGGATACTCAGAAAGTGTACAAGAGTTTATACTAGCTCGGGACTCTTGCTGCAGAGATAATAACCCTACTCCAGTTGTTTTGCTGTTATTGTGGAACTCGTACAGAGTGTATGCGTATCTTGCTTACTGGATGTCGTGAACATGCTCACGCGTGTCTCTGTGTTCTTGCGTGACCGTCCCCCTTATCAATTTATTCGGGGGGTACTTATAGCTTACAAAATATCTATCATAACTGCGACCGAATGAAGCACACTTGATTGCATTAACCGTGGCTACAATTGAAGCCTTGAATCTTGCTACATTCTCATTATGGGCGTAACGGATCTAGATCGTGGTGTAATTACCGCTATTTGGGCGTTATGGGCTGAACACGACCTTCCGACCATGCTTTTCGTTGGCGAGCCTAGGCCAAGCATAGATGTTCGTAGCCGAGCATGGGTGCTTGTGGCCAAGCATTTAGCCTAGTCCGATTGGGCGGATCAGCTAGCTAGACCATTTGAAGGCCCTCCTTGGGGATATCATCCAAGGGCATGCATGGTTGGTCGAAACTGGCGACAAGGGTGTAACAGTACTTTTGGATATTATCCAATCCCCAACAGCTAGCCCCCGATTCTCAAGTGGAAAACTACTTGGCGGGGCCTTCCCCTTGAGCCTACAGACTCAATGAAGGGATTGGAATCTTGCAAATAAGCGCCATCGCAAAGATCTGAGCATGTCCTGTTTGTGGACGAGCATGGTTGGGAGAAACTGAGCTCTCAGCTCGGCCTCCGACCAGGGGAAGCTCTGGTAAGAGAACGTAAAAGGTCATTCTGGTTCCTTCTCCGAGAAGCCTTGCTATAGTGGTCCAGATAGTTTTTGGGAACTGCGCCATTATTGGACAGTTTCGGAAGTTGTGTGTCCACGCGTCCACTCGTAAATGGTGAGAAACTTTTCACCTGCACCCGAGCCTTTAGGGCTTCTCAAGTCCGACGGAAGGAAACTTTTCACCTGCACCCGAGCCTTTAGGGCTTCTCAAGTCCGACGGAAGGAAACTTTTCATCTATCTTTTACCTTCGAGGCTTTAGGAATTCCCAAGTGTTGTACTTAAGAGGTGGTGAGGACCCCTTCACCTACATTCTGCATCTAAGCCTCTAGAAATTCTCAAGTCGTGTACTTTCTTCGTTCGCGTCTTCTTTTTCCATCAAATCCATGGCGAAGTTCGGAGCGAGCAAGATGAGCAAGGAGAGGCTTTGCTTGCTCGTGGAGCTTGGCTACCTCGACAAAGAGTCGTGGCAGACTCCCGGCAATGAGGAGGCTCTGGAGTCACAGGAGGGATAGATCATCTCCTGCAAGCTCTACTCCGTTAACGGGCTGCGGATGCCCGAGAGTGAGTTTCTTGAATCCGTATTCTCCAGGTGCAAGTGCGAGATTTCCAACCTCAACCCCAACTCCATCCTTGTCTTGGTGATCTTCTCGCAACTTTGCAAGCGATACGTGGGCGTCATGCCCACGGCAAGCCTCTTTTTTCATTTCTACTCCTTGTTCCGCACTATGTGACTTCTCCCGCCGGCTGCATCTACTTTTGTCTCTGGTACAACCAACCATATGAGTATCCGAGCTTCACACTCAAGGACTCGATGTCGGGCTGGGCCGAGCATTGGTTTTGTCTGAAGAAGGCGGAGGGAAGTTCCCTTTGCTACACTAGGGAGGTAGCTCCGGACGTCGAGACGCCGCGCCCCCCGTGCAAGACGAGGAGGAGCGGATGCTGATGATGATCAACGATCTCTGAAACCTGTGGCTCACTGGTCGAGACATCGCCCAGGACTTCCTTAGGAATCGGGTGGCGCCACTGAGGAGGAGGGAGCATCCCTTCTTCGAGATCACGGAGTGGCAAGATCTCACCCGTGAAGCCGAGTCAGGTAGGTCTCTGAGCAAATAACTTTCTTGTGTTTTCAGTATTAACTTGCTCATACTGATGTTTGCAATGGTTGAATTGCAGCCCTGAGCAAGGCCTGGGTTTACAAGTAGGTCGTTGAGATGTTCGGCACCCCTACAGGCAAAGAGCTCGAGGTCGGGCGGCAAGTCCCGAGCAATGTGCTCGAGTGGGGCGACGTGGTGAGTAAACTTGTAATTCGTGCTCGAGGGGAAACATCCAGAGCATTCCTGTTGTTCCCTATTTCTTATGTTAGGAGAAGGTCACTCTTGAAGCTGCAGTGGCCGAGCTCAAGCCGCTGATGCACGACCAAGGGGACACTATCCCCAGCGTCAGAGTCAAGAGGCTGGCTGCAAGCAAGCAACGTGCGCCACCACCTCCACCGTCCCATGCCAAGTGCCCCAAGAGGCAGGCGGCTTCAAGCAGGAGCCCTCCCCGACGACATTTGGAGTATGCCGACAAGATGGAGGTAAGAGAATTGAAATTGTAGTTGAAGGAATATACCGAGTGAAATCTAGATTTGATGGCTCATCTACACCAGCTCGTGGAGGAAGCCAAGAAGGCGGAGGCAACGGCTGGAGCTCCACGCAGAAGGAGCAACTGGAGGGGAAGATCGCTGCCCTGCAGGCCAAGCTCGCGCGGGTGGCCTTGGGCTCTTCGGTGGAGGAGCCCGAGGAAGAAGAGGAAGATCTGGCACCCTTTCTCAGAAGATGTCGAAGGTCACTAGGCGCGTCGTCGGGGCCCCCGGTGAGGACTTTGCAGGAGGTCGACCTAGACGAGGTTGACCCCAAGGTGGTGAAGGCGGGCCACGCAGCTGCGAGATGGCCAAGCTTGTGGCCACGACCCGAGCTTCCGTAGCGAAGCCCAAAAACCCCAAGGACAAAGACGGGAAGCTCGATGAAGGTAACTTGTTGTTCTTCCTTTCCACTTTTCTTCCTTTTGAATATCAAGCTAACCCCACCGCTATCGTGGGCGAGATAGCTAGTAGGAGAGCTTTGGATTTTGGAGGCATGGCTGATGAAATCCTCCGATCTGTAAAAGAAAAAGAGCTTGCCCGCGCCACCAAAATCGTGATGACCGAGGATGCTATGGTCCAAGAGCCCCACGGCAATCAGGTAGCCGAGGCGCCATAGGTCCTAGGGAACATGCTCCCCATGAAGGTCAGCAGCTCGTGGCTAAAGGCCGAGATAAGTCACCATGCACGAAGGTCGCCATGCGAATCGAGTCCCAAGGTCCTGTCCCGGAAGAAGTGTGTTCCCAGGAGGAACCTGCCCCGGCGAAATCTACCCTGCCGGGGCAGTCCCTTGATCCACCGAGTATAGCGGATGCTCGGGGTCAAGAGCAGGAAAGGGCTCTCTAGAGAGAAGCGCCTGTGTAACACCCCAAAATTTTGCTTTTCTTAAATTCATGTGTGATTTGGCACTTTGGTGAATTTTTGGAATTTTCTGGAATTTATTTGGATTTATTTGGAATTTATTTGAATTTATTCCATTTTGAAATAATTAAAGAATTTAAATTTGCAAATAAATTTTTGTTGGAAATATTTTATTTGAGTCCAAAATGATCCAAAATATTTTCCAGAATTTTTCTGGAATTTTTAAAGTCATTTGCTATTTTTAATGAATTAAATGAATTACTGAGAATTATTTTAAATATTAAATCGCTGGAAAATCCAACTCGGGTCAAATCTTGTTCATCCGACCGAAGTCGGACTCGAGTCCGACCGAGCCGCTTGACTCGACCGAACCCACTCCTAACCCTAATCAATCCCAACCGTTGGATCAAGATCCAACGGTGAGATCCGTCCGACCTGCACCCGAAGCCGTGTCCAGGACCGGATCGCGCCGCGCCGCGATCGTGGCCGTTGGTTGTGCCACGTGGGACGGCCACGATTTCATCGTCTCCGCCCGAGTCCGAGCTGGACTCCGCCCGCCGTGTCCGCCGTAGTGGGAGCTAGGTCTCCGTTTTTACGCACGCAGACCGAGGCTATTTAATGCCCGGCATACCGAGGATCGCCATCCCACGCCGGTTCGAAACCTAGCTCGCGCCGCTAGGATCCCCACCGCCTCGCCGTTATTGCTCGCCGGAGTTGGAAGTCTGTTCCGCCGCGATTAAACGCCGATATTGCTGCCGTCCGTCGTCCTCCGCCGTCATCAAGCCCGGATCCGGATTCCCCAAGACGAGACGCGTTCGGGAGTACCCCTCGCCGGCGGAGCGCGCCGAACGCCGACGGCAAGGTCGCCGCCCCGCCTCCGGTCAAGCCGGCCGCCGCGTGCCATCGCCGTCCTCTGGCGTCGTGCACCGTTGGATCCGGACGGACCAGCGGTGAGTTCACGTGTTTCCCAAACCCTAGAAACCCGATTAGATCCGGGACCGTTGGATTAAGATCCAACGGTTCACAATCGCCACGTCTTTGTAGCGGTGCGATTATAGGATTAGATACGGACCGTCCGATCTAGATCGAGCGGCCCCGAGCATCGAGTAGTTTCAACGTGTTAACCCTGGATCTAATTCGCGCCGCTGATTTTCAAATCAACGGCCGTGATTGCGCCACGTGTCGGGAAGTTGGACCGACGCGGTCGGGCCGCCCACGCTGGCAGCGTGCGTGTGGCCGACACGCAGGCCCGCGTGTCGAGGCCCGCATGTCGCTGGCTAACCCAGCCAAGCGCCGACGTCACCCATGACGTCACGCAGTGGGTCCCACTGCCGCTGGTGGTGAGCCTCACGACGCCGGCCGATGACGTCACCCGAGTGGGCCCACATGTCGATCCACGTGAGCCGTGGACCGAGTCCACCGTGGACTCCGAAATGAGCATGGACCGAGCCCATGGACGGTGGCGTCGGCCAGGCCAATCAGAGCTGCCACGTGTCCATGCCGACGCAATAATTAATTTCAAATGAAAATGATTTATTAATTCGAATAATGATTTCAAATTTAGATTCAAACTTCAAACGCTTATAACTTTTGCGTTTCAACTCCGATTTGAGCGATTCAAATTTCTAAATTTGTATAAAATTAAGATCTACCTAAATATGAATTTTATTTAATTTTTGGACTAAAGTTTTTCTCTGTAATATTATTTAATTGATTATTTAAACTTTAAATAATCATAACTTTTGCGTTTTAACTCCAAATTCGACGATTCCAGTTTCTAAAAATCCAGAAAATTATGTTCTCTCTGTTTATGGATTTTATTTGGAGTTTTGGGATCTTTTTGCATAGTGTTTATTTGTGTATTTGCTATTTGCACGCTTTACGAGTAGACGTTGAAGTGCCGGAGGGATTCGAAGGAGAAGTATTGACTCAGGATCCAACTCAAGACCAAGAGCAAGTGCTTTTTGAAGGCAAGTTGTGCTTTGACCATATTGATCCTATTTCGAAATCTATTTTGATTTAAACTATTGCATGCTAGTTCAATTAGAAAGATACTTTGTTTAAACCTGGGGGTTAGATAAATACCAATTTGATATATGACACCTTGATTACTTAAGTATGTGCCATGACCCTTTTGTCACCCTAGTTGTGGTTTACTAGTTGGACATTATTAAATTGCCAACATGGGTTTAGACCGTTGTAGTATGCTGCTTAGACCTGCTACGTGCTCATGACATGCTTTTGGACAATCAAATGCTAATATGGACTTAATGATATATTGAACCTGTTTTGGAAAAGTATCATGTGATGTTGACGGCACGTGGTGCATGGTAATCAATCGGGTTTGATAAACGATTTCGGCCAGGGCATGTGGCAAGAGTAATCAGGTGGGCGGTGGCATTGGGAGTGTTGATTTGGTTTTTCGGGTAGTCTTGCCCTGGTCACTCTAAGGACTTAACCTTGCAAGCCTTTGAACTGGGTCATACTTGCAACCACATGGCTGGAATGGGACGGCCCTAGTTGACTAAGTCGCTAAGGACTCACTTGTGGAGCCTCAGGGTGTCGATTACACCGCTTGTGTGATTGTACGGGGAGCGATCGTGGTCGTGGGCCAGGTACCCATCTAACGGTGTGTTGGTCCCATACTTCGCCTTGGCTAAGGGAAGGGATGGTGTAGAGCACGTCTTAGGAGAGGACCACCGTGTTGTTTGAGGCTTCCGAAGGCTTTGTTATGATCGCTCATTCGCATACTCTTGTATGGCGATTCACTACCGACGTGGTGAGTGGATTGTATCTTGTGGGTAAAGTGCATAACCTCTGCAGAGTGTAGAATCTATTTGAATAGCCGAGTCCACTGCAGTCGACAATGCTCGAATTACAATAAGGGTTAGATTTTCTGAAAATAACTTGGATTTGAAAAGTTGGGTTGGTTTAACAAAGAAGATGATGGAAATATGGTTTAGGATGGGGAAAAATGTTATTTAAACTTCTTGAAAAGTTATTTATGCTTTACTTGTTCTTACTGCTTTCGAATCTACTTATATTACTTGTCAAATCTTGTTTACATAAATATACCTTAAGCTATTCCTTTGTACCAAGCCATGCATATAGTATATTAGCTTGCATTCTGTGCATGACTTGTCGAGTACCAAGTACTCACCCTTGCCTCAACACAATACCGCTTGAAGAGGAGACTACGCCAGCTTAGGAGGAGGAACTCCAAGAGGACCCGACTACTTAGGGATGCGAGCCGGTCGGTTGCTGTGGTATACTGGATGGCGCCACGAAGTTTATTTGATTTTTCCGCTGCTGTTATCTCTCTTTTAATAAGTTTCGCCTTGCAAGGCATATATTTGTAACTTGGCCATAAGGTCAAGTAACCACTTTGGTTATTTAAATAAAGTACTTTGATAATATCGATTGGTATGATTGTGATATTTACCGATGTTAAGACTGTGTGCACTAGCGCGTTCCTGGACTAGTGCTGAATACACAGAGGGTCCGGATTTGCAAATTCGGGGTCCCGACAGAGGTGGTATCAGAGCCAGGTTGACTGTAGGCTCAACCCTAAGCTAGAATGGTCGTAGTGAGGATAAAACCTATTTTCTAAATCTGAAAATTTGTGAAGACAAGAAATGACATCTCGACTTATCCCCTTCTCTCTTTTCTCGTCTCTTGCTGAAATTTTCCCTTACCTGGTCACAATTTAAAAAATTCTGAGTTCTTACGTAAAGCACTCTTGTGACAGATGGAGGTTTTCTCGATGAGTGAGCATAGGTTCTATAGTGAGACTCCTTCGCCGAGTCGCGTCATAAAATGAAGAGTCACCCTTTAGGCGTTAGATTCCAGAGTTAGTTCGATTTGGATTTGCTTTGTTTGCTGAGTGTGCAGTATGTGTTGCAAGGCCCTTAGGCATTGTAAGCAGCCATACCAAGTTATTAATAATAAAGATGGACCTTAAAGTTACCCCTTTCGCCCCGCATAAGTTCCATATTACTTGTCTATTCTTGTTTCCCTCTCATCTCTAAACCTAGAGCAAATCAACAGATGGTGAACACCCGTGGGAACTTTGGAAGCAATGGGAGTGGATCTCGCCCATGTAAAACCCCAATGATGGAGCACCGGCACCGCCACTTTGGATGTGCAGAATTTTGGAGCATTTCTTGCTGCTCGGACCAGTTGATGCATGCTATGATGCAACAAATGCAGCACGTCCTTTGCTCGTGCCACTGCTAATCAAGTTAATCGGGGACCACGCTTGAATACAAGGTCAGCCGAGTTCATGAGGACTCACCCACCCACTTTCTTCGGGAATGCCAATCCGCTGGAGGCCGATTTATTGGTTAAGATCAATTGAGAGGAAGCTACACATAGCTCAATGCATAGGGAATGAGAAGGTACTTTACGCTTCTCATCGCTTGGAAGGAACAATTACGAATGGTGGGAGAACTTCGTGCCCACGCAGAGAACCCTCAAGATATCACTTGGGAAGAGTTCACACCGCATTCCGACAAGATCACGTGCCTCGAAGGAATTATGGACCTTAAGAAGGAGGAGTTCAGAGCATCAAGCAAGGTAATCAGCCGGTGGTCGACTACGAACAAGTTCACACAGTTAGCACGCTACGCTTTGAGGATGTAGCGACAGATAAATCTAGGCAGTCTCGTTTCATGAAGGGACTCAACTCGGGATTGCAAGTAGGGTTGATCACCCACACCTTTCCAGATTTCCAAGAGTTGGTGAATAAGGCGCTTATTCTTGAGGACAAGCGCAAGGAACTGGATGAGAACAGAAGCGCAGGATGCAACAGCAAGGATCACGTCGAGAACGCATAGCAGCGCTTGAGAGTTGCACCAAATCAATTCTTGATTCCAACCACAGAATGCAACAAGGACACCCTCCCCAAAGACCAAGACCTGCCAATCAAAACTACTGCACCCCACTTCGCTAGAAACGCTACCCCGGCAATCAAGAAGGAACAAAGTGAGACGTGCATACAATCGCAACGAGCCAGGACACTTTGCCAACATGCTTGTCCGAAGAAGACAGCAGGAGCGACCCGATTCGCTTCAATCTAGGAACCACCCCAGCTAGGGCGCCAAAGACCAGGAGCCACACCCTGCATCGTGGTGAGAGGCCGAGTCAACCATGTCACCGCAGATGCACCTGCGAAGATGCTACTGACGTCAGTCTTGGGTAAGTTACTTGTTAACTCAAGACTGCAATAGCTTTGTTTGACTCGAGCTTCAGATTCGCTTGTTTCAAGGCTTTGCTACTAGAAATGATTTAAGGATTGCAAGACTTAAGTGCATGCTTTTAGTTCAAACCCACGGTTCCGAACTCCGAACGGAAGTAGGATGTTCCGGTGAGAATACTAATAGATGGAATAGAGTTCCTAGCAAACCTTATAATTTTGGAGACCTGCACCTTAGATGTTATATTGGGAATGGATTGGTTATCCAAGCACAAGGATGTATTGGATTGTGGACGAAGGACTATCTCGATTGAGAGCGTGTGGGAAGAAAGTGGAATTTCAAGCCACTGCAGTTAGAGATGGACAGTTGATGGTTAACAGTACCAAGGCAATCAGCATAGAGGATGTTCCGGTAGTGAGTGAGTACCCCGATGTTTTCCCCGAAGATCTACCTGGTATGCCGCCAGACAGGGACATAGAGTTTGTGATAGAACTTGTACCGGGTACAGCACCGATAGCAAAGAGACCCTATCGGATGTCTACCGAGGAGTTGGTAGAGATGAAGAAAGCAATTTGGAAGAGTTAATGGAGAAAGGATTTATCAGGCCGAGTTAGTTCGCCGTGGGGAGCACCAGCTTTGTTTGTCAAGAAGAAGGACGGAGTTTCGTGGATGTGCATTGACTACCGTGCACTCAATGAAGTCACCGTGAAAAATAAGTATCCGCTACCCGGGATTGATGATTTGTTTGATCGGTTAAGAGGAGCGGAGTTTTCTCCAAGATTGATCTCGAGATCGGGATACCATCGCTTGAAGATCCGATCGTAAGATATTCAAGATCGCATTCTCGTCAAGATATGGACATTACGAGTTTACGCTTATGTCCTTTGATCGATTTAATGCGCCAAATTATTTCATGAATATGATGAATAAGGTGTTCATGGAATATTTGGACAAGTTTGTCGTCGTGTTCATAGACGATATCCTGGTCTACTCCAAGACAGAGGATGAACATGCCGAACACTTAAGGCGAGTTTTGGAAAAGCCGAGGAACAAAGAACTTTTCGCCAAGTTCAGCAAGTGTGATTTTTGGAAGGACAAGGTGGAGTTTCTTGGACATGTGATGACCGCAGAAGGAGTCGCCAGAGATCCAAGCAAAGTAGAAGCATGTTACATTGGGAGCATACCAAGATCGTGACCCAGATTCGGAGTTTCCTTGGAATAGCAGGATACTACCGCCCGTTTCATTGAAGGCTTCTCGACAATTGCGAAACCTCTTACGCAATTCTTTGAAGAAGGAAAAGAAGTTTGCATGGACGCTTTAATGTGAGGAAGGATTTCAGAGCTCAAGAAGCGATTGACATCGCACCGGTGTTAGTTCTACCGGATGTTGCTCAAAGCTTCGATATTTATTGTGACGATCGCGCCAAGGACTTGGATGTGTGCCGATGCAGAATGGAAAGGTAAATCGCTTATGCATCAAGGCGCTTGAGGCCGCATGAGGAAAATTATCCGACACATGACCTAGAGTTAGCCGTAGTGCATGCTTTGAAGATATGGCGTCACTATCTGATTGGAAACAGATGTGAAGTATATACGGATCATAAGAGCCTTAAGTACATATTCACCCAATGGATCTGAATATGAGGCAAAGGAGATGGCTAGAGTTGATCAAGGACTATAATGTTGGAATCCATTACCATCCCGGAAGGCCAACGTAGTAGCCGATGCTCGAGCCCAAGAGCCATACCGTGAGTACGTTGCTAGCCACAAGTCGATGAGTTATGTGAGGATTTTCAGAAAATGAAGATTGAGGTTGTACCTAGCGGATTCTTGGCCGCATTGGAAGTAAAGCCTACCCTAGAGGATCAGATCCGAGAAGGATGTAAGGATGATGACAGGATCCGCAGGATTAAGTCCATCAAGGAGGAAGGCGAGGCAGAGGACTTCAAATTGGATGAACAAGGCACGTTGTGGATGAAGGATCGCATTTGTGTGCCTAACAAAAAGGAGTTAAAGCAATCGA
The DNA here is from genome assembly GCA_036346355.1 of Rhipidocladum racemiflorum. Classification (NCBI taxonomy): domain Eukaryota; kingdom Viridiplantae; phylum Streptophyta; class Magnoliopsida; order Poales; family Poaceae; genus Rhipidocladum; species Rhipidocladum racemiflorum. The sequence continues at coordinate 98,653 of JAYEVF010000080.1, forward strand.
TTTTGGAAGAAGCCCATGACTCTAAGTACTGATTCACCCCGAAGCGCCAAGATGTATCAGATCTCAAGGAGAGATTCTCGTGGCCGAGTATGAAACGAAGTTGCCGAGCATGTTGCATTGTGCGACGTATGCCGAGAGTCAAGGCAATGCATCGAGACCAGCGAGGATTGCTACAAATTATTGAAAATACCCGAGTGGAAGTGGGAGGAAATCGGAATGGATTTCATTACCGGTTTGTCAAGACTCAAGGAGGTTATGACTCCATATGGGTTATAGTGGATCGCTTGACTAAAGTAGCCCATTTTATCCCCTCGTAAAGACCACTTACTCGGAGATAAATTAGCGGAATTGTACATGATCAGATTGTCTGTTTGCACGGAGTGCCAAAGAGGATTGTATCGACAGAGGTACCCAATTTACCTCAAGGTTCGGAATAAGTTGCATGAAGCCATGGGAACCCGTTTGAACTTCAAGATGACTTATCATCCACAGACGGATGGGCAAGGCCAGAAAGAGTCAACCAGATTCTCGGAGGATATGCTAAGAGCTTGTGCATTAGCTTATGCTACCTCTTGGGATAAGAGTTTGCCGTATGCCGAGTTTAGTTACAACAATAGTTATCAGGCTAGTTTACGATGTCACCTTTGAGGCATCAGATGGTCGACTGTCGGACGCCATTGAATTGGAATGAGACCCGTGGCTGCCGTGTCTTTGGGCCTGATATTCTTCAAGAGGCCGGAGAGCAGTCGCCATAATTAGGGAAAGGTTGAAGATAGCCCAATCTCGATGTAAGAGTTATCTTGACAATCGTCGTCGAGATTTGAGTTTTGAACCGGAAGACTTTGTATACCTCAGAGTTACGCCTCTCAGGGGAGTTAAGAGGTTCCATGCCAAAGGGAAACTCGCACCCCGTTATGTTGGACCATTTAAGATTTTGAGTCGCAGAGGTGAAGTTGCCTACCAGCTGGAGTTGCCACAGTCGTTGGCAGGAGTGCATGACGTATTCCATGTGTCCCAGTTAAAGAAGTGTCTCCGAGTTCCTGAGGAACAGACACCGCTAGAGTCAATTGAGTTGCATGAGGACTTGACTTATAAGGAGCACCCTGTGAGGATTCTAGACACAATGGATCGAGAAACTAGAAACAAGTCAACCCGATTCTCAGAGAGTTCAAAGGAGCAACCATGAACAATGTTAAGCGACTTGGGAGCGCGAAGAGGATTTGAATAAAGAATTTCCAAACCTATTCCTTTAGTAAGCCTGAATCTCGGGGACGAGATTCTATTAAGGGGAGGTTTGTAACACCCCAAAATTTTGCTTTTCTTAAATTCATGTGTGATTTGGCACTTTGGTGAATTTTTGGAATTTTCTGGAATTTATTTGGATTTATTTGGAATTTATTTGAATTTATTCCATTTTGAAATAATTAAAGAATTTAAATTTGCAAATAAATTTTTGTTGGAAATATTTTATTTGAGTCCAAAATGATCCAAAATATTTTCCGAATTTTTCTCGAATTTTTCTGAGTCATTTGCTATTTTAATGAATTAAATGAATTATCGGGAATTATTTTAAATATTAAATCGCTGGAAAATCCAACTCGGGTCAAGTATCGTTTCATCCGATCGAAGTCGGACTCGAGTCCGACCGAGCCGATTGACTCGACCGAACCCACTCCTAACTCCTAATCAATCCCAACCGTTGGATCAAGATCCAACGGCCGAGATCCGTCCGACCTGCACTGAAGCCGCGGTCCGACGGACCGTCATGCCGCGCGATCGTGGCCGTTGGTTGTGCCACGTGGACGCCACGATTTCATCGTCTCCGCCCGAGTCCGAGCTGGACTCGCCGCCGGTCCGCCGCCGTGGGGAGCTAGGTCTCCGTTTTTACTGACGCAGACGAGGCTATTTAATGCCCGGCATACCCCGAGATCGCCATCCCACGCCGGTTCCGAACCTAGCTCGCGCCGCTAGGATCCCCACCGTCTTGCCGTTATTGCTCGCCGGAGTTGGAAGTCTGTTCGCCGCGATTAAACGCCGATATTGCCGCCGTCCGTCGTCCTCCGCCGTCATCAAGCCCGATCCGGATTCCCCAAGGCGAGACGCGTTCGAGTACCCCTACCAGCCGAGCGCGCTAAACGCCGACGGCAAGGTCGCCGCCCCGTCTCCGGTCAAGCCAAGCGCGCCGTGTGCCATCGCGCCGTCCCTGGCGTCGTGCACCGTTGGATCGAATCGGGCGGCAACGGTGAGTTCACGTGTTTCCCAAACCCTAGAAACCCGACAGATCCGGGACCGTTGGATTAAGATCCAACGGTTCACAACGCCACGCGTCAGAAGCGGTGCGATTATAGGATTAGATCTGACCGTCCGATCGAGATCGAACGGCCCACGAGCATCGAGTAGTTTCAACGTGTTAACCCTGGATCTAATCCGCGCCGTTGATTTTCAAATCAACGGTCGTGATTGCGCCACGTGTCGGGAAGTTGGACCGACGCGGTCGGGCCGCCCACGCCTGCGGCAGGCAGACGCTAACACGCGCCCGCGTGTCAGAGGGCCCGCATGTCAGTGGCTAACCCAGCCAAGCGCTGACGTCACCCATGACGTCACAAAGGTCCCACTGCCGCTGGTGGTCGAGCCTCGCCGACGCCGGCCGATGACGTCACCGAGTGGGCCCACATGTCGATCCACGTGAGCCGTGGACCGAGTCCACCGTGGACTCCGAGCCGGGCATGGACCGAGCCCATGGACGGTGACGCCAGCGAGCCAATCAGAGCTGCCACGTGTCCATGCCGACGCAATAATTAATTTCCGAAAAGAAAATGATTTATTAATTCGAATAATGATTTCAAATTTAGATTCAAACTTCAAACGCTTATAACTTTTTGCGTTTCAACTCCGATTTGAGCGATTCAAATTTCTAAATTTGTATAAAATTAAGATCTACCTAAATATGAATTTTATTTAATTTTTGGACTAAAGTTTTTCTCTGTAATATTATTTAATTGATTATTTAAACTTTAAATAATCATAACTTTTATGCTTAACTCCAAATTCGATTTATTCCAGTTTCTAAAAATCCAGAAAATTATGTTCTCTCTGTTTATGGATTTTATTTGGAGTTTTGGGATCTTTTTGCATAGTGTTTATTTGTGTATTTGCTATTTGCACGCTTTACGAGTAGACGTTGAAGTGCCGGAGGGATTCGAAGGAGAAGTATTGACTCAGGATCCAACTCAAGACCAAGAGCAAGTGCTTTTTGAAGGCAAGTTGTGCTTTGACCATATTGATCCTATTTCGAAATCTATTTTGATTTAAACTATTGCATGCTAGTTCAATTAGAAAGATACTTTGTTTAAACCTGGGGGTTAGATAAATACCAATTTGATATATGACACCTTGATTACTTAAGTATGTGCCATGACCCTTTTGTCACCCTAGTTGTGGTTTACTAGTTGGACATTATTAAATTGCCAACATGGGTTTAGACCGTTGTAGTATCTTTGCTTAGACTCACTACGTGCTCATGACATGATTTTGGACAATCAAATGCTAATATGGACTTAATGATATATTGAACCTGTTTTGGAAAAGTATCATGTGATGTTGACGGCACGTGGTGCATGGTAATCAATCGGGTTTGATAAACGCTTTCGACCGGGCATGTGGCAAGAGTAATCGTGGGCCAGTGTGGCATTGGGAGTGTTGATTTGGTTTTTCGGGTAGTCTTGCCCTGGTCACTCTAAGGACTTAACCTTGCAAGCCTTTGAACTGGGTCATACTTGCAACCACATGGCTGGAATGGGACGGCCCTAGTTGACTAAGTCGCTAAGGACTCACTTGTGGAGCCTCAGGGTGTCGATTACACCGTTTGTGTGATTGCACGGGGAGCGTATCGTGGTCGTGGGCCAGGTACCCATCTAACGGTGTGTTGGTCCCATACTTCGCCTTGGCTAAGGGAAGGGATGGTGTAGAGCACGTCACGGAGAGGACCACCTGTGTTGTTTGAGGCTTCCGAAAGGCTTTGTTATGATCGCTCATTCGCATACTCTTGTATGGCGATTCACTACCGACGTGGTGAGTGGATTGTATCTTGTGGGTAAAGTGCATAACCTCTGCAGAGTGTAGAATCTATTTGAATAGCCGAGTCCACTGTGATCGACAATGCTCTGGAATTACAATCAAGGGTTAGATTTTCTCAAAATAACTTGGATTTGAAAAGTTGGGTTGGTTTAACAAAGAAGATGATGGAAATATGGTTTAGGATGGGGAAAAATGTTATTTAAACTTCTTGAAAAGTTATTTATGCTTTACTTGTTCTTCTTGCTTTGAATCTACTTATATTACTTGTCAAATGTCTTTACCGCAAATATACCTTAAGCTATTCCTTTGTACCAAGCCATGCATATAGTATATTAGCTTGCATTCTCAGTGCATGACTTGCCGAGTACCAAGTACTCACCCTTGCCTCAACACAATACCAGTTGAAGAGGAGACTACGCCGTTTGGAGGAGGAACTCCAAGAGGACCCGACTACTTAGGATGCGAGCCCACCGGGCCAGTTACGTGGTATCTTTGGATGGCGCCACGAAGTTTATTTGATTTTTCCGCTGCTGTTATCTCTCTTTTAATAAGTTTCGCCTTGCAAGGCATATATTTGTAACTTGGCCATAAGGTCAAGTAACCACTTTGGTTATTTAAATAAAGTACTTTGATAATATCGATTGGTATGATTGTGATATTTACCGATGTTAAGACTGTGTGCACTAGCGCGTTCCTGGACTAGTGCTGAATACACAGAGGGTCCGGATTTGCAAATTCGGGGTCCCGACAGCCTGCTTGGGAGGAAGATGCGGAGGCCGACTTCTAGTCGGAGGAGGTCTACGAGCAAGTATGCTAGGCGAACAACCCCCGGGCGTGTTATTGAAATGACCATGTATGGACCCTTCCACCTGGGGGTCATCTTGTTAGCATTCGACAAATCCTGAACTCGACGTAGGATGAGATCACCAACTTGCAGGGTCCTTGGTCGAACCGATTTAGCCGCCTACATATGAAGAGCTTGTAGGTAAACCGCGGATCGTAGCAAAACCCGTTCGCGTGTTGCCTCAGCGAGGTCTAGGTCTTGGAGACGTTCACCTTCGTGGTCAATACGTCGACTAGGTGCAATCTTGGGGAACCCAGCACGATTTCGGTGGGCAAAATGGCCTCTGCACCATAGATGAGCTGGAAGGGAGTTTCTCCCATAGCTCGACTCGCCGTAGTGCGAACTGACCAAAGGACAAAAGGAAGCTCGTCCACCCACGCCTATCCATGCTGACTGAGGTTTTTGAAGATTAACTTTTTGATTCCTTGGATTATTTGCCAATTTGGTCGCTCAGGCGCTCTGTTGCTCTACGGATGTGCCATAGAGGCAAAGCAAACCTTTGTCCAAATATCTTTGCAATAGGCTTGAAAGAGCTCACTAGTGAACTGAGTACCATTATTTGTGATGAGGCGATTAGGAATACCAAAACGCGTCACCACGTTATTGTGAAATAACCTCCGGGTTTCCTGAGCCGAAATGGTCGACACGAGTTCATCTTCGATCCACTTAGTGAAAGTGTCGATATCCACAAGCAAGTATTTGCAGCCCTTCTAGCTTTGGAGAAAAGGTCCGAGTATGTCGATCCCCAAAACCGAGAATGGCCATGATAAAGGAATGGTTTGAAGCACATATGCTGGCTGATGGACCTTGCGAGCATGAAACTAGCATACTCGGCAAGTGGTCACGATCGAGCGAGCATCGGCTAAGACAGTTGGCCAATAGTAACCCAATCAGAAGGCCTTGCTCACTAGCGTTCTGAAAGACGAGTGAGATCCGCACATTCCTTCATGGATATCTCTAAGAAGGTATTTACACTCTTCTTGAGAGATGCACTAGAAGAGGACTCCTAGTGCTCCTTTGCGGTATAAGGCGCCTTGATCAATTTGTAAGGAGAGGATCACCTTATGAGTCAGGAATGCTCGACTTCTTCCTCGGGCAGTGTCCCATGTGCAAGGTATTGGATGAATGGCATCATCGAATTCGCACCATGCTCGAGAAGAGAGATGTTACTGCACGCCTCTGGTGCCTCCTCTACAGAGGGAATGGAGGGCTTGTGTAAATGCTCGACGAGCACCCCTGCCGGAGCAGAAACTTGGGAGGAACCGATCTTTGAGAGTTGATTAGCCAGGGAATTTTCCTTCCTAGGGATGTAGAGTACCTCAAAATTCTTGAAGTACTTCTTCATCTTCCTTACTTCATCCAGGTAAAGTGCCATTGAGTTATCGGAACACTGATACTCCTTATTGACCTGATTGATGACCAATTGTGAATTTCTGAGAGGAGCCACCCAGATCGTCCTCGGGCTATTAGAAGGTTTAGTCATCCTAATCGGATTTGGAGGCTAATAACGGACCACCGGAAGCGCTCACAGCGTTAGCACCCAAACCCAATTGGGATAACATCGAAACCCTTCGAATAACTCGACGACAACCCCGGTATTCCCCCAGTATGCGAACCAAAACTCGCCCAGGATCCCCGCATACCGGTTTCACTTTGATATCAACACAATTTGCATAAAGGGGCAACGAAACTCAGAACCCCACAACCAGACACGCGCGGAAGCAAAACGAACAAAACGACCAAACCAACCACGGCACGAAGACAAAACCCAACAACAAGCCCCAACTACACAAAACCACACCCGACAACCACCAACAACCAGAAACAAGCAAAGCACTAAAGTGACACAAATATATAAAAGTTATGGAAGGCAACTAAGAGTTCAATAAACATAGCACATTTAAACAACCTATACAACAAAAATAGACTCCCCACTACTAAACTGGGCAAAAGTAAAACAACCCCGAGAGTGTTCTGCCTCTGAATACTCCCGGGCGTACACGACGCCAGCAGCCTCTACTCGGTGCCCCGCCCGGTCACCGATAGGCAGTAGGGACAAAACTCACACCACTCGGGATCCTCACCTGCAAAACCACAATCCAATTCACAATTCAAAGCAGTTGTACTAGCACCTACTTCTAGAGTGGAGTTCAATATTTAATGATAACCAAACAAGTGACCTCATAACAACTTCGAGCTCAAGCCCAAAGGCGAACTTCGGTTCAAGTTATTACTACGTGTAGTAACATGTAACCAAGCGTGCTCATATCCGAGAGCGTGCAATTCGAATCGCTTAATTAACCTCGCAGGGAAGCATTGACCGCCACGACACGTGCCACAAGGAACCTCGTGTCAACCATCCTCCCATCCATACCGATTCGTTGGGGACATCTTCATGCGGTCCGAGTACCTAGCACCCCTCGAGCGGCCCAAGCCTGGCTCGGCCCTCGAGAGTCGGCCTAAGCCTCGCCTCAACCACGCCCAACCACATGAGCCGTAAGCCCCATCGAACGGCATGCGATAAAAGAATAGCTTTACCATCCCATTCCTCGGCATGCGATCAACCAAGGTGTGCTCTGCCACGGTTAAACATCGGATCGGTCCTTAGGCGACTCAAAGGGACTACCACATTTGAGTCTCCTTACCCAAATGACTCAATCTCCCGCCCGGTCTCCAATTGTACCTTTTTCCACCACATAACCAAAACCAAACCTTTCCATAGATTGTAAAGCGTAAGACCTCAAGCAGTGGAACCATCCACCACTTGGCCCAAACCGACCTCTAAGCATACCAAGCATGACACCATTAGTACCCATAATCTAGCTCCAAAGGAGGTGTTTAACAAGTAACAATGAAAGTGGTACATGCAGCAAATAGGATCTAACCTATCCACATTTCAACTCCTAATGCAACACTTAACACGCAATAGGCAGTTAATTCACAAAAATAGATTATACATATGGTTCAAGATGCTTAGGTGCTTGCCTTGATCTTTCGCTCGCGGACAGACAGCGACTTGCCCCTCGGCAACCCCCTCGACCACGGCGGTACCACCCTCCGCTGTTTCGTTCTCTACACGAATATAATGCAACAATAAGATGCATGCAATGCAATGAAACAACTAGGATGAAAACCCCCGACGAAACGACGCAACCGGATAGACCAACATAACCCGGACAGACCAGGTGAACTCGGACAGTCCGGGTTTAATGTCCGGACACTCCGGACGTTTTGTCCGGGCATTCCGGACCTGGCGCGTTTCACCCTTCTACTCAACGGACCGAGGTGCCGCCAAGTCCCACGGCACCGCGGGGACCCGATCTACGACCTTCCTACATGTGGTCGAGCCGGAGAGCTCCGAGCTAGCTCAAACCACGACGAGCGGGTCTCATCTCTAACACCTCCAACCAAACTTAATCCAAAGCTTAAGAGAGCCTCACTCACCCCCGATCTCTAACCCTAGCACCGCACATTGCCTGAACCAACCCCAACACAAAACCGCACCAAGAAACCTAACATCCCCAAAGTTCAACCCCCAACCCCAAATCTACAAACCTAACCCTACATCCAGCCCCATGGAAGCCCTAGAACCCAAGAATCCCATGAATAGACTCCAAGAGAGGGCTTTACCTCAAGGGAAGGGAAGGAGAAAGAGGGGAAGCCGGGTAGGAGGAGGAAGACGCCGGCTTGGGGAGGAGCTTGAGAGCGCCGAGGAGGAGTTCACTGGGGAAGGAGTCACCGGAGGTCGCCGGCCGGTGGAGAGTTCGCCGGTGAGGAGTTTGGGGTGGAGGAGAGCATGGAGGGGTGGAGAGCAAGTGGAGAGGAGGAGGGAGTAAAGGAAACCACGAAATGTGACTTATATACAAAACCCCCGCACAATCCGGACATTCCGGACAATTAACCCGGAGACTCCGGGTTGGGGTCTTCGGGAACACAAATTCCGAACACCCCGGACAATTTGGTCCGGATACTCCGGGTTGAGGCGCTCGGTCCGGTTAATCCGGATACTCTGGACAATATATCCGGATACTCTGGACAATATATCCGGACATTCCGTGTTGCATCCGGATACTCCGGATGTCCCAAAATTTTTTTGAAATTGAGGGCCTTGATAAACCCTCCCCCTTAAAGGAATCTCGCCCCGAGATTCAGGACAAACGCACAAACTGGGCGGAATACGGATAAAGGTGCAGACACGTGCGGATTGACAAGCTTAGGGTTGCGGAGAGTTTGCATACCAGTCACTTACATGGTTTGGAAGAACTCGGGATACTCGGCCTCCAAACGATCCGCTGGTTCCCAAGTAGCTTCTTCTTCAGTGTGATTGCTCCACTGGATCTTATAGAACTTGAGAGCCCTTCGGCGGGTCGTGCGTTCAGCTACATCTAAAACCCAAATAGGATGTTCTTGGTAAGACAGGTTTGGTTCAGGCTGGACTTCGAGTTCATCTACCCCAAGTGACTCAAAAGGAGTACGGAGGCACTTTTTCAACTGAGATACGTGGAAGACATCGTGGACCATTGCCAGAGAGGGAGGAAGCTCTAGCTGGTACGCCACTTGACTACGCTTCGCAAGGATCTGTAAAGGTCCAATATAGCGAGGTGCCAGTTTCCCCTTGACTCCAAAACGACGGGTGCCTCGAAGAGGGGATACCTTCAGATAGACAAAGTCGCCAGTGTCAAAGGAGAGGGGTCTCCTACGACGATCGGCATAGCTCTTCTGCCGCGATTGTGCTATCCTCAGATTTTCCTGAATGGTCTTCACTTTTTCTTCTGCCTCCATGACCAGCTCCGGCCCAAGAAATGATTGTTCCCCACTCTCAGACCAGTTGAGAGGTGCTCGACAGCTGCGACCATACAGTACCTCAAAAGGGGACATTTGGATACTGGTTTGGTAGCTATTGTTGTATGCAAATTCGGCATATGGGAGACATTCCTCCCACTTCTTCCCATAGGATAGGACGCAGGCTCTCAACATGTCCTCGAGGATTTTATTGACCCTCTCGGTCTGCCCATCAGTTTGAGGGTGATATGCTGAGCTGTGGAGTAGTTTCGTGCCCAAGGCCTCATGCAGACTTCTCCAAAACCGAGAAACAAACTGGGAGCCTCGATCTGAAACTATCCGCTTAGGTATTCCACGAAGGCACACAATCCGGGAAATATACAACTCCGCATACCTCTTGGATTTATAGGTGGTGCGAACGGCTAAGAAATGTGCGGATTTCGTCAACCGGTCGACTATAACCTAGATCGAGTCATGACCCGAAGAAGTCGTTGGCTGCCCGGTGATGAAATCCATGCTGATGTCTTCCCACTTCCATTTTGGAATGGGCAATGGCTGAAGAGTGCCAGCTGGCTTAAAGTGTTCAACCTTCACCATTTTGCAGACATCGCACTCAGCCACATAGCGAGCAATATTATGCTTCATGCGAGTCCACCAAAATCTTGACCTCAAATCTTGGTACATTTTGTTGCTGCCTGGATGAATTGTGAGCAAAGAGTTGTGGGCTTCATCCATGATCTCCCGCTTCAATTCTTGGTTATCCGGGACAACTATGCGCTGGCCGAACCACAAAGTCCTCGATCGTCTGCGGAATTCAAGATGGTCCGCCAGAATTCACCTTGTCGCGAATTTGGGTGATACCCACATCCTCCCTTTGAGCTTCCCGAATCTGCTCCAGTAATGTGGACTTCAATTCCACATTAGCCAAGGATCCTTCTTCTATCATCTCCATGTTGAGTCTCCGGAATTCAGCACAAAGAGTGGCACTCCGGGGTTCAAGAACGAGGCAATTGCATTGAGCCTTGCGACTCAACGCGTCAGCCACCACATTGGCCTTTCTTGGGTGGTAATGGACTTCCATATTGTAGTCCTTGATCAGCTCAAGCCACCTTCTTTGCCTCATATTCAAGTCTGCCTGAGTGAAGATGTACTTGAGACTCTTGTGATCGGTATAGACGTTGCACTTGCTCCCCAGGAGATAGTGGCGCCAAATCTTTAAAGCATGGACCATCGCAGTAAGCTCCAGGTCATGAGTTGGGTAGTGCTCTTCATGATGCTTCAATTTGCGAGATGCATAGGCAACGACCCAGCCTTCTTGCATAAGCACACAACCAAGGCCGATACCTGATGCATCGCAATAAACATCAAACGGTTTGTGGATGTCCGGTTGTGTGAGGACAGGAGCTGTAGTGAGGCGCTGTTTCAAGGCCTGAAATGCTTGCTCACAGCCCATTGGCCATTTGAATTCCACACCTTTCTTCAGCAGCTCCGTCATAGGCTTGGCAATCTTCGAGAAGTCCTGGATGAAGCGGCGATAATAGCCCGCAAGCCCAAGAAAACTGCGAATCTCTGTGACAGACTTGGGCTGTTCCCACTTGAGCACATCCTGCACCTTGCTTGGGTCAACGGCTACTCCCCGCTCAGAAAGGACATGTCCCAAGAAGGACACCTCTTTCAGCCAGAACTCACACTTGCTGAACTTCGCATACAAACGGTGTTCCTGAAGTCTTTCGAGAACAATATGAAGATGCCTGGCATGCTCTTCCTCACTTTTCGAGTAGACCAGGATGTCATCAATGAATATGACCACAAAAGAATCGAGCTCCTCCATGAAAATGGAATTCATGAGGTACATGAAATACGCCGGTGCGTTCGTCAGACCGAACGACATGACGTTGTACTCATACAACCCATATCGGGTGGAGAACGCTGTCTTTGGGACATCCTCAGCCCGAATCTTGATTTGATGGTACCCGAGCCTCAAGTCAATCTTGGAGAACACCCGCGCACCAGCAAGCTGATCAAACAGGATATCGATCCGAGGCAGAGGGTACTTGTTCTTTACCGTGACTGCATTCAAAGGACGATAATCAACATAGAGGCAAAGAGAACCGTCCTTCTTGGTCATGAAGAGAGCCGAGCAAACCCAAGGTGAGGAGCTCGGGCGAATGAATCCCTTGTCCATCAGTTCCTTCAGCTGAGTCTTCAGTTCGGCCAATTCATTTGGCGGCATCCGATACGGTTGCTTGGAAACTGGAGTTATCCCGGGTTGAAGTTCAACTACAAACTCAATGTCCCGATCAGGCGGCATCCCTGGCAGCTCACGGAAACACATCCGATACTCCGACACTACGGAAATGGACTCTAACTCTTAACTTCAAAGCGTTGGGCCATTCAAGGAACAGAGAGCGGCCCCGCCATCATCAAGAAACAGGGTCAATTGGTCACCCACCGGTCCCTTGAGCGAGATGGAGCGACGAGAACAATCCAGGATGGCCCATTGACGGGTGAGCCAATTCATTCCCAAAATGACATCCATGCCACGCATTTCAAGAAGCAGCAAATTGACAAGGAAAGAAACCCCGCGGACTTGCGCAACGGCCTTCTGGATCATTTGATTGGCATAAATCCTTGAACCTGGTGCCTCAATTAGGAAAGAGGTTTTGCTACCACTCACTTCCATCCGATGTTTCATGACAAAATCTTTGCTAACGAAGGAATGAGAAGCCCCCGAATCAAACAAAACTCTGGCAGCATGCCCTTCAATGCATAACGTGTACCCGATCGGCCAAGACGGTGGCGCCCTCGGGAATCGCCTCAGCATCGATGTAGTTAACTTGGCCACGGGTAGGCGCAGGAAGTGGAGGTGGTGCAGTCGCGCCTTGAGGTCTTGGGGCATTAGGATTGTTGCCCCGCCTTGGAAATGGGCAGTCGCGGATGAAGTGCCCCGCACGTCCGCAGTTGTAGCATGGGCCCGGTCTAGAGCCTGTCACCACTCGCACTCCCGACTGTGGCTGAGGAGGACGAGGAGCAGGAACAGGAGGGCGAGCCACTCCAGCCGGTAGAGAAGGCACAGGAACAGGGGCCCTCGGTGGTGGAAGACCAATCCGAGCCCGCTGTGAACTGCCACCAGCTGAGTACTGAACCGCCCTTTTCCGCTTCTTTTCATCTTTATGGCTTCTCATCTTATGCTCCACGGTGATCGCCCGACTCACCAACGCGTTCAAGTCGGCGAAGTCACACACCAAGAGCTTATCCTGCATCTTCGCCGTCAGCCCATTCATGAACCGATCATGCTTCTTCTGCTCGGTATCCACCTCCTCCGGTGCATACTGAGCCAGGTAATTGAACTCTCGTGAGTAATCCATCACCGACTTGCTCAACTACTTGAGGGCGAAGAACTGCTGCTTCTTGATATCCATGAGTCCTTTCGGGATGTGGTACACCCGGAAGGCCTCACGGAACTCCGCCCAAGTCACCTAATGACCGGCAGGCTGCATCACCAAGAAATTGGCCCACCATGCTCCGGCTGGGCCCTGAAGCTGCTGCGCTGTGAAAGGAGCCTTCTGAAGGTCCTCGCAGTGGATAAGAGCAAATTTCTGCTCTATCGTACGCAGCCAGTCGTCGGCCTCCAATGGGTCACTGGCCCGAGAGAAAGTCGGCGGCTGAGTGTGCAGAAAGTCCAGGTAGCCATTGGGTCGGCCTCGCCCATCGCTTGCTGACCACCGGGCGGCCCTGATTCTGCACCAAAGATCTCCTGTGGATCCAGGTTAGTGGTCTCTGGTTCTCGCTCTCGAATGCGGCTAATCCGTCCCAAGAGGTTGGGAGGAGGGGGCGGATCGCTATCGCCAGGCTGAGACCGCCCAGCACCATCATCGCCTCCAACTCCGCCTCGGGTCCTCATTCTGTCGCCAGTCAAGGTCAGACAACAAGAGTCAGAACCACACGGAAAGGACAGGTCCTAAACTCAACAAACCCGCAAACTACCCCCAAGTCAGACTGTAGCATTCCGCACTGGAGTCCAACAAGTCTAACACACCCAAAAGCACAACTCCTGATGCAAACTGCATGGCATATGCAAGACATGACAGGAATGCACGATTCCAACGTGTCCCTCACTCAATACTTATATACGTAGGGCGGGATACAAATACTACCTTCTACCTAATGCATAATGACAGTCCTAATTAGCTCCCTAATTGGTTGTCAAGTTTCAGGTTCGTCTTCATGCACCTTGCTCAGATACCAGCGCTGAGAGGAGCCGCCCAGATCGTCCTCGGGCTATTAGAAGGTTTAGTCATCCTAATCGGATTTGGAGGCTAACAACGGACCGCCGGAAGCGCTCACAGTGTTAGCACCCAAGCCTAACTGGGATAACATCGAAACCCTTCGAATAACTCGACGACAACCCCGGTATTCCCCCGGTATGCGAACCAAAACTCGCCCAGGATCCCCGCATACCGGTTTCACTGTGATATCAACCCAATTTGCATAAAGGGGCAACGAAACTTGGAACCCCACAACCAGACACGCGCGGAAGCAAAACGAACAAAACGACCAAACCAACCACGGCACGAAGACAAAACCTAACAACAAGCCCCAACTACACAAAACCACACCCGACAACCACCAACAACCAGAAACAAGCAAAGCACTAAAGCGACACAAATATATAAAAAGTTGCGCAAAGGCAACTAAGAGTTCAGCGAAACATAGCACATTTAAACAACCTATACAACAAAAGTAGACTCCCCACTACTAAACTGGGCAAAAATAAAACAACCCCGAGAGTGTTTTGCCTCTGAACACTCCCGGGCGTACACGACGCCAGCAGCCTCTACTCGGTGCCCCGCCCGGTCACCGATAGGCAGTAGAGGCAAAACTCACACCCCTCGGGATCCTCACCTGCAAAACCACAAAAGCAGAAGCCTGAGTACGGAAGGTACTCGCAAGTCTTACCCGTCGTCCATATATGACTGACTCCAAAGAATATGCATTTGGTGTAGCAAGGAAATTAGCTAAAGTTAAAAGTGCGGAAAGCTTAACTTTGTTGATTAGTTAGAACCACTATCCAATTCACAATTCAAAGTAGTTGTACTAGCACCTACTTCTAGAGTGGAGTTCAATATTTAATGATAACCAAACAAGTGACCTCATAACAACTTCGAGCTCAAGCCCAAAGGCGAACTTTGGTTCAAGTTATTACTACGTGTAGTAACATGTAACCAAGCGTGCTCATATCCGAGAGCGCGGCAATTCGAATCGCTTAATTAACCCTGCAGGGAAGCATTGACCGCACGACACGAGCCACAAGGAACCTCGTGTCAACCATCCTCCCATCCATACCAGTTCGTTGGGTACATCTTCATGCGGTCCAAGTACCTAGCACCCCCTCGAGCGGCCCAAGCCCGGCTCGGCCCCCGAGAGTCGGCCTAAGCCTCGCCCTCAACCATGTCCAACCACATGAGGTGTATGCCCCATTGAACGGCATGCGATAAAAGAATAGCTTTACCGTCCCATTCCCGGCATGCGATCAACCAAGGTGTGCTCGGCTACGGTTAAACATCGGATCGGTCCATAGCTGACTCAGGCGGGACTACCACATTTGAGTCTCCTTACCCAAATGCCTCAATCTCCTGCTCGGTCTCCAATTGTACCATTTTCCACCACATAACCAAAACCAAACCTTTCCATAGATTGTAAAGCGTAAGACCTCAAGCAGTGGAACCATCCACCACTTGGCCCAAACCGACCTCTAAGCATACTAAGCATGACACCATTAGTACCCATAATCTAGCTCCAAAGGAGGTGTTTAACAAGTAACAATGAAAGTGGTACATGCAGCAAATAGGATCTAACCTATCCACATTTCAACTCCTAATGCAACACTTAACACCCAATAGGCAGTTAATTCACAAAAATAGATTATACATATGGTTCAAGATGCTTAGGTGCTTGCCTTGATCTTCTGCTCACGGACCGACAGCGACTTGCCCCTCGGCAACCCCCTCGACCACGGCGGTACAACCCTCCGCGGTTTTGTTCTCTACACGAATATAATGCAACAATAAGATGCATGCAATGCAATGAAACAACTAGGATGAAAACCCCCGACGAAACGACGCAACCGGATAGACCAACATAACACGGATAGACCAGGTGAACTCGGACAGTCCGGGTTTAATGTCCGGACAGTCCGGACAATCCGGACACTCCGGACGTTTTGTTCGGACACTCCGGACCTGGCGCGTTTCACCCTTCTACTCAACGGACCGAGGTGCCGCCAAGTCCCACGGCACCGCGGGGACCCGATCTACGACATTCCTACATGTGGTCGAGCAGGAGAGCTCCGAGCTTGCTCAAACCACGACGAGCAGGTCTCATCTCTAACACCTCCAACCAAACCTAATCCAAAGCTTAAGAGAGCCTCACTCACCCCCGATCTCTAACCCTAGCACCGCACATTGCCTAAACCAACCCCAACACAAAACCCCACCAAGAAACCTAACATCCCCAAAGTTCAACCCCCAACCCCAAATCTACAAACCTAACCCTACATCAAACCCCATGGAAGCCCTAGAACCCAAGAATCCCATGAATAGACTCCAAGAGAGGGCTTTACCTCAAGGGAAGGGAAGGAGAAAGAGGGGGAAGCCGGGTAGGAGGAGGAAGACGCCGGCTTGGGGAGGAGATTGAGAGCGCCGAGGAGGAGTTCACCGGGGAAGGAGTCACCGGAGGTCGCCGGCCGGTGGAGAGTTCGCCGGTGAGGAGTTTGCGGTGGAGGAGAGCATGGGAGGGGTGGAGAGCAAGTGGAGAGGAGGAGGGAGTAAAGGAAACCACGAAATGTGACTTATATACAAAACCCCCGCACAATCCGGACATTCCGGACAATTAACCCGGAGACTCCGGGTTGGGGTCTTCGGGAACACAAATTCCAAACACCCCGGACACTCCGAATAATTTGGTCCGGATACTCCGGGTTGAGGCGCTCGGTCCGGTTAATTCGGATACTCCGGACAATATTTCTGGACATTCCGGGTTGCATCCAGATACTCCGGATGTCCCAAAATTTTTTTGAAATTGAGGGCCTTGACAATTTCCTTTCACAGTGAGTCGTTGGACTCCCAACACTTTGCATGCCCGTAGTCCTACCAAGAGGCCTTCGTATTCTGCCGAGTTGTTCATTGCGGTGAAATACAATTAGATGGTGTACTGGAGTTGTTCTCCTTAGGGAGAGACTAGCACAACTCCAGCCGCTGAGCGTTCATAGGCTCGAGACCCATCGTAGTACAAGGTCCAATGATCTTCTTCAGATCTATTGAGCTCAATAGCGGGTGGTGTTGGATTCATCCACTCCGCTATGAAGTCTACCAAGACCTGGTTTTTGATCGCCATGCGAGTTGAGAATTGTCGGGACCCGAATTCGCAAATCCGGACCCTCTGTGTATTTAGTACTAGTCCAGGAACGCGCTAGTGCACACAGTCTCAACATTGGTAAATATCACAATCATACTCAATGAAATAATAAAGTACCTTAAATAGTTAACCAAACGGGTTGCTCGACCTTGTGGTCAAGTTAAAATTATATGCCACGCAGGGCAAAAACTCAATAAGAGAGAAATAACTGCAGTGGAAAAATAAGATAACTTCGTGGCGCCATTCAGTATACCACAGGCAACTGACTGGGCTCGCTCCCTAATTAGACGGTTCCTCTTGGAGCTCCTCCTCCAAAGCTGGTGTCATCTCCTCTTCAACTGGTGTTGTATTGTGGCAAGGGTGAGTACTTGGTACTCAGCAAGTCATGCACAGAATGCAAGCTAATATACTACATGCATGGCTTAGTACAAAGAAGTAGCTCAGGGTATATTTGCAATAAAACAGCATCTTGATAAGTAACATAGGTAGATTCAAAAGCAGTAGAAACATGTTTAAGAGCAATAACTTTTCCAACAATTAAATAAACATATTTTCCATTCCTAATCCACATTTCCATCAACATCATTACTAACATAACCCAACCTCTCAAGTCCAAGTCATTTTCAAGAAAGTCTAACCCTTGACTGTAATTCCCGAGCGATGTCCAATACCGCGGACACGGCTATTCGAATAGATTTTACACTCTGTAGAGGTTATGCACTTTACCCACAAGATACAGCCAAACACCACAAAGGCGAGTGTCCGTAACAAAGTCTTTCGGAAGCTTCTAACAGCACAAGTGGTCCTCCCCGGTGATTGCACGCTAACCCTTCCCTTAGCGAAGGCGAAGTTTAGGCCAATCCACTGTTAGATGGGTACCTGGCCACAGCCCCGGTACGCTCCCCCGTACAACTACACAACAGGTATAGTTGACAACCCGAGGTCCCACAGGTACGTTATTAGCGACTTAATCAACTAGGTCCGTCCCATTACAGACATGTGGTTGCACGTTTGACTCAGTTCAAAGGCTTGCAAGGTTAAGTCCTTAGGTTGACCAGGGCAAGACTACCCGAAGAACCAAAACAACGTTCCCGGTGCCATAACTGGCCCACCCGATCATTCCTGCCACATGCCCCAGTCGAAATCTATTCATCAAACCCCAGTTGATTACCATGCACCACGTGCCATCAACATCACAACACATGATACCTTTTAAAACACGTTCAATATATCATTAAGTCAATATTAACATTTGATTGTCCAAAATCATGTCAAGAGCACGTAGCAGGTCTAAGCAATATACTACAACGATCTAACTTCCCATGTAGGCGATTTAATAATGTCCAACTATTTAATCCTCAACTAGGGTGACAAGGGGTTCATGGCATTCAATTATCTATGTCAAGGTGGCATACAGCAATTAGGTAATTAACTAATCTCCCAAAATTAATTAAAGCATTTTATAATTAAACTAGCATGCAATAATTTAAATCAAAATTAATTTCAAAATGGGATCAACATGGTCAAAGCAAAACTTGCCTTCAAAGTGTACTTGTTCTTGGTCCTGAGCTGGCTCCTGGGTCAACACTTCATCTTCGAAGCCTTCAGGCACTTCAACGTCTACTCGTAAAGCATGCAAATAGCAATAAATAAATAAACAGTAGACAAAAAGTATCCAAAACTTCAAATAAAGTTCACAAACAGAGAGAGCATAATTTTATGAATTTTTAGAAACTGGAATCGTCCAATTCGGAGTTTAAATGCAAAAGTTATAACCTTTTAAAGTTTAAAGAAAACACTAATTAAATAAAAACAGAGAAATATTCATAATCAAAAATTAATTAAAATTCATATTTGAGTAGGTCTCATTTTTATGAAAATTTAGAAATTTGAATCACTCAAATCGGAGTTGAAACGCAAAAGTTATAAGCGTTTGAAGTTTGAAACCATTTTTGAAATCAATAATCCGGATTAATAAATCATTTTCTTTTTCGGAAATCAATTTATTGCGTCAGCATGACACATGGACCACTCGGGAGCCGCCACGTCGCCTCGGGTCCATGGACCCGGTGCACGGCGCGGCTCGGTCCACCGTGGACTCGGTCCACGGCTCACGTGTCTTACTAACAGGTGTTCCCCTCGGATGACGTCAGCAGTGACGTCATCACGCACGGCTGAGGGACGGCTGACAGCTGGGCCCCACCGTGACGTCAGCATGACGTCATGGTGCGGTTGGCTGGGCCGCTGACACGCGGGCCCCACGCTGACGTTACGCGTGACATCAGCGGCGACCTCGGTCGACCGCGCTGACCGCGACGGTCCAAGTACTGGACACGCGGCACGATCTGGGCCGTTGATTTGAAAATCAACGGTCCAGATCAGATCCAACCTCACGTGTATAAAAAAAACTTACTCGGCTGATCTGGACCGTTCGATCTTGATCGGACGGTCAAGATCTAATCTAAAGTCTACAACGTGGCCAACCCTAGCCGTTCGATCTAGATCTAACGGCTAAGATTGGATCCGGTACGGTGCGGTTCTAGCTACGTGGCACAATCTGAACCGTTGGATCTAAATCCAACGGTTGGAAATAGATCTGGGGATTAGAACGTGGGATCTCACCGGGGGTGACGTGGACGATTTTGGGCCCTTGGATCTGGATCGGACGGTGGAGGGAGCTCGAACGACGGTGATGGCGTGCGGCAGCGCTGGCTCATCGGAGACGAGGACGGCGACCACGGCAATGGCGCTTGAGCGCGATTCCGGCGAAGTGAAAGGTCCCCTCCGACGCGTCTCAACCTTGCGGTTCCAGATCTGGGCTTAACGACGGCGGAGGATGGCGGACGGCAGCGGAAACGGCGATTAACTGCGGTGGAGCCCTAATGCAACTACGGCGATGCGACATGCGCGCAACCACGGCGGCTCGAGCGGCGTGATCTAGGCTACAGTGCGCCTGTAAGCGGAGCACACGCTGGCGGCGGCGACGCATTAAATAGGCCCCTCGGTGTCCGTGAAAACCGCGGAAACCGAGGCCCACACAGCTGCGGCGGCGGAATCCGAATTGGATTCGGATTGGGTGACGTGGCTCAACGCGAGCCGTTGGATCAAGATCCAACGGTGCGGGGTTTGGACTCGGTCGGCTTTCGAGCGGCCCGCTGGCTCGGTCGAACTCGGTTTAGCGGCATGCGCGATCGTGGCCGTTAGATCTCGATCCAACGGTCACGCGCGTTAGGGTTTGGCGACTGGGTTCGACCGGAACGGCTGGCTCGGGTCGGGCTCGAGTTTGACTCGAACTCGGGTCCGGTCGGAGGAACAGTACAAACCGGTTAGGTTTTTCTAGCGTTTAAATATTCAAATTAATTCCCAGAAATTCATTTAGTTCATTAAAAATAATAAAATACTCAGAAAAATTCCAGAAAAATTCTAGAAAATATTTTGAAGCATTTTGGACTCAAATAAAATATTTCCAACAAAAATTTATTTGTAAAATCAAATTCTTTAATTATTTCAAAAGGGAATAAATTCAAATAAATTCCAAATAAATTCCAGAAAATTCCACAAATTCACCAAAGTGTCAAATCTTATTCAAATTCATGAAAAGCAAAAATTTGGGGTGTTAGAAACCTCCCCCCGTTAACATAATCTCGTCCCCGAGATTCAGGGTTTACTAAAGAATAGGTTCGGAAACTCTTTCTTCAAATCCTCTTCGCGCTCCCAAGTTGCTTCACTCTCCGCATGGTTGCTCCATTGAACTCTAAAGCGGGTTGACTTGTTTCTCGTTTCTCGATCCATTGTGTCCAAAATCTTGACGGGGAGCTCCTTGTAAGTCAGATCCTCTTGTAGCTCGATTGACTCTAGCGGTGTCTGCTCGTCAGGTATTCGAAGACACTTCTTCAGCTGAGACACGTGGAACACGTCATGTACTCCTGCTAGTGATTGCAGAACTCTAGTTGGTACGCTTACTTCACCTCTACTACCGAGAACCTTAAATGGTCCAACATATCGCGGCGCGAGTTTTCCTTTGGCATGGAATCTCTTAACTCCCTTGAGTGGCGTAACTCTGAGATACACGAAATCTTCCAGCTCAAAGCTTAGGTCACGGCGGCGATTATCGGCGTAGCTCTTCCTGCTTTCATCGCGCTATCTTCGCCTTTTCGATCATGGCAATCTGTTCTTCAGCTTCTTGCAGAATGTCCGCCCGAAGACACTGGCGTTCAATTGCCTCATTCCAGTTCAACGGTGTCGAGCAAAGGTCGACCGTATAGTGCTTCAAATGGCGACATCTGAGACTAGCTCGATAGGCATTATTGTAGCCGAACTCAAGATACTGTAGACTTTTATCCCAAGAGGTAGCATAAGCCAATGCACAAGCTCGTAGCATGTCTTCTAGAATCGATTAACTCTTTCGGTTTGCCCATCCGTCATGGATGATAGTCTCAGGCTAAAGTTCAAACGGGTTCCTATGGCCTCATGCAGCTTATTCCGTAATCTCAAGGTAAACTGGTACCTCTCGATACAATCTTCTTGGCACTCCGTGCGCATGCACGATCCTGGTCATGTACAACTCGCTAACTTATGTCCCGAGTAGGTTGTTTTTACGGGAATAAAGTGAGCGACCTTAGTCAAGCGATCCATTATGACCTATATGGAATCGTATCCACCATGGGTTTTCGGCAAACCGGTAATGAAGTCCATTCCGATTTCCTCTCACTTCCACTCAGGTATCCTCAATGGCTGTAGCAATCCTGCTGGTCTCTGATGCATTGCCTTGACTCTCTGGCATATGTCGCACAGTGCAACATGTTCGGCAACTTCACGCTTCATGCTTGTCGGGACCCCGAATTTGCAAATCCGGACCCTCTGTGTATTCAGCACTAGTCCAGGAACGCGCTAGTGCACACAGTCTTAACATCGGTATATATCACAATCATACCAAACGATACTATCAAAGTACTTTATTTAAATAATCAAAGGGTTACTCGACCTTATGGCCAAGTTACAAATATATGCCTTGCAAGGCAGAACTTATTAAAAGAGAAATAATAGCAATGAAAATCAAATAAACTTAGTGGCGCCATCCAAGATACCACAGCAACTGGTCGGCTCGCATCCCTAAGTAGACGGGTCCTCTTGGAGTTCCTCCTCCAAAGTGGCGTAATCTCCTCTTCAACTGATATTGTGTTGGGGCAAGGGTGAGTACTTGGTACTCAAAGAAGTCATGCATGTAATGCAAACTAATATACTATATGCATGGCTTGGTACAAAGGAATAGCTCAAGGTATATTTGCAGAAATGCTTGACTTTTTGAAAAGTAATATAAGTAGATTCGAAAGCAGAGAAATAAGTAAAGCATAAATAACTTTTCAAGAAGTTTAAATAACATTTTTCCCCATCCTAAACCATATTTCCATCATCTTCTTTGTTAAACCAACCCAACTTCTCAAATCCAAGTTATTTTCGTAAAATCTAACCCTTGACTCAGAATTCCCGAGCAATGTCCACGATCGTGGACTCGGCTATTCAAATAGATTCTACACTCTGCAGAGGTTATGCACTTTACCCACAAGATACAATCCACTCACCACGTCACCGTGAATCGCCATACAAGAGTATGCGAATGAGCGATCATAACAAAGCCTTTCTAAGCCTCAAACAACACAGGTGGTCCTCTCCGGTTCGTGCTCTACACCATCCCTTCCCTTAGCCAAGGCGAAGTATGGGACCAACACACCGCTAGATGGGTACCTGCCACACCACGATACGCCTCCCCGCATAATCACACAAACGGTGTAATCGACACCCTGAGGCTCCACAAGTGAGTCCTTAGCGACTTAGTCAACTAGGGCCGTCCCATTCCAGCCATGTGGTTGCAAGTATGACCTAGCTCAAAGGCTTGCAAGGTTAAGTCCTTAGAGTGACCAGGCAAGACTACCCTAAAACCAAATCAACACTCCCAATGCCACACCGCCCACCTCGATTACTCTTGCCACATGCCCCTGGCCGAAATCGTTTATCAAACCCCGCTTGATTACCATGCACCACGTGCCATCAACATCACATGATACTTTTCCAAAACAGGTTCAATATATCATTAAGTCCATATTATCATTTGATTGTCCAAAATCATGTCATGAGCACGAAAGGTGTCTAAGCAAAGATACTACAAATCTGGCCTAAACCCATGTTGGCAATTTAATAATGTCCAACTAGTAAAACCACAACTAGGGTGACAAAGGGTCATGGCACATACTTAAGTAATCAAGGTGTCATATATCAAATTGGTATTTATCTAACCCCTGTGTTTAAACAAAGTATCTTTCTAATTGAACTAGCATGCAATAGTTTAAATCAAAATAGTTTTCAAAATGGGATCAATATGGTCAAAGCACAACTTGCCTTCAAAAAGCACTTGCTCTTGGTCTTGAGTTGGATCCTGAGTCAACACTTCTCCTTCGAATCCTTCCCAGACTTCAACGTCTACTCGTAAAGCGTGCAAATAGCAAATACACAAATAAACACTATGCAAAAGATCCCAAAACTCCAAATAAAATCCATAAACAGAGAGAACATAATTTTCTGGATTTTTAGAAACTGGAATCACAAATTTGGAGTTAAAAACGAAAAGTTATGATTATTTAAAGTTTAAATAATCAATTAAATAATATTACAGAGAAAAACTTTAGTCCAAAAATTAAATAAAATTCATATTTAGGTAGATCTTAATTTTATACAAATTTAGAAATTTGAATCGCTCAAATCGGAGTTGAAACGCAAAGTTATAAGCGTTTGAAGTTTGAATCTAAATTTGAAATCATTATTCGAATTAATAAATCATTTTCTTTTTCTGAATTAATTATTGCGTCGGCATGGACACGTGGCAGCTCCTGATTGGCCTCGGCGTCGGCCGTCCATGGGCTCGGTCCATGCTCACGGGTCCACGGTGGACTCGGCCCACGGCTCACGTGGATCGACATGTGGACCCACCCGCCGCTGCGGGTCTCACGCTAACACGGCCGACGTGTGGGCCTTCCTACGACATGCGGGGCCGGCGTGTCGGCGTCTGCCACACGACGCGTGGGCCAGCGCTGACCGCGTCGGTCCAACTTCCCGGACACGTGGCGCAATCTCGTCAGTTGGTTTGAAAATCAGCGGCGCGGATTAGATCCAGGGTTAACACGTTGAAACTACTCGATGCTCGTGGGCCGTTCGATCTAGATCGGACGGTCAGATCTAATCCTATAATCGCCTTTGCATACAGACGCGTGGCGATTGTGTACGGTTGGATCTTGATCCATCGGTAGAGATCTAATCGGGTTTGGAACACGTGAACTCACCTGAACCGTCCGATCCGATCCGACGGCCGCGTAGCTTCGCGAGGGCTGATGGCTTCGTGGTGGCGCACGGCTGCCGGAGTTGAAGACGACGACGAGCCCAACGGCGGTCCGGGGGTGCTCCGGCGAGATGAAGGGTCCCTTCGGGTGCGTCTCGTCGCGGTGAGTCCGGATCTAAGGTCAACGGCCAGGGGCGGCGGCGGCGGCGGAAGCAAAGACCGTGGCGGAAGCAGCGCGCAACTACGGCGAGCTCGCACGGCTAAACGGGCGGCGACTTAGCCTCGGTGGAGTAGAGAAGGGAGGCGCGGGATCACGGCGGTCTCGAGGTATGCCGGGCATTAAATAACCTCGGCGTCCGTAAAACGGAGACCTAGCTCTACGGCGGCGGACACGCGGCGGCGGAGTCCACTGGACTCGGCGAGAGCGATGAAATCGTGGCCGTCCACGTGGCACAACCAACGGCCACGATCGCGCGCGACCGGTCCGGTCCGACACGCTTGGAGTGCTGGTCGACGGATCTCGGCCGTTGGATCTTGATCCAACGGTTGGGATTGATTAGGGTTAGGAGTGGGTTCGATTGAGTCAAGCGGCTCTGGTCGGACTCGAGTCCGACTTCGATCGGATGAACGATACTTGACCCGAGTTGGATTTTCCAGCGAATTAATATTTAAAATAATTCCTGATAATTCATTTAATTCATTAAAAATAGCAAATGACTCGAAAAATTCGAAAAATTCTGGAAAATATTTTGGATCATTTCGGACTCAAATAAAATATTTCCAACAAAAATTTATTTGCAAATTTAAATTCTTTAATTATTTCAAAATGGAATAAATTCAAATAAATTCCAAATAAATCCAAATAAATTCCAGAAAATTCCAAAAATTCACCAAAGTGCCAAATCACACATGAATTTAAGGAAAGCAAAATTTTGGGGTGTTACAAACCTCCCCCTTAATAGAATCTCGTCCCACAGAGATTCAGTGGCTCACTAAAGGAATAGGTTTGGAAATTCTTTCTTCAAATCCTCTTCAAGGCTCCCAAGTCGCTTCACTTTCTTCGTGGTTGCTCCACTTGAACTCTCTGAAACGGGTTGACTTGTTTCTAGTTTCTCGATCCATTGTGTCTAGAATCCTCACGGGATGCTCCTTATAAGTCAAGTCCTCTTGCAACTCAATTGATTCTAACGGTGTCTGTTCCTTAGGAACTCGGAGACACTTCTTTAACTGGGACACATGGAATACATCATGCACTCCTGCCAACGACTGTGGCAACTCCAGCTGGTAGGCAACTTCACCTCTGCGACTCAAAATCTTAAATGGTCCAACATAACGGGGTGCGAGTTTCCCTTTGGCATGGAACCTCTTAACTCCCCTGAGAGGCGTAACTCTGAGGTATACAAAGTCTTCTGGTTCAAAACTCAAATCTCGGCGACGATTGTCAGCATAACTCTTTTGTCGTGATTGGGCTATCTTCAACCTTTCCCTAATCATAGCAATCTGCTCTTCAGCCTCTTGAAGAATATCAGGCCCAAAGACACGGCGCTCGCCGGTCTCATTCCAATTCAATGGCGTCAGGCGAGTCGACCATACAAAGTGCCTCAAAAGGTGACATCTGTAAACTAGCTTGATAACTATTGTTGTAACTAAACTCCTGGCATACGGCAAACTCTTATCCCAAGAGGTAGCATAAGCCAATGCACAAGCTCTTAACATATCCTCCGGTAATCTGGTTGACTCTTTCGGTCTGGCCATCCGTCTGCGGATGATAAGTCATCTTGAAGTTCAAACGGGTCCCCATGGCTTCATGCAACTTATTCTAACCTTGAGGTAAATTGGGTACCTCTGTCCGATACAATCCTCTTTGGTACTCCGTGCAACCAGACAATCCTGATCATGTACAACTCTGCTAACTTCTCTCCCGAGTAAGTGGTCTTCACGGGGATAAAATGGGCTACTTTAGTCAAGCGATCCACTCTAACCCATATGGATTCATAACCTCCTTGAGTCTTCGGCAAACCGGTAATGAAATCCATTCCGATTTCCTCCCACTTCCACTCGGTATTTTTAGCGGTGTAGCAATCCTGCTGGTCTCTGATGCATTGCCTTGACTCTCTGGCATACGTCGCACAATGCAACATGCTCGGCAACTTCACGCTTCATACTCGGCCACCAGAATCTCTCCTTCAGATCCTGATACATCTTGGCGCTTCCAGGATGAATCGAGTACTTAGAGTCATGGGCTTCTTCCAAAATCAGCTGCTCTAACTCCTTTTGTTAGGCACACAAATGCGATCCTTCATCCACAACGTGCCTTGTTCATCCAATTTGAAGTCCTCGCCTCGCCTTCCTCCTTGATGGACTTAATCCTGCGGATCCTGTCATCATCCTTCATCCTTCTCGGATCTGATCCTCTAGGGTAGGCTTTACTTCCAATGCGGCCAAGAATCCGCTTAGGTACAACCTCAATCTTCATCTTTGAAAATCCTCACATAACTCATCCCGACTTGTGGCTAGCAACGCACTCACGGTATGGCTTTTCCGACTCAGAGCATCGGCTACCACGTTGGCCTTCCCGGATGGTAATGGATTCCAACATTATAGTCCTTGATCAACTCTAGCCATCTCCTTTGCCTCATATTCAGATCCGATTTGGGTGAATATGTACTTAAGGCTCTTATGATCCGTATACACCTCACATCTGTTTCCAATCGAGATAGTGACGACATATTTTCAAAGCATGCACTACGGCGGCTAACTCTAGGTCATGTGTCGGATAATTTTCCTCATCGGCCTCAATCAGCCTTGATGCATAAGCGGCGACCTTTCCATTCTGCATCGGCACACATCCAAGTCCTTGGCGCGATGCGTCACAATAAATATCGAAGCTTTGAGCAACATCCGGTAGAACTAACACCGGTCTTGATGTCAATCGCTTCTTCACTCCTGAAATCCTTCCTCACATTCTCAAGCGTCCATGCAAACTTCTTTTCCTTCTTCAGCAATTGCGTAAGAGGTTTCGCAATTGTCGAAAAGCCTTCGATGAAACGGGCGGTAATATCCTGCCATTCCAAGGAAACTCCGAATGCAGGTCACGCCTTTGGTGCTCCCAATGTAACCACAGCTTCTACTTTGCTTGGATCTACGGCGACTCCTTCATGGTCATTACATGTCCAAGAAACTCCACCTTGTCCTTCCAAAAATCACACTTGCTGAACTTGGCGAAAAGTTCTTAACATTTCCTCAGCTTTTCCAAAACTCGCCTTAAGTGTTCGGCATGTTCATCCTCTGTCTTGGAGTAGACTAGGATATCGTCTATGAACACGACGACAAACTTGTCCAAATATTCCATGAACACCTTATTCATCATATTCATGAAATAAGTCATGATTCGTTAAATTTCAAAGGACATAATCAGTAAACTCGTGAATGTCCATATCTTGACGAGAATGCGATCTTGAATATCTTCCGATCGGATCTTCAAGCGATGGTATCCCGATCTCGGATCAATCTTGGAAAACTCCGGCTCCTCTTAACTGATCAAACAAATCATCAATCCTGGTAGCGGATACTTATTTTTCACGGTGACTTCATTGAGTGCACGGTAGTCAATGCACATCCACGAAACTCCCGTCCTTCTTCTTGACAAACAAAACTGGTGCTCCCACGGCGACGAACTCCTGGCCTCGATAAATCCTTTCTCCATTAACTCCTCTAGCTGTTTCTTCATCTCTACCAACTCCTCGGTAGACATCCGATAGGGTCTCTTTGCTATCGGTCTTTGTGCAGTACAAGCTCTATCACAAACTCTATGTCCCTGTGCAGCGGCATACCGAGGTAGATCCTCGGGAAAAACATCGGGTACTCATTCACTACCGAACATCCTCTATGCTGATTGCCTTGGTAATCAATTAACCATCAATCGTCCATCTCTAATCATAGCGGCTTGAAATTCCACTTTCTTCCCACACGGGCTCTCAATCGAGATAGTTCTTCGCCCACAATCCAATACAGCCTTGTGTTTGGATAACCAATCCATTCCCAATATAACATCTAAGGTGCAGGTCTCCAAAATTATAAGGTTTGCTAGGAACTCTATTCCATCTATTAGTATTCTCACCCGGAACATCCTACTTCCGTTCGGAGTTCGAACCAGGGTTTGAACTAACAGCATGCACTTAAGTCTTGCCATTCTCAAGTCATTTCTAGTAGCAAAGCCTTGCGAAACAAACGAATCTGAAGCTCGAGTCAAACAAAATCATGTGTGCAGTCGAGTTAACAAGTAACTTACCCAAGATGACGCCTCAGAGCATTTTGCGGTGCATCTCATGTGACATGGTTGACTCGGCCTCTCACCACGATGCAGGGTGTGGCTCACGATCTTTGGCGTCCTAGCTGGGGTGGTTCCTAGATTGAAGCGAATCGGGGTCGCTTCTCTGCTGTCTTCTTTGGACAACTGTTGGCAAAGTGTCCTGGCTCGTTCTGCGATTGTAGCAGCGTCTCACTGTTCCTTCTTTGGCTGCCTGGGGTAGCGTTTCTAGCGGGGCCGGGTCCGTAGTTTTGATTGGCAGGTCTTGAGTGCTGGGGATGGTGTCCTTGTTGCATTCTGTGGTTGGAATCTGAAGAATTGATTTGGTGCAACTCTCGGTGCTATGCGTTCCACTGGCGTGATCCTTCTTTGTTGCATCCTCGCGCTTCTGTTCTCATCCAGTTCCTTGCGCTTGTCCTCAAGAATAAGCGCCTTATTCACCAACTCTTGGAAATCTGGAAAGGTGTGGGTGATCAATCCTACTTGCAATCCTGAGTTAAGTCCCTTCATGAAACGAGGTATGCCTGGATTTATCCGCCGCTACATCCTCAAAGCGTGGCGTGCTAGCTGTGTGAACTTGTTCAGGTAGTCGGCCACCGGCTGATTACCTTGCTTGATGCTCTGAACTCCTCCTTCTTAAGGTCCATAATTCCTTCAGGCACGTGATCTTGTCGGAATGCAATTGTGAACTCCTCCCAAGTGATATCTTGAGGGTTCTCTGCGTGGCATGAAGTTCTCCCACCATTCGGCAATGTTCCTTCCAAGCGATGAGAAGCGTAAAGTACCTTCTCATTCCCTATGCATTGAGCTATGTGTAGCTTCCTCTCAATTGATCTTAACCAATCATCGGCCTCCAATGGATTGGCATTCCCGGAAGAAAGTGGGTGGGTGAGTCCTCATGAACTCGGCACCTTGTATTCAAGCGTGGTCCCCGATTAACTTGATTAGCAAAGTGGCCTGGCGGTGACATGCTGCATTTGTTGCATCATAGCATGCATCAATCGAGTCGAGCAGCAAGAAATGCTCCAAAATTCTGCATATCATCTGGCGGTCTTTGGTGCTCTATCATTAGGGTTTTCTCATTGGCGAGAACCGCTCCCGTTGCTTCCAAAGTTTCCACGGGTGTTCACCATCTGTCGATTTGCTCTAGGTTTAGAGATGAGAGGGAAACAAGAATAGACAAGTGATATGGAACTTATGCGGGGCAAAAGGGGTAACTTTAAGGTCCATCTTTATTATTAATAACTTGGTATGGCTGCTTACAATGCCTAAGGGCCTTGCAACACATACTGCACACTCAGCAAACAAAGCAAATCCAAATCGAACTAACTCTGGAATCTATCGCCTAAAGGGTGACTCTTTATTCTATGACTGACTCGCGAAGGAGTCTCACTATAGAACCTAAGCTCACTCATCAAGAAAACCTCCACGGCACTGGTATGCAGGTCTTTGCGGCATAGGCGCGAAACGATCGCCATGTCCAAATGACTATGTCATCTGTGGTAGTCGAAGAAGCGATGTCCTCATCGAGATCTGACTCCTCTGGATCCGCTCGTGTAGCTCGAGTAATCTTGGCTCTGGTCTGGTCCGCATAAAGTCATCTCCAACTCGTCAATCCTTCGTAGAAGGTGTGCCACATACTCTTGAGCTTCCCGCCATCTCGTTCTTCTCTGTCGTGATCTCCTTGCGGGCCTTCTCGTAGCTCCTTGCTTGTATTATCTAGTACATCTTCCTGGCGACGACGAATCGTGCCAAGCTGCGGTAACCGTGGCATTCTCATCACGAATCGTCTTCGGGTCAAGAAGGTTATCGGCTCTTGTGAGATGATAACGGAACACCGTGCTTTCCAACTCTCTCGTGGATATCGTAATGTGCCGCATTGCTCGTCGTGAAACTTCTTGGATACCCATCCGCATTGTAGATCTTCTAGCGGTCGCTGTATCGCGCGATTGCCTGGCCCCTCTTCTGACAGTACCTCAATCCTCACGTCACAAGCCTTGATCAATCACGCTTGTCCGATCACTTCCACTTGGTATTGGGGCTTCTCAAAATCTCCGAGAGTTTGTAGCATGTGCCAAAGTTCTCATGGGCGTGACCAACTCCCAGATCAACGTAGTTGAACTCTTCCTCCATCCTGTCACAAGGGTGCTTTACGTAAGAACTCGGAATTTTTGAATTGTGACAAGGTAAGGAAAAATTTCAGCAAGAGGCAAGAAAAGAGAGAAGGGGATAAGTCGAGAGGTCATTTCTTGTCTTCACAAATTTTTAGCTTTAGAAAATAGGTTTTATCCTCACTACGACCATTCTAGCTTAGGGTTGAGCCTACAGTCAAGTATGGCTCGATACCACCTCTGTCGGGACCCGAATTTGCAAATCCGACCCTCTGTGTATTCAGCACTAGTCCAGGAACGCGCTAGTGCACACAGTCTTAACATCGGTATATATCACAATCATACCAAACGATACTATCAAAGTACTTTATTTAAATAATCAAAGGGTTACTCGACCTTATGGCCAAGTTACAAATATATGCCTTGTAAGGCGAAACTTATTAAAAGAGAAATAATAGCAACGGAAAATCAAATAAACTTAGTGGCGCCATCCAAAGATACCACAGTAAATCGATCGGGCTCGCATCCCTAAGTAGACGGGTCCTCTTGGAGTTCCTCCTCCAAAGCTGGCGTAATCTCCTCTTCAACCGATATTGTGTTGGGGCAAGGGTGAGTACTTGGTACTCGACAAGTCATGCACAGAATGCAAACTAATATACTATATGCATGGCTTGGTACAAAGGAATAGCTCAAGGTATATTTGCGATGTGACTTTTGAAAAGTAATATAAGTAGATTCAAAGCGATAGAAATAAGTAAAGCATAAATAACTTTTCAAGAAGTTTAAATAACATTTTTCCCCATCCTAAACCATATTTCCATCATCTTCTTTGTTAAACCAACCCAACTTCTCAAATCCAAGTTATTTTCGAAAATCTAACCCTTGATCAGTAATTCCGAGCAATGTCCGATCACAGTGGACTCGGCTATTCAAATAGATTCTACACTCTGCAGAGGTTATGCACTTTACCCACAAGATACAATAAACTCACCACGTCACCGTGAATCGCCATACAAGAGTATGCGAATGAGCGATCATAACAAAGCCTTTCTAAGCCTCAAACAACACAGTGGTCCTCTCCAGGTTCGTGCTCTACACCATCCCTTCCCTTAGCCAAGGCGAAGTATGGGACCAACACACCGATTAGATGGGTACCTGGCCACGCCACGATACGCTCCCCGCATAATCACACAAACGGTAATCGACACCCTGAGGCTCCACAAGTGAGTCCTTAGCGACTTAGTCAACTAGGGCCGTCCCATTCCAGCCATGTGGTTGCAAGTATGACCCAGTTCAAAGGCTTGCAAGGTTAAGTCCTTAGAGTGACCAGGGCAAGACTACCCGAAAAACCAAATCAACACTCCCAATGCCACACTGGCCCACCTGATTACTCTTGCCACATGCCCCGGTCAAAAACTGTTTATCAAACCCCAGTTGATTACCATGCACCACGTGCCATCAACATCACATGATACTTTTCCAAAACAGGTTCAATATATCATTAAGTCCATATTATCATTTGATTGTCCAAAATCATGTCATGAGCACGTAGTGTGCTCTAAGCAGCATACTACAACGGTCTAAACCCATGTTGGCAATTTAATAATGTCCAACTAGTAAACCACAACTAGGGTGACAAAGGGTCATGGCACATACTTAAGTAATCAAGGTGTCATATATCAAATTGGTATTTATCTAACCCCCATGTTTAAACAAAGTATCTTTCTAATTGAACTAGCATGCAATAGTTTAAATCAAAATAGTTTTCAAAATGGGATCAATATGGTCAAAGCACAACTTGCCTTCAAAAAGCACTTGCTCTTGGTCTTGAGTTGGATCCTGAGTCAACACTTCTCCTTCGAATCCTTCCCAGACTTCAACGTCTACTCGTAAAGCGTGCAAATAGCAAATACACAAATAAACACTATGCAAAAAGATCCCAAAACTCCAAATAAAATCCATAAACAGAGAGAACATAATTTTCTGGATTTTTAGAAACTGGAATCGTCAAATTTGGAGTTAAAGCATAAAAGTTATGATTATTTAAAGTTTAAATAATCAATTAAATAATATTACAGAGAAAAACTTTAGTCCAAAAATTAAATAAAATTCATATTTAGGTAGATCTTAATTTTATACAAATTTAGAAATTTGAATCGCTCAAATCGGAGTTGAAACGCAAAAGTTATAAGCGTTTGAAGTTTGAATCTAAATTTGAAATCATTATTCGAATTAATAAATCATTTTCTTTTTCGGAAATTAATTATTGCGTCAGCATGGACACGTGGCAGCTCCTGATTGGCCTGCTGACGTCAGCCGGTCCATGGGCTCGGTCCATGCTCAGCTCGGGTCCACGGTGGACTCGGTCCACGGCTCACGTGACTGACATGTGGGACCCACCCGTCAGTGCGGGGTCTCACGCTAACACGGCTGACGTGTGGGCCCTCTGACATGCGGGGCCCGTGTGTCGGCGTCACCGCGCCAGCGGCGTGGCGCTGACCGCGTCGGTCCAACTTCCCGACACGTGGCGCAATCTCGTCCGTTGGTTTGAAAATCAACGGCGCGGATTAGATCCAGGGTTAACACGTTGAAACTACTCGATGCTCGTGGGCCGTTCGATCTAGATCGGACGGTCCAGATCTAATCCTATAATCGCCTTTGCTACAAGCGTGGCGATTGTGAACCGTTGGATCTTGATCCAACGGTCCGGATCTAATCGGGTTTGGAACACGTGAACTCACCTCAACCGTCCGTCTGGATCCGGCGGT
This sequence comes from Rhipidocladum racemiflorum, assembly GCA_036346355.1. Classification (NCBI taxonomy): domain Eukaryota; kingdom Viridiplantae; phylum Streptophyta; class Magnoliopsida; order Poales; family Poaceae; genus Rhipidocladum; species Rhipidocladum racemiflorum. The sequence goes on from JAYEVF010000080.1 coordinate 132,290, forward strand.
GCCTGAAGCTTCGCGGTGATGGCTTTGGTGGCGCCGCGGCTGCCGGAGTTGAAGGCGGCAGCGAGCCCAACGGGCGTTCGGGGTTGCTCGGCGAGATGAAGGGTCCTTCGCGCGCTCTCGTCAGCGGTGAGTCCGGATCTAAGGTCAACGGCGGCAGGGACGGCGGACGGCAGCGAACGGGCAAAGACTGCGGGCGGAGCAGCCAGAATTACGGCGAGCTCAAGACGGCTAAACGGGCGGCGACTTAGCCTCGGTGGAAGTAGAGAAGGGAGGGCGCGGGATCACGGCGGTCTCGGGGTATGCCCGGGCATTAAATAACCTCGGCGTCCGTCGAAACGGAGACCTAGCTCTCCGCACGGCGGACGCGGCGGAGTCCAGCTCGGACTCGGGCGGAGACGATGAAATCGTGGCCGTCCACGTGGCACAACCAACGGCCACGATCGCGCGGCGCGACCGGGTCCGGTCCGGACACGGCTCGGGTCTGGGTCGGACGGATCTCAGCCGTTGGATCTTGATCCAACGGTTGGGATTGATTAGGGTTAGGAGTGGGTTCGGTCGAGTCAACTGGCTCGGGTCGGACTCGAGTCCGACTCGGTCGGATGAACAGTACTTGACCCGAGTTGGATTTTCCAGCGAATTAATATTTAAAATAATTCCCAGTAATTCATTTAATTCATTAAAAATAGCAAATGACTCAGAAAAATTCCAGAAAAATTCTGGAAAATATTTTGGATCATTTTGGACTCAAATAAAATATTTCCAACAAAAATTTATTTGCAAATTTAAATTCTTTAATTATTTCAAAATGGAATAAATTCAAATAAATTCCAAATAAATCCAAATAAATTCCAGAAAATTCCAAAAATTCACCAAAGTGCCAAATCACACATGAATTTAAGGAAAGCAAAATTTTGGGGTGTTACAATGCTCGGCCACCAGAATCTTTCTTTTAAATCCTGATACATCTTGGCACTTCCTGGATGAATTGAATACTTGGAGTCGTGGGCTTCTTCTAAGATCAACTGCTTCAGTTCCTTCTGGTTTGGCACACATATTCGATTCTGCATCCATAACGTGCCTTGCTCGTCCAATCTGAAGTCTTTCGCCTTGCCTTCATCCATCTTGGACTTGATCCTGCGGATCTTGTCATCATCCTTCTGTCCTTCTCGGATCCGATCCTCCAGAGTGGGCTTCACTTCTAATGCGGCCAAGAATCCTTCTGGTACGACTTCAATCTTCATGCTATGAAAATCCTCACACAGCTCATCCTGACTCGTGGCTATCAACATGTTCGCAGTATGGCTTTTCCGACTCAAAGCATCGGCCACCACGTTAGCCTTTCCAGGATGGTAATGGATTCCAACGTTATAATCCTTGATCAACTCTAACCATCTCCTCTGCCTCATGTTCAGGTCTGATTGGGTGAAGACGTACTTAAGACTCTTATGATCCGTGTATACTTCACATCTGTTTCCAATCAAATAGTGACGCCACAACTTCAAAGCATGCACTACTGCAGCTAGCTCTAGGTCATGTGTCGGATAATTCTCCTCATGTGGCCTCAACTGCCTGGATGCATAGGCAATGACCTTTCCATTCTGCATCAGCACACATCCAAGTCCTTGGCGCGATGCGTCACAATAAATATCAAAGCTTTCATTGGCGTCAGTAGAACCAACAAGCTGATGTCAATCGCTTCTTGACTCTTGAAAACCATTCTCGCACTCGGCGTCCATGCGAACTTCTTCTCCTTTTTCAGCAATTGCGTGAGAGGTCTCGCAATTGTCGAAAAGCCTTCAATGAAAGCAGCGGTAGTAACTTTGCCATTCCTAGGAAACTCCGGATCTGGGTCACGGTCTTCGGCTGTGTAACATCCTGAGTTTGTACTTGCCTTTTTAAATGTTAATTATCCTTTGAGAGTTAATTGGAATTCAATTTGGAGTTAATTGTGCTTGGATTTGTTTTCTTGATCTGTTTCGTTTTAGTTTTTGCTCCAAAGTCGTGTTTCATGTTGCGGTTAGAACTTCCGAGCAACCGTAGTTTTCAAACCTTCTTTAGCTATCCTAGAATCTATCCTAAAGGTTTCCGGGAAGGGTTCGTGAGTTTCGGAGTTTTTTGGGGGTTTTGGGGTTTTTACGCCTGGCGGCGATCTGCCGCCCTGGCCGTCTTCTTGGCCGAGGCGACCGGGCAGGGGGCAGAGCCCTCTCTGCTGCCCGTTGCCCAGCCACCTCAGCACTTGGTGTCTTCCTATCTAAGCCTCCTCCCCCAGCCGTATTACTCTCCCTCCCTCTCACTTCACCCTCTCACTCTCACCCTCACCCTCTAGCTCTCCCTCTCAAGCCCTCTCTCCCATGGAGCTCTCTCTACCTCCCTCGAGCTTTCCCTCCAGCTAAACCTCTCCCTCCAGTGTTCTAGATCTCGTGGAGCAGCTAGTCAAGGAGGAGGACGTCGCTTCCCAAACCCTAGACGAGCTCTGTAGTGAGTGGAGCAAGTTTCAGTCAGATCTGTGATGACTTGAGCTTGATCTTGTACTTTTCTCCATTTCTATCAACTTTTCTTTTAGCCAAAACCCTAGAAAACCTAGTTGTAGAGCTCAACTTTTAGTTAGCCGAGTATCTAGACCAAGGTTAGGTGCTAGAGTTCTCGTTAGTGCGAAAACTGAGATCGGAAGCCCTAAATACGTTTTTATCGGATATATTTGGTTAAATGTCATTTTCGTAGCTTTTGGAAGTGAACCTTGGAACCCTAGTTCCAAAAGCTAGGAAAAGGACACTAGAATGTATTCGACGTTGTTAAAGTCCGAGTTTCGCGAAAAGAATCGAGTTTGAATACGATTCGTGGTGAAAGTCAGAATTTAGCATGAATTAGGACTCTAGAGTTTCTCGGATTAGAATTTAGGCCAAACGAGGTCGGAACCTCGGGTGGTTTGCGTAAATGGGTCCTTGTCATCTCCGAGAACCCATCCGTGCAATCGCCGCGAAATTCCGAAGTCGTTTGTGCGAAAATCCTTTTTCTGGAAAATTCAGTCGACCTGTGGCCGGCACTACCGACGTGGTAAGTCGATGCCGCTCAGGCCGGCACTATCGATCCTTTTGGCCGATCTTGCCGGGTTTAGGTGGCACTACCGCTCCGCATGCCGGTAGTTATTTTCCGAAGAGGTCCTCTTTTAGGATTCGCGGCCGCGGTACTCGACCCATGCGGTCGATGCTGCCGGCGTAAGCGGCACTACCGGGATTTGTATGCCGGTACTGCCGGTCCCTAGTTCAAGTTTTGGTTTTCGTTAAGTTTTTCTCTCACGTGTTCGCTTATTGGTTGTTTTCCGCTTCTTTGAGCTTTTTGCCTCGTTCGCGTTGGATCTTAATCGTTTCCTCATTATTTCTTTTGTCGCGCTTTTGTTTTAGACGTTGGCGCCTTGTGGGAGCGATGGCGAGGATCCGGACTTCGACCCGGAGGACACGCAAAACCCGAAGCAAGCAAGCACCCCTTTGAACATATTGCTCCTATAATTGCAAAATTATTTGATGTTTATAAAACTATTACGCATGCATATGATTATTACAAGTATTTAAATGGTGGGAATAGGTAGTTACCCTAATGGTTGGATGGCTTATCTTAATCTTGTTGCTACCCTAAAATCCTTGAGTAACCCTAGTTTAAGGATAGACGCTATAATAAGTGTCATCAGGGATTATAAGTCTAATAGTTGCATACGCTTAGCCCAGCTTTAGACTGATTGAATAATGATCGGTGGACTCAGTCAATGAAAGATTTTCGATACGTTATTAGGATTTCAGAAATGGTGATTTTGGAAAAACAAAGGCTATGTTGGTAAAAGATGATAAAGGAAAAGGTCTACGATGATTTATGCCGGACGGATGATGGGAGGTCTCGTTTGTGCAATCCTAAGGACTGAACTTGATGTTTTTAACCAAGTCCTTTCGTACAACCACATGTGCTAGTATGGGATAGCCTAAACCCAGTACAGGAGTTGGAATTTGATCTTGCGCCATGGTAGGTCGAAGTAGTTGGGCAATACCGACGTGCTGGTGTTGCTTAGAATACTCCCTCACCACGCGCAGGTGTTGGAGACTTTCGTGAAACAACGGTGGATGCTTTGCTGAGGGTAAAAGGCACGATGGGCTGTTAGCCATCGTTGGATCCATGTGGGTGAATCAAGTTTGGAGTTTACGGTACCCAAACACCTTAATTGGGGGGGTACTCTCGCCTGGCCCGGGGGTACTCTGTGTGGGTGTGTGGAGCCCCCACCCAAAGCAAAGAGCGCACATCGCCGGGGCTGACGCAAGACTAGATGCCGACAATTGGAAGAGTTTCGTCACAATCTAGCAAAACAGATACGGTATGTATCGCGTGGCATGGTTGACATGATTGCTAGAGCGTGTTGTGTGGGTAAAGTGTGCATTCTCTGCAGAGATTAATCAAACTAATCGATTAGCCGTGCTCACGGTCACGAGCATCTTGGGTATTTGCTGTCAAGTATAGTATTTTGGTTTTGATTTCTGAAAAGGATTTAAAATCGGTAGATCTTTTAAATGTTGGGCTGTATCATGCAAATGTTTAGTCGTTGAACTCAGAGATCGGTTGGTTTGGTGATTGGATCAAGCTGGTGGTGATTCCTGATGCCATGTGATGGTGGTGTTGCTTATGTTGGAGGAATTTGGATGTTGAATGAAATGTACAATTACATTATGTATTGCTTTACTCTCATTTACTAAATGTTTTATAAACAGTGCAGTATTCCAAACTATTAGTCTATTACAAATAACTTCAGCTTCATGCAAATCTGAACTAGAATAGCAACCATCTTCATTGTTTAGCCTGCATTATATTTATGCTTGCAAACAATAAAGTCTTGCGAGTACATACGTGTACTCACCGTTTGCTCTGAAAATTTGCGTGAGGAGCAGAAAATGCAGGTGAGGAAGAAGGTGACCAGGAGTTCAGTGACCCAGACGCGGGTGGTGCGTTTGACGGCTAGCGGAGTTAGTTACTCGTCGGTTGCCTGTGGGATTGGAGGCACACCGCGGCCGCTTTACTTTTGTTTGTCTGATGTTTTTCTCTTCAGTTTACTTTAAGCCAATCGGCATTTTGTAAACAGAAACAAGTTGTAATATTAATATCTATCGCTGTAATATACTACTTCTGCCCTTAAATCGCGTTCGCTTGGATGAGACTCTACCTTCTCAACATGTGACACTAGCCTACTGATCCAGGGACTAGTGGTTATCACATGGGTGCGGGAAGCTCAAATTGGAACCAATTGGATGGCATGTGACCTCATTAGTCGAGTATCGTGCTGACCAAGTGGTTTCAACCTGAGTCTGTCGTGATGCCGTGATCGTTACGTTACTGGTTGCGTGATTATCCAGGCCCGCACAGATAATGGAGTATCATGCGGGGCGAGAGCCCCACAGCGTGGTATCGAGCAAAGGTTCAGTAATTGATAGGATTAAGGAAGAGTCTTTTCCTTAAAAGTTATTTTGATTATGCACTCCTTAATTGTGAAAACATAGAATCTTTGATCTTTTCTTTTCTATAGCATCTCTTACGGTTTTGAGCTTCAAAGCGAAATTTTCCTCTTAACTTGGCTTTCAAAGTCAGATTTCCAGGGCAAAAGCAAATGGGGTATTTGGTTCGATCTTTTTTTCCCGATCCTAATCGAAATTTAAGTTAGAATTATTTGGGAAGCTTATCCACTTCAAAAGATAGTTAAGAATTGAGTAATGATAAGGATAAGGCTTAAAATCGTGAGTTTCTTTTATTGGTTCGCTGTTGGGTTATTTTCTTTTCGTTTATTTAATTTTTGTTTATTTTGAATTTCCGTTTGTTGAGGATGTCACTAATCTGTTTCCCTTCTTAATCTTAAGATGTCTGGACGTTGGGAACCCTGCTTTTTCACGTCTGCGATTCTAGAGGGCTCAGTTCAGGCTACCCTCTCGGAGATGATGCAGTGTGCTGGCTTTCCTGAGCCGCCAGGGTACTTAATCTCACGTGCTGGACTTAGTCCCACTTCCTCCCTGTATGTGGCTGAAGTTTCCATTCGCGGACACCACGCAGGAGAGCAAACTCGTCAGTATCATGGTACAGCGCCAAGTCCTCTTGCAGCTCTACTCGATGGAGCGTACATTGCAATTCTGAGGCTTCGCTTTGATGTACCGAAAATGGCTCAGTTGTTTCCTGTTTGTCCCTTTCGTGAGCCGGACAGCCAAGAGAACTTTGTATGTGCGGATTATCCTTTGTTGGAGCCTTTGCGATTTGGTAGGCCCAGGCTAGTGAGGTCCTTTGATTGATATTTGCTTGTCTCCGTGAAGAAGCTGTTGCTCGCTCGACGCCGTATCTACGAGTTAGAGAGTAACATGGCGCCCTTGGTTAGCTATGGTTTCTTTACTACTGGGATGATCTATGGGGAGAATGACGATCTCGAGCCTGCTGAGGAGTTACCCCGTCCTTATGGATCTTATCGTCGGGTCTCTCGTAGTGCCAGTATGTCTGTTCGAGGTAGCAGCCATCGCCGTGTTTCGGCTGTGCACCCTAGTGCTTCTGCGTGCCATGCCAGGGCGTGTCTGCTATTTGGTGGGCGAGTGCGAGTTGATGTTTCTGCAGAGTTAGCTGCTTCCTCTGTAGCCCAGGCACCTCGGATGTCCCTGCTGCGAGCGGTGGTCGTGTCTAGGATTAGATCCTTATCCCAATAGGTAGTTGGATCTCTGACTCGCTTTTGTTGTAATTACGAGCTGGTGGAAGAAACCTTTGTTGTAATTACTCCGTGGGCCGGTGGTAGTTGATGTCGGTGGTGTTGTAAATAGCCCCTGTAGCGCAAAGAGGCGTGCTAAGTTATCATCTGTGAATATATCGCCCTGAAATCATAACACTTTGATACATATTTTGAATTTTGTATTGCTATGTGATGGATTGTGCTTGAGTTTCGCAATTGTTGTGCAAATTCCCGCGTTCTTCGATGGGCTCTTGTGGTACTTGTCTCTAAGTCTTTGTGTCAACAGGATGCCGCCGAAGAGATGTGTTGATCGTTCGGTGATGACCTGGGGTGTTGCTCAGAATAGCCAAGAACCAATTGTAGCAATGCCGAATCCGGAGCGTCATGATCCACCTTTGGCCAGATCCCGTAGCCAAGGATCTCATCACTCTAATGAGCCAGTAGGTAATCGGGAGGCATCGCTTAGTCATCACAATGCCCAAAGTGAAGAGTTACCTCCACCTCCGTCAATGGCCCAAGTTCTTGTTATGCAGACCCGCTTGTTGGAGCGGTTGGTGAAGAATTCCGAGAACCTTGGTGCCACTGCTTATGGTGGTTTGGCAGCAATGCAACCCCAATCGAGGTTGGTCGAGTTCAGTGAACTTCGCCCACCAAACTTCTCATCAACGACCGATCCTCTGACGGCCTTGAGGCGATTGGCCGTGATGTTGAAGATAAACTTCGACCTCGTGAGGTGTCTTGTGACGAGGAGAAGGTTCGATCTGGCTGCTTACTATCTCCAAGGCGCAGCAGCCGCATGGTGGGGTAGTATTAAGGCGATTCGTCCACCTGGTCAGGTCATGACTTGGGAGGATTTTAAAGGAGCCTTTCGTGTAGTGCACATTCCTGCTAGTCTGATGGAGATAAAGAAACGAGAGTTCTATGATCTTCGTCAGGGGTCGATGCCAGTAATGGACTATCTGCATAAGTTCAATTATCTGGTTCGCTATGTAGCAGATGAGGTCCCGAGCGAAGCTCGAAAAGTCTCCTTGTTTCGTCAACATCTCAATGAGGAGATTCGTCATTCGCTCGCACCACTTGACATCCCCAATATGCAAGTACTTGTGGACAAGGCGATTTGTGTAGAGGACAGCGGCAAGGCAGTTTTGGAGAGCCGGAAGCGTAAGTGGATGGCTCGAAAATCTCACGTCTGGTGCCGAGACCGCGTGCAGGCAAACCGTCGGTGCTCGGTCAGTGGCATCGCCGCCTCCACGATCTCGGAGGAACTTTCCCCAACCTGTACGTCTCACGGCTCAACCTTACGGCGCAGAGGACGAGAATCGTGGAGAAGCGAGGGCAGGATGGCCGCACTCACCTGCTTTGCTTGCGGTGTCAAGGGACTTATCTATACTGTTTGTCGGAGTAAACATCCTGTTCTTTGCTCGACCTCAAGTTCCAAGCGGTCCGATTCGCCGCAAGGTTCGGTAGCAGGCGTGGTGGACACTTAGGAGGCGTTCTAGCCAAAAGTAGCCCGAGTCAAGTCCGTGGTCGACTTAACCTAGTGACCGCGGAGGAGGCGATAATGCTCCGGATGTGGTAGTTGGTATGTTTCTCATACACTCAGTACTCCACTTTGGTTTTATTTGATTCGGCGCTTCGCATTCTTTCATTTCTTCAAAGTTTGTTTTGAAACATAAGGTTGAGACTAACAGTTGCGAGATCCAATGTTAGTCTATTCTCCTGGTTCGGTTATGCGAAATGGCGCATATGCCTTAGAGTACCCATAGTGATCAATGAAGTTCTATTTTTGGGAAATCTGATTCAGATAGATACCCCTGGACTCAATGTTATCCTTGGGATGGATTGGTTATCTCAAAATCAAGGACATATTGATTGCGCAAATCATTCCATTTCTCTGGTGAATTCGGATGGAATCCAGACTAAGTATTACTCCAGACGATCAAATGTGCTTAAGGCTTCTTTCCATTCGCTTTCTGTGCCGGAATTAAGTCAAGTACCAGTGGTCTGGGAGTATCTTGATGTGTTTCCTGAAGAATTACCAGGATTGCCCCCAGATCGGGATATGGAGTTTGTTATTGACTTGCTACCAGGAACAGCACCATTGTCCAAACGTCCGTATCGGATGCCCTCTGATGAGTTGTTGGAGTTGAAGAAACAACTCAAGGAGCATTTAGCTAAGGGTTTCGTTCGCCCTAGTTCGTCTCCATGGGGTAGTCCAGTGCTCTTCGTCAAGAAGAAAGATGGTAGTTTACGCATGTGCGTGGACTATCGATCTTTAAACTAAGTCACTATCAGAAATAAGTATCCTCTTCCTCGGATTGTGTAACACCCCAAAATTTTGCTTTTCTTAAATTCATGTGTGATTTGGCACTTTGGTGAAATTTTGGAATTTTCTGGAATTTATTTGGATTTATTTGGAGTTTATTTGAATTTATTCCATTTTGAAATAATTAAAGAATTTAATTTTGCAAATAAAATTTTGTTGGAAATATTTTATTTGAGTCCAAAATGATCCAAAGTATTTTCCAGAATTTTTCTGGAATTTTTCTGAGTCATTTGCTATTTTTAATGAATTAAATGAATTACTGGGAATTATTTTAAATATTAAAACGCTGGAAAATCAAACCGAGTCGGTTACTGTTCATCCGACCGAGCCCGAGTCAGACTCGAGTTCGAGTCCGACCCGGACCGGGCCATTGGCTCGGCCGAAAGCCCGCTCGCCGCGAGCCGTTGGATCGAGATCCAGCGGTGCAGCGTCATCGTTCCGATCCGACCGGAGGCGGACTGCTCCGTAGTGGGCGCCGTGTGTGCGTTAGGGTTTCGTGTGTTGCGCGCACGTCGAGGCACTATTTAAAGCCCCAAGGCCGCCCCGTTGAAGCTCTTTACCGTGCGCACCTTTTCCCTCAAGTTTCAGAGCCCTAGCCGCCGCCGTCTAGCCGCAAAAGCTCGCCGTGGTGCCTCTCTCTTCCACTGCGTTCCTCGACGATTCCGCCACGGCAAGCCGTTTCGCCGCAACCAAGACCGGATCCGAACCCCGAAGCAGGCGCACTGTTGAGTGCACTCACTTGGCCGAGAGCGCCCGGCGCCGCCGCCTAGTGGTCGTCATCCTCGGCGCCCGGTGAGCCAGCGCCGCCAGCGAAACCATCGCCGTCGAGCTCGGTGAACCGTCAGATCCGTCGGACGGTTGAGGTGAGCCCACGTTCTATCCCAACCCTAAGATCCCGAGTTAGATCGGGACCGTTGGATCAAGATCCAACGGCCCACAATCGACCCGCGTTGCTCGTAACATGGGTAGCGTTACGGGTTAGGGTTAATTTCAACCGTTGGATCAAGATCCAGCGGCTCGAGATCCGCGCGTTAATCCAACACGTGAAACCGAGACCCAATCCATACCGTCGGATTTCAAATCGGCGGCCGAGATTGCGCCACGCGCGTCGGGAAGCTTGACCGCCGCGGTCGGACACCCGCGCGTGAGGCGACCACATCGGGCCAGCGTCGGCGTGGGCAATGAGAACCGCACCATGGCGTCATCGACGTCACGGTGAAACCGCTTGTCGGCGGTATCCCAGCCGATGTCTTGGCGTCGGCAATAGCGTCATCTGTAGGCCCCACTGTCGGCGGCCGTGGCCGTGGGCCGAGTCCCGCGGTGAAAGCCGGCGTGGACCAAGTCCATGGACGGCTGGCGTCGGCCGCCAATCGAGGCTGCCACGTGTCACCGATGACGCAATAATTAATTTCCGAAAAAGAAAATGATTTATTAATTCGAAATATTGATTCAAATTTAGATTCAAACTTCAAACGCTTATAACTTTTGCGTTTCAACTCCGATTTGAGTGATTCAAATTTCTAAATTTGTATAAAATTAATATCTACCTAAATATAAATTTTATTTAATTTTTGGACTAAAGTTTTTCTCTGCAAAATTATTTAATTGATTATTTAAACTTTAAATAATCATAACTTTTGCGTTTTAACCCCAAATTTGACGATTCCAGTTTCTAAAAATCCAGAAAATTATGTTCTCTCTGTTTATGGATTTTATTTGGAGTTTTGGGATCTTTTTGCATAGTGTTTATTTGTGTATTTGCTATTTGCACGCTTTACGAGTAGACGTTGAAGTCTGGGAAGGATTCGAGGAGAAGTGTTGACTCAGGATCCAACTCAAGACCAAGAGCAAGTGCTTTTTGAAGGCAAGTTGTGCTGTGACCATGTTGATCCTATTTCGAAATCTATTTTGATTTAAACTACTGCATGCTAGTTTAATTAGAAAGATACTTTGTTTAAACATGGGGGTTAGATAAATACCAATTTGCTATATGACACCTTGATTACTTAAGTATGTGCCATGACCTTTTGTCACCCTAGTTGTGGTTTACTAGTTGGACATTATTAAATTGCCAACATGGGTTTAGATCGTTGTAGTATCTTTGCTTAGACACTTTCGTGCTCATGACATGATTTTGGACAATCAAATGCTAATATGGACTTAATGATATATTGAACCTGTTTTGGAAAAGTATCATGTGATGTTGATGGCACGTGGTGCATGGTAATCAAGCGGGGTTTGATAAGCGATTTTATTTGGGGCATGTGGCAAGAGTAATGTCGGGTGGGCGGTGTGGCAATCGGGATGATGATTTGGTTTTTCGGGTAGTCTTGCCCTGGTCACTCTAAGGACTTAACCTTGCAAGCCTTTGAACTGGGTCATACTTGCAACCACATGGGCTGGAATGGGGCGGCCCTAGTTGATTAAGTCGCTAAGGACTCACTTGTGGAGCCTCAGGGTGTCGATTACACCGTTTGTGTGATTGTGCGGGAGGCGTATCGTGGTCGTGGCCAGTACCCATCTAACGGTGTGTTGGTCCCATACTTCGCCTTGGCTAAGGGAAGGGATGGTGTAGAGCACGTCTGGGAGAGGACCACTGTGTTGTTTGAGGCTTAGAAGGCTTTGTTATGATCGCTCATTCGCATACTCTTGTATGGCGATTCACGGCTGACGTGGTGAGTGGATTGTATCTTGTGGGTAAAGTGCATAACCTCTGCAGAGTGTAGAATCTATTTGAATAGCCGAGTCCACGATCTTTGGACAATGCTCGGGAATTACAGTCAAGGGTTAGATTTTCTGAAAATAACTTGGATTTGAAAAGTTGGGTTGGTTTAACAATGAAGATAATGGAAATGTGGTTTAGGATGGGAAAAATGTTTGTTAAACTTCTTGAAAAGTTATTTATGCTTTACTTATTTCTACCGCTTTGAATCTACTTTTATTACTTGTCAAAAGGCATTTCTTTGCAAATATACCCTGAGCTATTCCTTTGTACCAAGCCATGCATATAGTATATTAGCTTGCATTACATGCATGACTTCTTGAGTACCAAGTACTCACCCTTGCCTCAACACAATACCAGTTGAAGAGGAGACTACGCCCGGTTCGGAGGAGGATTTCCAAGAGGACCCGTCTACTTAGGGATGCGAGCGGTCGATTTGCTGTGGTATCTTTGGATGGCGCCACGCAGTTTATTTGATTTTCATTTCTTGTTATTTCTCTTTTAATAAGTTTCGCCTTGCAGGCATATATTTGTAACTTGACCATAAGGTCGAGTAACCCTTTGATTATTTAAATAAAGTACTTTGATAGTATCGTTTGGTATGATTGTGATATATACCGATGTTAAGGCTGTGTGCACTAAGCGCGTTCTGGACTAGTGCTGAATACACGAGAGGGTCCGGATTTGCAAATTCGGGGTCCCGACAGAGGTGGTATCGAGCCATACTTGGTATGTAAGCTCAACCCTAAGCTAGAATGGTCGTAGTGAGGATAAAACCTATTTTCTAAAGCTAAAAATTTGTGAAGACAAGAAATGACATCTCGACTTATCCCCTTCTCTCTTTTCTTGTCTCTTGCTGAAATTTTCCCTTACCTTGTCACAATTTAAAAATTCGAGTTCTTACGTAAAGCACTCTTGTGACGAGATGGAGGAAGAGTTCAACTACGTTGATCTGGGAGTTAGTCACGCCCGCGGAACTTTGGCATATGCTCTGGACTCTCGGAGATTTTGAGAAGCCCCAATACCAAGTGGAAGTGATCGGACAAGCGGGATTGATCAAGGCTTGTGGCGTGAGGATTGAGGTACCTGCTAGGAAAAGGGCCAGGCAATCGCCGATACAACTGCCTTTGCCAGGAGATCTACAATGCGAGATGGGTATCCAAGAAGTATCACGACGAGCAATGCGGCACATTACCCGTATCTACGCCAGAGAGGTGGAAATGCGGTGTTCCGTTACCATCCGCGCAGCGATAACCTTCTCGGACCGGCGATTCGGGATGAGGATGCCACGGTTTACACAGTTGGCACGATTTGTCGTCGCGCCAGGAGGATGTACTAGATAATACAGGCAAGGAGCTCTGAAGGCGCCAAGGAGATCACGGCGAGAGAAGAACAGATGGCGGGAAGCTCAAGAGTATGTGGCACACCTTCTACGAAGGATTGACGAGTTGGAGATGACTTTGTATGCGGACCCGGACCAGGCGATTACTCGAGCTACGAGCGAGATCCGGAGGAGTCGGATCTCGATGAGGACACTGCTTCTTCGACTACCACGAGAGGACACGATTCTTTGGACATGGCAATCGTTTGGCGCCTATGCCACACGACACCGTGCCAGGCCGTGGAGGTTTTCTCGATGAGTGAGCATAGGTTCTATAGTGAGACTCCTTCGCCGAGTCGAGTCATAGAATAAAGAGTCACCCTTTAGGCGTTAGATTCGTAGTTAGTTCGATTTGGATTTGCTTTGTTTCTTTGAGTGTGCATTATGTGTTGCAAGGCCCTTAGGCATTGTGGCAGCCATACCAAGTTATTAATAATAAAGATGGACCTTAAAGTTACCCCTTTAGCCCGCATAAGTTCCATATTACTTGTCTATTCTTGTTTCCCTCTCATCTCTAAACCTAGAGCAAATCAACAGATGGTGAACACCCGTGGGAACTTTGGAAGCAATGGGAGTGGATCTCGCCCAGTAGAAAACCCCAATGATGGAGCACCAGCACCGCCACTGGATATGCAGAATTTCGGAGCGTTTCTTACTGCCCAGACTCAGTTGATGCATGCTATGATGCAACAAATGCAGCAGCACGTCCTTTGCTCGAGCACTGCTAATCAAGTTAATCGGGGACCACGCTTGAGAATACAAAGGTGTCGGAGTTCATGAGGACTCACCCACCCACTTTCTCTGGGAATGCCAATCCATTGGAGGCCGACGATTGGTTAAGATCAATTGAGAGGAAGCTACACATAGCTCAATGCATAGGGAATGAGAAGGTACTTTACGCTTCTCATCAGTTGGAAGGAACAATTACCAGAATGGTGGGAGAATTTACATTGCCACGCAGAGAACCCTCAAGAAATCACTTGGGAAGAGTTCACGGTTGCATTAAGCGGTATCACGTGCTGAAGGAATCATGGACCTTAAGAAGGAGGAGTTCAGAGCACTTTGAAGCAAGGTAATCGGCCCGGTGGCCGACTACTGAACAAGTTCACACAGCTAGCACGCTACGCTTTTTGAGGATGTAGCGACGGATAAATCGAGGCATCTCGTTTTATGAAGGGACTTAACTCAGGATTGCAAGTAGGGTTGATCACCCACACCTTTCCAGATTTCCAAGAGTTGGTGAATAAGGCACTTATTCTTGAGGACAAGCGCAAGGCCCGGATGAGAACAGAAGCGCGAGGATGCAACGGCAAGGATCACGCCCGAAGCGCATAGCGGCGCTTGAGAGTTGCACCAAATCAATTCTTGATTCCAACCGCAGAGTGCGACAAGGACACCATCCCCGGCACCAAGACACATCGATCGAGAACTACTGCACTCCCGGCCCCGCTAGAAACGCTACCTCCCAGTCAAAGAAGGAACAGTGAGACGCTGTTACAACTGCAACGAGCCAGGACACTTTGCCAACAGTTGTCCAAAGAAGACAGCAGGAGCGAAACCCTCATCTACCCCGACATCGTAAACTACTCGCAAAACAAAAAACCAGAGGTTCTGTCCCGTCGGGACAGCAGCCTTCCAAAAGGCATAACTCAGGTTCTAAGACTCCGAATCAATTAAACGAGTACATCTTCGCATATCTTAGGAAATTTCCTAACTTTTTCTAAGTATATGGAAAGACTGATTCGGACGCTAAGGAGGTTTAATCTACAGAATACCGTGATCTGTTCCAATCACGTCACAGTTTTTAACACGTTCGGTAAAACGTGAATAACTTTCAAACGGCTAGGTAGAATTGGACGTTCTTTATACACACTGAAAGGTATTGAAATTACCTACAACTTTTCCAACAGTGGCCGACCAAATTCCGACTCTAAATTGGCGAAAACACAAACCCTAGGTCATTTGCTCATGCTACCGAAGCAGAAGAACGTGGCAAACTAATGATTCCATCTAATCTACCCAACTACAGCACCACCAATTGATCTAAAAGCATGATAATAACCCTTAGAACAGATCCTAGACCAACCCCAAGGATTCCCATGGCCATACCTTCGCCCGACGCACGAAAACCCAACGGATCTCCTCCCGGTTCGCGCGATCTCCTTCCTCGCTCCAAATCACCGGATCTCCTCGTCGCGAGCGCCTCCAGCGGATGGATCTTTGGGTTGGTGAGGTGAAGAACTCCCCTAGGGGCAGCAAGGGACGTGGAGAGGTGGTGGCGCAATGGGGAGCAAGGGGAGGTGGGGCGCAAGCAGGAGAGGGGAGGTGGGTGTCGGGACCCGAATTTGCAAATCCGACCCTCTGTGTATTCGGCACTAGTCGAGGAGCAGCGCTAGTGCACACAGTCTTAACATCGGTAAATATCACAATCATACCAATCGATATTAACAAAGTACTTTATTTAAATAACCAAAGTGGTTACTCGACCTTATGGCCAAGTTACAAATATATGCCTTGCAAGGCAAAACTTATTCAGAGAAAAGTAGCAGCGGAAAATCAAATAACCAGTGGCGCCATCCAGTATACCACAGGCAACTGACTGGGCTCGCTTCCCTAAGTAGACGGATCCTCTTGGAGTTCCTCCTCCAAAGCTGGTGCAGTCTCTTCTTCAACTGATATTGTGTTGAGGCAAGGGTGAGTACTTGGTACTCAGCAAGTCATGCACAGAATGCAAGCTAATATACTACATGCATGGCTTGGTACAAAGGAATAGCTCAAGGTATATTTGCGATAAGACATTTGACAAATAATATAAGTAGATTCGAAAGCAGTAGAAATAAGTAAAGCATAAATAACTTTTCAAGAAGTTTAATAAACATTTTCCCCATCCTAAACCATATTTCCATCATCTTCATTACTAAACCAAACCAACCTTTCAAATCCAAATTATTTTCAGAAAATCTAACCCTTGACTGTAATTCCCGAGCATTGTCCAGTACCGTGGACTCGGCTATTTAAATAGATTCTAAACTCTGCAGAGGTTATGCACTTTACCCACAAGATACAGTCAAACACCACAAAGGCGAGTTCAGTAACAAAGCCTTTCTAAGCCTCAAACAACACAGGTGGTCCTCTCCGGTTAGTGCTCTACACCATCCCTTCCCTTAGCCAAGGCGAAGTATGGGACCAACACACCGTTAGATGGGTATCGGCCACGACCACGATCGCCTCCGTCACAATCACACAAACGGTGTAATTGACACCCTGAGGCTCCACAAGCGAGTCCTTAGCGACTTAGTCAACTAGGGCCGTCCCATTCCAGCCATGTGGTTGCAAGTATGACCCAGTTCAAAGGCTTGCAAGGTTAAGTCCTTAGAGTGACCAGGGCAAGACTACCCGAAGAACCAAATCAACACTCCCAATGCCACAACTGGCCCACCTTATTACTCTTGCCACATGCCCCGGTCAAAAACTGTTTATCAAACCCCAGTTGATTACCACGCACCACGTGCCATCAACATCACATGATACTTTTCCCAAAACAGGTTCAATATATCATTAAGTCAATATTAACATTTGATTGTCCAAAACCATGTCATGAGCACGTAGCAGGTCTAAGCAGTATACTACAACGGTCTAAACCCATGTTGGCAATTTAATAATGTCCAACTAGTAATCCACAACTAGGGTGACAAAGGGTCATGGCACATACTTAAGTAATCAAGGTGTCATATAGCAAATTGGTATTTATCTAACCCCCAGGTTTAAACAAAGTATTTTTCTAATTGAACTAGCATGCAATAGTTTAAATCAAAATAGATTTCGAAATAGGATCAACATGGTCAAAGCACAACTTGCCTTCAAAAAGTACTTGCTCTTGGTCTTGAGTTGGATCCTGAGTCAACACTTCTCCTTCGAATCCTTCCGGCACTTCAACGTCTACTCGTAAAGCGTGCAAATAGCAAATACACGAATAAACAATAGGCAAAAAGTATCCAAACATCCAAATAAAATCCATAAACAGAGAGAACATAATTTTCTGGATTTTTAGGAAGCTGGAATCGATCAAATCGGACTTAAAATGCAAAAGTTATGATTTATTAAAGTTTAAATAATCAATTAAATAATATTACAGAGAAAAACTTTAGTCCAAAAATTAAATAAAATTCATATTTGAGTAGATCTGAATTTTATACAAATTTAGAAATTTGAATCACTCAAATCGGAGTTGAAGCATAAAAGTTATAAGCGTTTGAAGTTTGAAACAAAATCTGAAATCATTATTCGAATTAATAAATCATTTTTCTTTTCGGAAATTAATTATTGCGTCGGCACGGACACGTGTCGGCTCCTGATTGGTGGTGGCGTCGGTAGGCTCATGGGCTCGACCCACGGCGGTTTGGTCCACGGTGGACCCGGTCCACGGCTTCGGGTGAGGGCGGCGAGGTGGGACCCACTGTCGGTCGCGAGGGTCTCACGCAAACGCGGTGGCGTGTGGGCCCTCGACATGCGGGGCCAGCGTGTCGAGGACAGCGCTCACCGCAGCGTCTGGCCCGTGACAGCGTCGGTCCAACTTCCCGACACGTGGCGCCAATCCCGCCGTTGATTTGAAATTCGGCGGCGCGATTAGATCCAGGGTTAACACGTTGAATCTACTCGATGATCGTGGGGCCGTTCGATCTAGATCGGACGGTCGGATCTAATCCTATAATAACACTACTACGACGCGTGGCGATTGTGAACCGTTGGATCTTGATCCAGCGGTCGAATCTAACCGGTTTAGAACACGTGAACTTACCTCAACCGCACGATCAAGATCGGACGGTCCACAGCTTCGCGAGGGCGATGGCGGCAGCGGAGCTGCAGCCACCGGAGACGAACGACGACGAGCCCGACGGCGCTCGGGGTTGCTCGGCGAGATGAGTCCTTCCTTCGGTGCGTCTTGTCACGGGGATTCGGATCTGGGCTCCTTCGGCGGAAGGCAGCCGGACGGCGGCGAATCGAACAAAACGCGGCGGTCACCTCCTCCAACTACGGCGAGCTCGCCGCGAATAACGGGCGGCGGCTCGAGGCGAGATGGCTCGGGAAAGCAGTGCGCAAGGATGAGGGCAACCTCGGGCGTGACCAGGGCTTTAAATAGCCTCGGCGTCCGTGCGAGGCGGAAACCTAATTCTACACGGCGGCGCGGCGGCGGAGTCGGCTCGGACTCGGCGGAGAGCGATGGCGCTCGGCCGTCCACATGGCACGATCAACGGCCCACGATCGCCGGGCGCGATCGGATCCGGCCGGATACGGCTCGAGCCGTGCAGGCGGATCTCGGCCGTTGGATCTTGATCCAGCGGTTGGGATTGATTAGGTTTTGAGTCGGTTTGATCGAGCCAATCGGCTCGGTCGGACTCGAGTCCGACTCGGGTTCGACTTCGGTCGGATGAACGATACTAGACCGAGTTGATTTTCCAAGCGATTTAATATTTAAAATAATTCCCGATAATTCATTTAATTCATTAAAAATAGCAAAAGACTCGAAAAATTCGAAAAATTACGGAAAATACTTTGGAACATTTTGGACTCAAATAAAATATTTCCAACAAAATTTTATTTGCAAAATTAAATTCTTTAATTATTTCAAAATGGAATAAATTCAAATAAATTCGAGATAAATCCAAATAAATTCAGAAAATTCCAAAAATTTCACCAAAGTGCCAAATCACACATGAATTTAAGAAAAGCAAAATTTTGGGGTGTTACAAACCTCCCCTTAATAGAATCTAGTCCCGAGATTCGTGGCTTACTAAAGGAATAGGTTTGGAAACTCTTTCTTCAAATCCTCTTCGCTCCCAAGTCGCTTCGCTTTCTTCATGGTTGCTCCTTTGAACTCTACTGAAACGGGTTGACTTGTTTCTAGTTTCTCGATCCATTGTGTCTAGAATCCTCACGGGATGCTCCTTATAGGTCAAATCCTCTTGCAACTCAATTGACTCTAGCGGTGTCTGCTCCTCGGGAACTCGGAGACACTTCTTCAAGCTGGGACACATGGAATACGTCATGCACTCCTGCCTTAGCATTTGCGGCAACTCCGGTGATAAGCAACTTCGCCTCTGCGGCTCAAAACCTTAAATGGTCCAACATAGCAGGTGCGAGTTTCCCTTTGGCATGGAACCTCTTAACTCCCCTGAGAGGCGTAACTCTGAGGTATACAAAGTCTTTCGATTCAAAACTCAAGTCTCGGCGACGGTTGTCAGCATAACTCTTTTGTCGTGATTGGGCTATCTTCAACCTTTCCCTAATCATGGCGATCTGTTCTTCACCTCTTGAAGAATGTCAGGCCCAAAGACACGGCTCGCCGGTCTCATTCCAATTCAATGGCGTCCGACAGTCGACCATCTGATGCCTCAAAAGGTGACATCTGTAAACTAGCCTGATAACTATTGTTGTAATCGAACTCGGCATCACGGTAAACTCTTATCCCAAGAAGTAGCATAAGCTAATGCACAAGCTCTCAACATATCCTCGAATCTGGTTGACTCTTTCGGTCATTCCGTCGATCTGTGGATGATAAGGCATCTTGAAGTTCAAGCGGGTTCCCATGGCTTCATGCAACTTATTCCAGAACCTTGAGGTAAATTGGGTACCTCATCGATACAATCCTCTTTGGCACTCCGTGCAAGCAGACAATCTGATCATGTATAATTACGCTAATTTATCTCCGAGTAAGTGGTCTTCACGGGGATAAAATGGGCTACTTTAGTCAAGCGATCCACTATAACCCATATGGAGTCATAACCTCCTTGAGTCTTGACAAACCGGTAATGAAATCCATTCCGATTTCCTCCCACTTCCACTCGGGTATTTTCAGTGGTGTAGCAATCCTGCTGGTCTCGATGCATTGCCTTGACTCTCTGGCATCGTCGCACAATGCAACATGCTCGGTAACTTCACGTTTCATACTCGGCCACGAGAATCTCTCTTTGAGATCCTGATACATCTTGGCGCTTCGGGATGAATCGAGTACTTGGAGTCATGGGCTTCTTCGGTAATCGATTGCTTTAACTCCTTTTTGTTAGGCACACAAATGCGATCCTTCATCCACAACGTGCCTTGCTCATCCAACTTGAAGTCCTCTGCCTTGCCTTCCTCCTTGATGGACTTAATTCTGCGGATCTTGTCATCATCATACATCCTTCTCGGATCTGATCCTCTAGGGTAGGCTTTACTTCTAATGTGGCCAAGAATCCGCTAGGTACTACCTCAATCTTCATTTTCTGAAAATCCTCACATAACTCATCGACTTGTGGCTAGCAGCGTACTCACGGTATGGCTTTTAGACTCGGGGCATCGGCTACCACGTTGGCCTTCCGGGATGGTAATGGATTCCAACATTGTAGTCCTTGATCAACTCTAACTATCTCCTCTGCCTCATATTCAGATCCATTGGGTGAATATGTACTTAAAACTCTTATGATCCGTATACACTTCACATCTGTTTCCGATCGAGATAGTGACGCCATATCTTCAAGGCATGCACTCTGGCGGCTAACTCTAGGTCATGTGTCGGATAATTTTCCTCATGCGGCCTCAAGCGCCTTGATGCATACGCGGCGACCTTTCCATTCTGCATCGGCACACATTCAAGTCCTTGGCGCGATGCGTCACAATAAATATCGAAGCTTTGAGCAACATCCGTGAGAACTAACACGGTCTTGATGTCAATCGCTTTTTCGATTCCTGAAATCCTTTCTCACATTCTGGCGTCCATGCAAACTTCTTTTCCTTCTTCAGCGATTGCGTAGAGGTTTCGCAATTGTCGAAGCCTTCGATGAAAGCAGCGGTAGTATCCTGCCATTCCAAGGAAACTCAGAATGCAGGTCACGATCTTGGTGCTCCCAATGTAACCACGGCTTCTACTTTGCTTGGATCTCTGGCGACTCCTTCTGCGGTCATTACATGTCCAAGAAACTCCACCTTGTCCTTCCAAAAATCACACTTGCTGAACTTGGCGAAAAGTTCTTTGTTCCTCGACTTTTCCAAAACTCGCCTTAAGTGTTCGGCATGTTAAGCTCTGTCTTGGAGTAGATTAGGATATCGTCTATGAACACGACGACAAACTTGTCCAAATATTCCATGAACACCTTATTCATCATATTCATGAAATAAGTGGCGCATTAAATCGGCCGAAAGACATAAGCGTAAACTCGTAATGTCCATATCTTGGCGAGAATGCGATCTTGAATATCTTACGATCGGATCTTCAAGCGATGGTATCGATCTCGGATCGATCTTGGAGAAAACTCCGGCTCCTCTTAACTGATCAAACAAATCATCAATCCTGGGTAGCGGATACTTATTCTTCCACGGTGACTTCGTTGAGTGCACGGTAGTCAATGCACATCCTGAAACTCCGTCCTTCTTCTTGACAAACAAAGCGGTGCTCCCCACGGCGGCGAACTCGGTCCGATAAATCCTTTCTCCATTAACTCTTCTATTTGTTTCTTCATTTCTACCAACTCCTCGGTGGACATCAGATAGGGTCTCTTTGCTATCGGTCTTTGTGCAGTACAAGCTCTATCACAAACTCTATGTCACTGTCTGGCGGCATACCGAGGTAGATCTTCGGGAAAAACATCGGGTACCCATTCACTCTTGAGACATCCTCTATGCTGATTGCCTTGATGCTGTTAACCATCAAGCGCCCATCTCTAAGCTGCGGTGGCTTGAAATTCCACTTTCTTCCCACACGGGCTCTCAAGCGAGATAGTCCTTCGTCCACAATCCAATACGACCTTGTGCTTGGATAACCAATCCATTCCCAATATGACGTCTAAGGTGCAGGTCTCCAAAATTATAAGGTTTGCTAGGAACTCTATTCCACCTATCGGTATTCTCACCCGGAACATCCTACTTTCGTTCGGAGTTCGGAACCAGGAGTTTGAACTAAAAGCATGCACTTAAGTCTTGCAATCCTCAAATCATTTCTAGTAGCAAAGCCTTGCGAAACAAGCGAATCACAGCTCGAGTCAAACAAAAGCATTGCAGTCTTGAGTTAACAAGTAACTTACCCGATCTGACGTCAGTAGCATTCTGCAGTGCATCTGCGGTGACATGGTTGACTCGGCCTCTCACCACGATGCAGGGTGTGGCTCACAGTCTTTGGCGTCCTAGGCGGGGTGGTTCCTAGGTTGAAGCGGCGGGGTCACTCCTGCTTTGTCTTCTTGGGACAAGCTGTTGGCAAAGTGTCTGGCTCGTTGCGATTGTAGCAGCGTCTCACGGTTCCTATTTGTTGCACAGGGGTAGCGTTTCTAAGCGGGGCGAAGTGCAGTAGTTACGATTGGCAGGTCTTGGTGCTTTGAGGATGGTGTCCTTGTTGCGTGCGTGGTTGGAATCGAAGAATTGATTTGGTGCAACTCTCGGTATTGCGTTCCTGGCGTGATCCTTCTTTGTTGCATCCTGCGCTTCTGTTCTCATCCGATTCCTTGCGCTTGTCCTCAAGAATAAGCGCCTTATTCACCAATTCTTGGAAATCTGGAAAGGTGTGGGTGATCAACCCTACTTGCAATCCTGAGTTAAGTCCCTTCATAAAAGCGAGGTATGCGGATTTATCTGTCGCTACATCCTCAGTGCGTGGCGTGCTAGCTGTGTGAATTTGTTCGGAGTAGTCGACCCTTTGGTGATTACCTTGCTTCGATGCTCTGAACTCCTCCTTCTTAAGGTCCATAATTCCTTCAGGCACGTGATCTTGTCGGAATGCGGTGTGAACTCTTCCCAAGTGATATCTTGAGGGTTCTCTTGCGTGGCACGAAGTTCTCCCACCATTCGGTATTTGTTCCTTCGGTGATGAGAAGCGTAGAGTACCTTCTCATTTCCGATGCATTGAGCTATGTGTAGCTTCCTCTCGATTGATCTTAACCAATCATCGGCCTCCAATGGATTGGCATTCCCGGAGAAAGTGGGTGGGTGAGTTCTCATGAACTCGGCGGTCTTGTGTTACGGCGTGGTCCCAGATTAACTTGATTAGCGGCCTGGCGATGGCGTGCTGCATTTGTTGCATCATAGCATGCATCAAGCGGAGTGCAGGCAGCAAGAAATGCTCCAAAATTCTGCATATCAAGCTGGCGGTCTTTGGTGCTCCATCATTGGGGTTTCTCTTTGGCGAGAACCACTCCCATTGCTTCCAAAGTTTCCACGGGTTTTCACCATCTGTCGATTTGCTATATGTTTAGAGATGAGATTGAAACAAGATTAGACAATTAATATGGAACTTATGCGGTGCGATAGGTGTAACTTTAAGGTACATCTTTATTATTAATAACTTGGTATGGCTGCTTACAATGCCTAAGGGCCTTGCAACACATCTTGCACACTCGACAAACAAAACAAATCCGTCGAACTAACTCTGGAGTCTAACGCCTAAAGGGTGACTCTTTCTTCTATGTGTGACTCGGCGTAGGAGTCTCACTATAGAACCTATGCTCACTCATTGAGAAAACCTCCACGGCACAGTGCAGGTCTTTGTGGCATAAGCGTAGCTTGATCGCCATGTCCGACAAGCTGTGTCCTCTATGGTAATCGAAGAAGCGATGTCCTCATCGAGATCGACTCCTCTGGATCTGGCTCGTGTAGCTCAATCTTGGCTCTAGGTGCAGTCCGTACAAGGTCATCTCCAACTCGTCAATCCTTCGTAGAAGGTGTGCCACATACTCTTGAGCTTCCGCCATCTGTTCTTCTCTGTCGTGATCTCCTTGCGGGCCTTCAGTAGCTCCTTGCTTGTATTATCAGTACATCCTCCTGGCGGCGACAAATCGTGCCAAGCGTGTAACCGTGGCATCCTCATCACGAATCGTCTTCGGGTCAAGAAGGTTATCGCTTGCGGATAGTAGCAGAACACCGTACTCTCCAATTCTCTGGCGTGAATACGGGTAATGTGCCGCATTGCTCGTCGTGATACTTCTTGGATACCCATTTGCATTGTAGATCTCCTGGCGGTCACGGTGTATTGGCCGATTGCACAGGCCCTTTTTCCTAGCAGTACCTCAATCCTCACGTCACAAGCCTTGATCAATCACCTTGTGCGATCACTTCCACTTGGTATTGGGGCTTCTCAAAATCTCAGAGTCTGTAGCATATGCCAAAGTTCCATGGCGTGACCAACTCCCGAGATCAACATAGTTGAACTCTTCCTCCATCTGTCACAAGAGTGCTTTACGTAAGAACTCGGAATTTTTAAATTGTGACAAGGTAAGGGAAAATTTCAGCAAGAGGCAAGAAAAGAGAGAAGGGGATAAGTCGAGATGTCATTTCTTATCTTGGCAAATTTTAGCTTTAGAAAATAGGTTTTATCCTCACTCGACCATTTTAGCTTAGGGTTGAGCCTACGGTCAAGTATGGCTCGATACCACCTCTGTCGGGACCCGAATTTGCAAATCCGGACCCTCTGTGTATTCGACACTAGTCGAGGAAGCGCTAGTGCACCGCAGTCTTAACATCGGTAAATATCACAATCATACCAATCGATATTAACAAAGTACTTTATTTAAATAACCAAAGTGGTTACTCGACCTTATGGCCAAGTTACAAATATATGCCTTGCAAGGCAAAACTTATTCGAGAGAAAAGTAGTAGCAGCGGAAAATCAAATAACCGTGGCGCCATCCAGTATACCACAGGCAGCCAGTGGGCTCGCTTCCCTAAGTAGACGGATCCTCTTGGAGTTCCTCCTCCAAAGTAGTGCGATCTCTTCTTCAAGCGATATTGTGTTGAGGCAAGGGTGAGTACTTGGTACTCGGCAAGTCATGCCTGAGAATGCAAGCTAATATACTACATGCATGGCTTGGTACAAAGGAATAGCTCAAGGTATATTTGCGATGCTTGACATTTGACAAATAATATAAGTAGATTCGAAAGCAGTAGAAATAAGTAAAGCATAAATAACTTTTCAAGAAGTTTAATAAACATTTTCCCCATCCTAAACCATATTTCCATCATCTTCATTACTAAACCAAACCAACCTTTCAAATCCAAATTATTTTCAGAAAATCTAACCCTTATTTGTAATTCCGAGCATTGTCGATCTGTGGACTCGGCTATTTAAATAGATTCTAAACTCTGCGAGAGGTTATGCACTTTACCCACAAGATACTGAGTCAAACACCACAAAGGCGAGTTCAGTAACAAAGCCTTTCGGAAGCCTCAAACAACACAGGTGGTCCTCTCAGGTTCGTGCTCTACACCATCCCTTCCCTTAGCCAAGGCGAAGTATGGGACCAACACACCATTAGATGGGTATCGGCCCACGACCACGATCGCTCCCCGTACAATCACACAAGCGGTGTAATTGACACCCTGAGGCTCCACAAGCGAGTCCTTAGCGACTTAGTCAACTAGGGCCGTCCCATTCCGACCATGTGGTTGCAAGTATGACCAGTTTAAAGGCTTGCAAGGTTAAGTCCTTAGAGTGACCAGGGCAAGACTACCCGAAGAACCAAATCAACACTCCCAATGCCACAAGCGGCCCACGATTACTCTTGCCACATGCCAGGTCAAAAACTGTTTATCAAACCCCAGTTGATTACCACGCACCACGTGCCATCAACATCACATGATACTTTTCCCAAAACAGGTTCAATATATCATTAAGTCAATATTAACATTTGATTGTCCAAAACCATGTCATGAGCACGTAGCAGGTCTAAGCAGTATACTACAACGGTCTAAACCCATGTTGGCAATTTAATAATGTCCAACTAGTAATCCACAACTAGGGTGACAAAGGGTCATGGCACATACTTAAGTAATCAAGGTGTCATATAGCAAATTGGTATTTATCTAACCCCCAGGTTTAAACAAAGTATTTTTCTAATTGAACTAGCATGCAATAGTTTAAATCAAAATAGATTTGAAATAGGATCAACATGGTCAAAGCACAACTTGCCTTCAAAAGTACTTGCTCTTGGTCTTGAGTTGGATCCTGAGTCAACACTTCTCCTTGAATCCTTAGGCACTTCAGCGTCTACTCGTAAAGCGTGCAAATAGCAAATACACGAATAAACAATAGGCAAAAAGTATCCAAACATCCAAATAAAATCCATAAACATAGAGAACATAATTTTACGGATTTTTAGGAACTGGAATCGTTCAAATCGGAGTTAAAATGCAAAAGTTATGATTTATTAAAGTTTAAATAATCAATTAAATAATATTACAGAGAAAAACTTTAGTCAAAAATTAAATAAAATTCATATTTGAGTAGATCTGAATTTTATACAAATTTAGAAATTTGAATCACTCAAATCGGAGTTGAAGCATAAAAGTTATAAGCGTTTGAAGTTTGAAACAAAATCTGAAATCATTATTCGAATTAATAAATCATTTTTCTTTTGAAATTAATTATTGCGTCGGCATGGACACGTGTCGGCTCTGATTGGGTGGTGGCGTCGGTAGGCTCATGGGCTCGACCACGGCGCGGTTTGGTCCACGGTGGACCCGGTCCACGGCTTCGGGTGAGGTGGCGGTGGGACCCACTGTCGGTCACGGGGTCTCACGCCAGCGGTGGCGTGTGGGCCCTCGACATCGCGAGGCCAGCGTGTCGAGGACAACGCTCACCGCAGCGTCTGGCCCGGCGCGTCGGTCAACTTCCCGACACGTGGCGCAATCCCGGCCGTTGATTTGAAATTCGGCGGCGCGATTAGATCCAGGGTTAACACGTTGAATCTACTCGATGATCGTGGGCGTTCGATCTAGATCGGGCGGTCGGATCTAATCCTATAATAACACTACTACGGCCGCGTGGCGATTGTGAACCGTTGGATCTTGATCCAGCGGTTAGTCTAACGGGTTTAGAACACGTGAACTTACCTCAACCACGATCAAGATCGGACGGTCCCTGAAGCTTCAGCGAGGCGATGGCGGCAGCGGCGGGCTGCAGCCACCGGAGGCGAAACGGCAGCGAGCGGCGGCGCTCGGGGTTGCTCGGCGAGATGAGTCCTCCCGCCAGTGCGTCTTGTCCGCGGGATTAGGATCTGGGCTCCTTCTCGGCGGAAGGCAGCGGCCAGGCGGCGGAATCGAACAAAAACGCGGCGGTCACCTCCTCCAACTTCTGGCGAGCTCGCCGCGAATAAGCCAGCGGCGGCTCGAGGCGAGATGGCTCGAGAAGCAGTGCGCAAGGATGAGGGCAACCTCGGGCGTGACCAGGGCTTTAAATAGCCTCGGCGTCCGTGCGAGGCGGAAACCTAATTCTACGGCGGTAGCGTGGCGATCCGGCTCGGACTCGGCGGAGAGCGATGGCGCCTTTCGGCCGTCCGCGTGCGCGATCAATGGCCCACGATCGCCGCAGGCGCGATCGGATCCGGGCGGATCTGGCTCGAGCCGTCGGCGGATCTCGGTAGTTGGATCTTGATCCAGCGGTTAGGATTGATTAGGGTTTTAATTTGGTTTGATCGAGCCAAGCGGCTCGGTCGGACTTCGAGTCGACTTCGGGTTCGACTTCGGTCGGATGAAACGATACTAGACCGAGTTGATTTTCCAGCGATTTAATATTTAAAATAATTCCCGATAATTCATTTAATTCATTAAAAATAGCAAAAGACTCGAGAAAAATTCGAGAAAAATTCTGGAAAATACTTTGGAACATTTTGGACTCAAATAAAATATTTCCAACAAAATTTTATTTGCAAAATTAAATTCTTTAATTATTTCAAAATGGAATAAATTCAAATAAATTCGAGATAAATCCAAATAAATTCGAGAAAATTCCAAAAATTTCACCAAAGTGCCAAATCACACATGAATTTAAGAAAAGCAAAATTTTGGGGTGTTCTGATGGGGGTGGCGGCTAGGGCATTGAGGCGCAACCAGCGAGGAGTGCACAATAGAGTGAGGAAGGCCCCCAACCTGGTCTCCTACTCCCAAAGGACTCAAACTCTTCCCCACCAAGGCCCACGACCCTTTCCCTAGGCCCAAACTCCCGGAAGGCCCAAATCCCCGGAAACGGCCTGAAAACACAAATAAACCCCATACAGTGTGGTTTCAACCTCTAATTCCATACTTCATAATGTGTTTGACCTCAACATTCACATTATATAAAGTTACGACACTCCGTAGTGTCACACCGTTGAATCACGATCCAGCGGATGCGATGTGCCACATCACCGTGCATCGAGTGCGTTGATCGTGAAGAGGCTGCGTGGATGGCGAGATGCGCCACATTGCCTCTCGTGTCGCGCCGAACTCATGCGCCCGTCTGGCCGGCGCGATTTCGCATCTATCTCATTATGCGAGCCGGTATTTAATGCCCGCGTGCGTGCAGGATCGCCTTCACCTCGCGCATCCATTGCCTAATCATTGCCGCTTTGTAGAGCCCTGCCATGCCGCGATTGCTCGCGAGTGGGCCGAAGAAGTCGCTGCGATCTTCACCGATTCTCTGCTGTTCTCTCGTCGCAACTAAGGCCGGATCAGAGACCATCGCAGCGGGATGCGCAGGAAGTAACCGCGCGCCGCGGCTGCGGCAGGCTGCAGATTACGTGTCGTTGTCCCAGCTCCGACCAGCGAAGTCGCGCGACATCGTTGGCGGCCCTCGAGCTACGTCATTTGTCCGATCTAGATCCAACCGCCAGGTTTGTCCACATAACGCCCTGTGATTTCATTAGATTAGATTGGAACCATCGGATCTAGATTGAGCGACCTAGATCTTTGCCACGTTTGCCGTTGAGTTTGGACCCGATCCGAGCGGGTTGGTTTAATCTTAGCCAGATTCGTTTGGATTGGAAGGCTTAGATTCGTTTACAAGTTACCTATAGATTGATCGCGGCTATTAGATGTAAACTAAATGGTGTAGATTGGGCCGCGTTACAATAGCACGTTGTTAGCATGTCGATTTTGAGCGCCGGATTTAGATAAATGCGGTTGAAGTAGATCGAGTAGTCGAGTAGATCTTGTCCCGGTAGTTGGATTTAGATTGGCCGGTTAGGATTTAGAGGTGAGTTCGGACTGTTACGATCTTGAAATCGTAACGTAGGTTTCAAATCAGCAGTCGGATCGTGCCCACGTCGCGCGAAGCCAAAGCGGCGTGGGTTAGCTCCGATTGTCGTTGACATCCCATGCAGCGATAGCGTCATCCGTGACGTCATCTTTGGCGTCCGCAGTGGGGCCCGGTATCGAGATCCGTTCGGCCAAAAGGAATTTGTGTCTTTGGCGTCATAATTCGATTTTTTCAATAGAAAAATAAATCGGATAATTTGGTTTATTCTTTTTATTTGATTTTCAAACTTCAAATGGCTATAACTTTCGTGTTTTAACTCCGATTGAGGTGATTACGGTTTCTAATTTTTATAAAATTGAGCTCTATTTAATGGTGAATTTTATTTAATTTTTGGACATGAGTTTTCTCTATTTTTATTTATTTGTTGTTTATTTATCCGTCTGGCGTAGGCGTTGAATTGCCAGAAGGCTTGAAGGAGAGGTTGACCCATGAACAAGTTCAAGACTAGGAACATGACCTTTTCTAAGGCAAGTTATGCTTTGACCATATTTGTCGATGATTGGAGAGCAGGCCCCACGAGTTTACTTGTTGAATGAGGATCAACCAAAGCCCCTTTCGCTGTGAAGGATTGGCGTCAGAAGGATGCTCGAGCAAAGGAGACACGAGGGGATTATTGTCGGACCGGAATAACACCTCAGAAATCCTCTGTGTATTATGTACTAGTCGAGGAAATGCTAGTACACACAGTAGAAATGAAACCATAGCATATCAGCGTTCTTTATTAATAATAAATATTCAAAGATACAAATGAAATGGCGCGCAGGCCAGCGAATAAATAAACAAATAAGCAGCGGCGGAAATAAAGATGAATAAATAGAGCCCAATTAATTTGCCACGAAGGCAATCGGTAGGCGCGGCCTAGTCGGTGGTCCTCACCATCGTGATACTCCTCCTCTGAAGTGGTAAATTAAGCAGGGTGAGTACATACGTACTCGACAAACCACCAGGAAATGCGATATAAATGTCACGGGTAATCAAGGATGGCAATATGGTTTATTTGAGCATAAAAGCAACAGTTTAATAACATTTTCAATAATTTTAAAAGCATACTTTATTCTAAAACCAAATCTATACATTTTAACTCGAGAATCTCTCCTGGAATTGGCTAAGTTAAACCCATGATGGACTCCCTCCATCCCAACATCATTTTAGTAAACCAAAATTTAATTTACCAAATTCTAATATGATAATGGCTTGCTTAGCATGCCCATAACCGCTGGCGCGGCTAATCGATTAGTTTGACACTCTGCAGAGGTTGTACAACTTTACCCACAAAACATAATATTCCCCTTGTGTCAACACACTTTCTTTGGTGAGTGACAGAGAAAATCATGACAAGGCCCTATGTTAAATTCATACATGTAGTCATGCAGCTAAGGTTTCACATTTGAAAGACTCCTCTATTGAAGCCCCTCTTACGCGGAGTGGCGACATCTCGCTTTCACCACACCACTACCACCATATGGCATGACTGTCCATGAAATGATTTAATAAGGATAATCAGGTCTGTCCCATTCCAGACTCGTGGTAGTACGGTTAGGCTTTACATTCAGCGAGACCCAGACCGGTCCTTAATTGACTAGGCGAGACTTTCCACAAACCCAGAACCATGACCTCACCACTTTCCAACCAATTCTCGCCCGGTCTAAGTCATTTTCATTTTAACCATACTAATCTCCACATTAATACTAACATTGATCACTATAAGTTTCCAATTGAACATGATATCATTTTGGCATAAAGTTCCCCAAAATTCCCTAAGTTCAGTTCTATGCATGTCTAAGCAATGTCTAAATATTACCATAATCATAACTCATATTTTTACTAAGGTTACAAGGGAATCAGAATTCAAATGTCAAAGGTCGCATATCGGAATTGGATTTAACTATCATTTAAAACTAGGTCGGAAATTAATGTCTATAATAAATAAGCATGCAATAATTGTAAATACAACATACAAGTTCATAAAACTGGGCGCAATATGGTCAAGGGAGTGTGACTTGCCTGGTTCGACGATTCTTTGCTCGAAATAAATCGTTCGGGAACTCCTCGGACTCTCAGTAATCTCTGTGTGAAAACAACCAAATTCAAATAAAATCCAAAAGAATTCAAATAAATTCAAATTTGAAATTCAAACTAGCACTAAACTAAACTTTAAGATTTCTAATGAATTTAGGAAGAAGAAGCGAGGCCAAGCGAGTTGAGCGGATGAAAGCGGGCTCTGGAAGTTTAAAAAAAGCGAATAAAGCAGGATTTTACGGAATTTTTAAATCATTTTTAAAAGAAAATCCGAATTGTGACACTATGGTTTGGTGTGACGTTATAGAAGGTGAAACTAGAGAATAAAACCTTTCGGCTTAGGGTTTTCTCGCGTTTTTGGGCCGGTTGAAGTGTTATGTCGCCACGGAGTGTCGTAACCTTATTTAACGTGCATGATAAGGTTAATAACATTATGAGATGTGGAATTAAGGTTAAAACTATAGGATATGGAGGTTGATAGCTTTTAGGCGTTTAGGGCCGTTTAGGGTTTTGGGCCTTCAGGGAGTTTGGGCCTTGGTGGGTTTGGTGGGATGGAGTAGGTCTGCGTAGCGGACTAGGATTGGGTGTGGGGGCTGGTAAAAGGGCTCCCCACCAGCCTTTTGGGCGTGCTCCCCCTGCCCTTGGCGCCCCAACCTCCCCTCCTAAGCCTAGCCGCCACCCCCTCTCCCTCTCCCTCTTGTGCGCCTCCACCTCCCCTTCGCCCCATTGCTCCCCACCTCTCCACCACCTCTCCTCCACCCCTCGCTGCCTAGGGTGGTCTCCACACCTCTGCACCTTGTGGATCCATCCGTTGGAGGCGAGGCGAAAGCGGCGATCCATGAGGAGATCTATTGGAGATTCGTTCGTTGGGCAAAGGTATGATCATGGGGATCCTTGGAATTGATCTAGGTACTGTTCTTAGGGTGATTATCAAGTTTTTAGATCAATTGGTGGTGCTGGATTGGAGTTCTTTGGGTTAGATCTGAGGCGTTGCCACGTTTCTGTTTTCGGGCAGATTGAGCAGTCGGGCTAGGGTTCGAGTTTTCGTCGATTCAGAATCCGAATCTGTCTGTACGGACTTAAAAGAAGTTGTAGATAATTTAATTATCTTTCCGTGGACATAAAGCACATTAAAATCCGATCAGCCGTTTGAAAGTTATGGCCGTTTTACCGAGCGTGTTAAAATCTGTGACGCGATTGGAACAGATCTCGGTAATCTGTAGATTAGACGACTTTAGAGTCCGAATCAGTCTTTCCATATACCTAGAGAAAGTTGGGAAATTTCTAAGCTACAGCGGTGTACTCGTTTAATTCATTCGGAGTCCCAGAACTCAAGTTATGCCTTTTGCAAGGCTGCTGTCCCGACGGGACAGAACCTCTGTTTTAGGTTTTGCGAGTAGGGAGCACTGTCGGGTTAGTTGGGGGTTTGCGTACTGTTTTGTGGTTATGATTGTGATTGTGCTTGATACCCCTGTGCAGGAGGTGTGACCCCAGGAGTGCCTTCTACTTCCCGCCAATCCGTTGCGTGGTTGAGGCAAGTGTGTTGTGATGGATAGCGATTTGTAGGTTGCTTGTTGAGAATAGATGGAATTGACTACATGATATATGATCACTTGCCATGCTTTTATGATTGCCAATGATATGATGAGCATGTTTAATATGTTATGATGCCATGTGTTAATATGTGAGTTAAATATGATGTTGACATAAATGCATACATGGCATGTTACATGGCTCGGGTGGTGAGAAAGTCATAACTAGTTCGGGAAGGTCGGTGAGAAAGTTATGACTAATCCGGAAAGCCAATGAGTAAGTCCTACATCGTGATTCCATTCACAGCGGTGAGCAGGCGAGGAGTAGGCACCCTCCATCTTCGGGATGGAAGGGGAGAGGAGTGCACACCGGCGGGTGCGTACTCAACCATACTGGTATGAGTTTCCAAGGAGACATGAGCATTGCATTACATTGCATACATAATGATGATGATATTGTTAAGTGTTCATGAATGAGATGATATATATGATGGGAGATGTTATTGCCATGATATTGTTCTTGTTGTCCATTGCAATATGCTTGCTTTGAGTTTGAACTCAGCTTGTGTTTTCTTGTTATTTTAGGTACCATGAGATCGGCATGCGGGGAAGGGAAATAGTCACACGCCCACACGTAGCTTCACCTTAATGATTCCACAAGTCATTCTATTAGTTTGATAATAAATTGCGTGTGATGATCATTGCTTTAGTGTTTAGCTTTACTATTTGAGAGCTTATTTGTTCTTTTGACACTTGGAGACATTAAGTGCTTGATGTTAGTCTTATATTGTCGTTAAGACTCTATTTATTACTGTTTTAGATGTCTCTCATATTGCCTTATAATGCTATACTGTTGTTGCTCCTTAAATCCATGTTAAAACAAAGGAGGTGCTGCCGAAATCTCGGTTTTTAGCCTATGCACCTTTGCTGGAATTTTATGTTAAATGTGGTATTTAGATGTTGTTTAGCTTATGTTTGGTAGCATTCAGGCATATTAAATGCCGGGGTGTTACAGTTGGTATCAGAGCGAGGTTGTAGGTCCTTGGAATGTGAATTTTTAGTGTCATGCTATAGGGAAAAACTAAAATATGATGTGGAATAACTTAGAAGCATGGCTTAGGTCTTAACTAAAATTTTGTTATAGGATAGCAACATTAAAACTTGCAAAAGTGGTATAACTAATCTAAAATTTGACACACAATGGATGCACAATAGGAAAGGGTATGGGTATCGTTTCTTTATGCTTAAATGTTGTATTTAAGTTATGATGTTGAATGCTTCCTTTGATAAAGCATGTTGCTATGTCTATGAGATAAATGACTGAATTGCTCTTGTTGTTGTGATAGAGTGGAATTATGAGTGCAGAAGGGTTTCGGTCACCTCTTTTTGTTCATAGTAAGGCGAGGTTTGTGGTATGGCGGTTAGTGCCATCACCGAAGAACTATTAACCCTGTAGGAGAAGAGTGCTTACCCTCTCTGTTCTAGATCGGGTAGTTGGTGGAGTCAAATAGAAGAGTTTGGTGGTGGATTCCTTAAATGCGTTCTTTGCCGTTACGTCGATCGATTTTAGTTGCTTTTCTTGGCTTTAGTTGATTTGAATCAAATGAAAAATGTTGGGTTTTTGCGGATCGTTCCATTATGCGGTGTGTGGTTTTGTCTTCCTTGGTTGAAGGCGAAGAAGAGGAGTCTAGTGTTGCGCTTCTTTTGGCGCCTTTCGATTTTAATGATTAGTTTGTTGATGGCTTTATGGGAAGAAGCATTCAAATTTATCCTGTGTTTGTCTTTCTCGAGGTTAGCGGAGTTATTGCGGAGTTATGCCAGACACATTTGTCGAAGTGAAGTTACGTGTCTTTGTAGAAGTAAGTGGTGTTTGATTCGTTATTTTGCTGGTTTAAGAAAATCATCTTTGAAGAACCCTTCCTATTTTGTGAAAGTTTGGAGTTAGGGTTTATTTGCAAAGGTATATTTGATCGATTGGTTCCCTCGGTAGGAGTCTTTGAGATTTAAAAAGTGTTTTGGAGAATTCCTTTGCATGACCAAGTTTGGGTTTGTCTCATCGTAATTTTGAGAGTCAAATTTTCCTTATGAACTTGGGATGAGTTTTAAAACTAAAATCTTTGTAAACAAAGTAGTCTTTTGACTAAAATCGTTTGTCCCTAGTAAATTGATGTTTAGCATGTTATGTAGTAGGTAACAATGTGGTTTATGGATTGATGTGTTGCTAACTTAAATTTTGAGTTGAATCAATTCAATGTGATTAATATCTCTAGCTTGAGAATAAATAGACTACTAGTGTTGCGATTTACTCTTAAGCGAGAATGATTAAATGTGTTAATGTACATGCTTAGAATCACATTTGCCTTGCTTTAAATGTGCTTATGATCCTTGTTAATGTTAAAAGTTTAAACTTTGATGCATAGTTAAAACATTAAGATGATGTAGACTCTTTGTTATTGTAAAAGAAACTTTCTTTGGTTGTTAAAGATGTTCTAATCTAATGGATTAATAGAAATTTAATCGTGTTGACTAGTGACTTTAATTTGGATGTTGATTAGAGTTGCTATTTATGTTGTTGCACACTACTAGTATCTTTGGAAGTATGCGGTTGTGTCGCTACAATGCTAGTATTGATATCAATGGAGAAGACATAAGACTTATTGTTAATGATGTTGTTAATGGTAGTGTTAATGCTAGTATTCGATCTGTTTTAAATAAGTGGGGGTATGTTGTGTGGTGGTAATTTTGTTATCACCTATGTATAGGAGTAGCTAAAAGTAATGTTGTTGGTTGTGATGTAGGGGATTTATGCTTCCTTTGTGTTTTGGCTTGGATGTTGCGAATTCTTTCCAAAATGGTTGTTAGCAGCTTTGGGTTTGAGTTGTTGTGTGTACACTTGGGCTTGATAGCTAAGTGTTTTTGTGTGGCGAGACCCTCTTAAGAAAGGAACCAATTGTGGTTTGGTAAGGTTTCGATCCTAGCTTGGGCTAGGTGTCGAACCTTAGTGGTATAAGGGTGGTTTGTGATGGAGGTTGATGATGTATGGGTTTAACCTTTACTAAGAGTAGCGATGGGTGGAAGTGAAGTTGGCGGTAGATCGGTGATAATTGGCTGCCGTGGCGATTGTCTTCACTAGTTGTTTTTGGGTTTGAGTCTTGCACAGGAAAGGATGGAATAAAATGTTAGTATGATCGTGTATCGGAAGGGCTAGTGTGCCTTAATGAGTTATTCCCCTCGATGGAAACTTTCGGGAATGAAGAGAGGTCGTTAAAGGAATTGTGACTTCCTTTGATTATGTCATGTTGAGTTTATTGCGGTGTGTAGTCAGGTAGGTTGTGATAGAAGTGTGAGGTGTTTGTCGTGAGGATTCGGCGTTTTGGGTTGTTGAAGCCCTTCGAGGTTGAAAGCGATTCTGTTTGGGATTTGAATTGAAAGTTGAGCGTGGCGGTTGCCCTTAGTTGAGCTAGATCAACACTTTTTCTTTAAGTGTTGGTTTTGGGAACTTCGTTTGTCGTTTGTTTCGGTTCTAGTCGTTGTCACGAATGTTTTGTGCTGCGGAGAAGCCTTTTGTCCCTTGGGGACTTTGTTGCTGTTTTGGCGTCCTTCGGATTCGAGGTCGAATCCTGTTGAAGAGGAAGAATGTGACACTATGGTTTGGTGTGGCGTTATAGAAGGTGAAACTAGAGAATAAAACCTTTCGGCCTTGGGTTTTCTCGCGTTTTTGGGCCGGTTGAAGTGTTATGTCGCCACGGAGTGTCGTAACCTTATTTAACGTGCATGATAAGGTTAATAACATTATGAGATGTGGAATTAAGGTTAAAACTATAGGATATGGAGGTTGATAAGCTTTTTAAAGGCGTTTAGGGGTTTTGGGCCTTCCGGCGGAGTTTGGGCCTTGGTGGGCTTTGGTGGGATGGAGTAGGTCTCCGTAGCGGACTAGGATTGGGTGTGAGGCTGGTAAAAGGGCTCCCCACCAGCCTTTGGGCGTGCTCCCCCTGCCCTTGGGCGCCCCAACCTCCCTCCTAAGCCACAGCCGCCACCCCTCTCCCTCTCCCTCTTGTGCGCCTCCACCTCCCCCTTCGCCCCATTGCTCCCCACCTCTCCACCACCTCTCCTCCACCCCCTCGCTGCCCTAGGGTGGTCTCCACACCTCTGCACCTTGTGGATCCATCCGTTGGAGGCGAGGAAGCGAGGAAGCGATCAGCGAGAGATCTATTGGAGATTAGTTCGTTGGGCAAAGGTATGATCATGGGGATCCTTGGAATTGATCTAGGTACTGTTCTTAGGGTGATTATCAAGTTTTTAGATCAATTGGTGGTGCTGGATTGGAGTTCTTTGGGTTAGATCTAGGCGTTGCCACGTTTCTGTTTCGGGCAGATTGAAGCAGTCGGGCTAGGGTTCGAGTTTTAAATCGATTCAGAATCGAATCTGTCTGTACGGACTTAAAAGAAGTTGTAGATAATTTAATTATCTTTCCGTGGACATAAAGCACGTTAAAATTCGATCAGCCGTTTGAATGTTATGGCTGTTTTACCGAGCGTGTTAAAATCTGTGACGCGATTGGAACAGATCTCGGTAATCTGTAGATTAGATGACTTTAGAGTCCGAATCAGTCTTTCCATATACCTAGAAAGTTGGGAAATTTCCTAAGCTACGCGGTGTACTCGTTTAATTCATTGAGTCCCAGAACTCAAGGTCTGCCTTTTGCAAGGCTGCTGTCCCGACGGGACAGAACCTCTGTTTTAGGTTTTGCGAGTAGGGAGCACTGTCGGGTTAGTTGGGGGTTTGCGTACTGTTTTGTGGTTATGATTGTGATTGTGTGATACCCCTGTGCAGGAGGTGTGACCCCGGGAGTGCCTTCTACTTCCGCCAATCCGTTGCGTGGTTGAGGCAAGTGTGTTGTGATGGATAAGCGATTTGTAGGTTGCTTGTTGAGAATAGATGGAATTGACTACATGATATATGATCACTTGCCATGCTTTTATGATTGCCAATGATATGATGAGCATGTTTAATATGTTATGATGCCATGTGTTAATATGTGAGTTAAATATGATGTTGACATAAATGCATACATGGCATGTTACATGGCTCGGGCGGTGAGAAAGTCATAACTAGTCCGGAAAGGTCGGTGAGAAAGTTATGACTAATCCGAAAAGCCAATGAGTAAGTCCTACATCGTGATTCCATTCACCGCGGTGAAGCGAGGCGAGGTAGGCACCCTCCATCTTCGAGATGGAAGGGGAGAGGGTGCACACCGGCGGGTGTGTACTCAACCATACGGTATGAGTTTCCAATGAGACTTGAGCATTGCTTTACATTGCATACATTATTATTATTTTATTGTTATGTTTTCATGTATTAGATGATATATATTATTGTAGTTGTTATTTCCATGATATTTTTATTGTTGTCCATTGCAATATGCTTCTTTGAGTTTGAACTCACGCTTGTGTTTTCTTGTTATTTTAGGTACCATGAGATCGGCATGCGGGGAAGGGAAATAGTCACACGCCCACACGTGAGTTCACCTTAATGATTCCACAAGTCATTCTATTAGTTTGATAATAAATTGCGTGTGATGATCATTGCTTTAGTGTTTAGCTTTACTATTTGAGAGCTTATTTGTTCTTTTGACACTTGGAGACATTAAGTGCTTGATGTTAGTCTTATATTGTTGTTAAGACTCTATTTATTGCTGTTTTAGATGTCTCTCATATTGCCTTATAATGCTATCTTTGTTGTTGCTCCTTAAATCCATGTTAAAACAAAGGAGAGTCTTCTTAGAAATCTCGGTTTTAGCCTATGCACCTTTGCTGAAATTTTATGTTAAATGTGGTATTTAGATGTTGTTTTAGCTTATGTTTGGTAGAATTCAGGCATATTAAATGCCAGGGTGTTACTGCAATTTCTTGCGTCATCTTGGCGTTAGCGACAAATCGTTTTTGGAAATTCATTTTTCTTTCTTTTAAAAGCGGCCAGGTGGGGCCGGGGCGCGGCGCGATCCGTGCACATAAGCGCCGCAGCGTGTCTTGCACGCCTGAGCCGGCCGCCTTGTGAAAGGCGAAGCAGCCTTGAAGCGCGGTGGCGGCAAGCCTGCCGGCAGCCTTGTGAAGCGGCGAGGCCCGGCAGCTTGGCGGGCGGCGGAGAAGCGGCAGTGGAAGCCGGCGGCCTTGAGCAGCCTTGGCAGCGGCGGAGAGTGGCGGAGAGAGGAGAGAGAGAGGCACGGAGAGAGAAGGGGGCTTGGGGGTTTTTATAGGGGAGGAGGCGGGTGGCTCACGGCTCAGCGTCCAGCATAAAGCAGCGGCAGTAGAGCGGCGGCGGTGCGGAAGCCAGGCGGGGAGAGAGAAGGCAGGCGTGACAATTATCCTAGTTCGGGACTCTCACGGTGGAGATAATAACCCTACTCTAGTGGTTTTACGTATTGGTGTGTGTGTAATCGGGAGGTTGCTCCTCCCCTCTCCCCTCGTCGGAGGAGAGATTAAATACTAGTCATATTCGTTTACATATGGTAACTGTCTCCTAAAATCACGCCTATTGCCGTTTTTGATGTGTCCTTGATTCTCGCCATGTTTGAATTCCTCGTACAACTTCCCTGGATCCTCGGCGAATCAGTTGCCACTTTCCTATTTGTGGGTTGACCACGTCCTTCGGCCAGCATCGAGCATTCCCTTGATCCAGGTATGGCCATCCTATGCCTTCCCCGAGCAAGGTTGCTCATGCTCGTCTTGAAGCTTTGTGGCCGAACATGTTTTGTTGAGGTTGGCGAGCATGCTCGTGGTGAGCATGGGGTCACTCGAGTCCTTACTTGGGCATCCGCCCAAAGGCATTCATGGTCGGTTAGCATCGGTCATCGGCGAAAGGTCCTAGTGGAAAATATTCCAATCTGACAGCTAGCCCGGAGGCTCAAGCGGAAAAGCTGTTTGGCCAGGGTCTCCCCTTGAGCCTCAAAGACTCACAGAGGGATTGATTTCTTGCAATGAAGACACACCTTTCTGACATCCGGGCATGCATGGCGGCGAACGAGCTTAGCAGGCCATGAGCGACCATCTGCCTCGGCCCCCGACCAAGTGGAATGCTCAGGTAGAAGATTGGAAGGCCGTGCCGGTTACTTCTCCGAGAAGCGTCTCCGTAATGGTCAGGATAGTTTCTTGGGAAACACGCTTTTACTGACCGTTACGGCTGTAACAGACACGCGTCAGTTCATGAAAGGTCACTGTG
Organism: Rhipidocladum racemiflorum; assembly: GCA_036346355.1. Taxonomy (NCBI): domain Eukaryota; kingdom Viridiplantae; phylum Streptophyta; class Magnoliopsida; order Poales; family Poaceae; genus Rhipidocladum; species Rhipidocladum racemiflorum. Next base: position 172,248 of record JAYEVF010000080.1, read on the forward strand.
TCGTTAAATGTGGCTTTTCACTACTTTTTAAGCCCGAACAGTGCGGCGGAGAAATCTACTGCAAACTTGCTCGGTTTTGCCTGAAAAAAGATCCCCAAACTCTTTGCGCTTCTCATCCTTCATTCCTTCGCATCAATGGCGAGATTTGGAGTCGGCCGGATGAAGCGGTAGGAAAGCTTGATTGCTCGTTGATAGCGGCCACCTCGGCGAGGTTCGGCCTGGCGCCCGGCAGCGATCTGGGCCGGCCACAGGAGAGGAGATCATCTCTTGTGAGCTCCTCGCCATCAACGGGCTTAGGGCGCTGAGTGAGTTCCTTACTTCCGTACTTGTCTTCTACGAGTGCGAGATCTCTAATTTGAACACCAACTCTATCCTTGTCCTGGCGACCTTCTACTTTGTCTGCGAGAAGTGCGTGGAGTTTCATGCCCACGGCCAGTCTTTTCTTTCATTTCTATTCTTTGTTCCATATGGCGAGAACACACTGTATTGTATCTACTTCGGCTTAGGTCCAATGGACCTTCGACTACCCAATCCTTTATTTGAAGGATTAGGTGTCGATTGGGCCAAGCATTGGTTCTATCTGAAGAAAGCGGAGGCGAAACCTTAGCTATACCAGGAAACCATCCCGGTGGTCGAGGACGCTGCGTTCGCCCGTGCAACCCTAAGAAGAAGCGAATGCTAATGATGATCGATGGCGAACCCGGATGGGGCTTATTTGCGAGGACATTGCCGGGACTTCATCGAGGCAGGTGTCCCCAGCTGTGAAGGAGGAGCATCCCTTCTTGAGATTACCGGGTGGCAAGATCTCACCGTGAGGCTGATTCAGTAAGTTCCTCCAATCCCTTTTTAATTTTGCTTTTCTTTGGTCTCTAGTTGCTCGGGTTCTCACCTTTTGTTTGTCTGCAGCCCCACGAGGTAGGTAGAAGAATGGGTCGTCGAGATGTTCGGGACCCCAAACAGCAAGGAGTTGACATCACGGGCACCAATTTGCGTGGAGCGTGTTCGACCGCGGCGAGGAGTTAACCGTTATTTACAAATTATGCTCGAGGATTACGCCCGAGCATCTCTGATAGTGTTGTTGATCCTGAAATAGGAGAGGATCTCCCTGGAGATTGCGATGTGATGATCCAACCACTTAGTGAGGATCCCCACGCTCTGCGGGTACTAGGAAAAGGTGATGACCGGGCGTCGCCAACGAACCCCTCCGTTTCCCTGCTCGGCGCCCCAAGAGGCGGAGTCTGAAGCGAGGCCACCGACCAGAAACACACGGAATCGCCCGACGGGTGGAAGATAAGAGAGATAAGGTGGTGTTTTACCGACTTCAAGAACAAGAAACCAGCTTTGATGGCTTGCTTGCAATGGTGATCGAGGAGGCTAAGAGAGTGGCCGGTGGCCATTACTCACTGTGGCGAGGAAGCGATTGGAGGAAGCAGGTCGTGGCCCTCCAAGCTCAGGTAACCTGAGCGATCCACGAGCCCCTCTGAGGCGAGGCCGAGGAGGAGGAGAAAGAGGATGATCGCCCCTCACCAGGCGCCAAAGGTTCTTGGGTGCAAGGTTGGCGCGCCGAGCCTTAGCCATCAAGGGTGTTGACATGGAAGCGGCGGACCCGCGGTGGCGCGTGCCGGCCCGGCGGCCAAGGAAAGGGCCAAGGCCATCATCGAGGCCTACGTTGCATGAGCAAGCCCTCCACGGATGAAGGTGAGAATAGTGAGGCGAAGCCACAAGGCTTGCGAGAAGGTAAAGTTGTTAGGCTGCACTGCGCTTTTGTCCTTCTTCTCTTTTATGGATGCTCGAGCTAACCCCACTCTAATGACATGGGCATGATAGCTCGTCTCTTGTCTTTAGACCTGAGGCGAATAACTGAAGGGATCCTTGACTCTACAGCCGAGGAGGCACTCCAGCATGTCGCCGATTTGGTGATGTCCGAGGAGCTTGAGGAGCTACCTCATGATGACACGCCGAAGGTCGCGGAGGCCTACCTGGCACTAGAGGAGCGAGGCTCCTAGGGGAGCGGGCGATCCAGAGACCCGAGCCTTGGCGTCGTTGAGGTCCCGACCGAGGTCTCTAGCCACGGAGGCTGCTCAGAAATCATCCCGGAGGTCTGGAGCAAAAGGCTTCCCGGAGGAGCTCGTCCCCAGAGAGCGAGCTTCCACCACGAAGAGCAGAGTTGGAGGAAGTGCTTCACGGCCAGGGAGCCCATCTGCAGGGGGGTACGCACTTGGTTGGAGGAGCAATTCTTGGAGGAAGAGCGTCCCCAAGAGGAGCAAGGCCTAGAGGATGACCATCTCCAGGAGGAGAGGGACTAGAAGGCCCTCACCCTTATCCCCCCGAGCATGTCGGATGCCTAGGGCGATGATAGCCCCCGGCCGAGCGAGTCGCCCACTCAGGAAGGAGGAGACCTTGCTCAAGCTAGGTCTGGTTTCCGAATCCCGACCCTCAGCCGTGAGCAGACTAAGAGCAACATGATCTGCCACACCCTCCTGGCAAGACTTGGTCTTTTACCATGTTCTCCCTTTTCTCTAATGTTCGAACATCTAACGCGTTCTCTTTTGCAGTTTGTTGCTAAGTCCATGGAGGATTTTGACGCGGTAACCATCTCCGAGGGCGAGTTTGCTAGGTATAATGCCGAGCAAGACGCCCGGCTTACTGAGCTCGGGCGTCGCGTGGCTGAGCTACAAGCTTCGGACAACGCAGAGCTGCGTCGAACCAAAGAGTTTGTTGTGGAACTTCGGGAAAGGATTTTCCAGAGAACCTGGACAAATCAATCCTGGAGTCCAGGTATGCCGACCTGGAGGAGGAGGCAGAGAAGCTGAGGTAGGAGGTCTCCAGAGCCCGACAAACCGCGCATAGAGGCCACCAAGATCGACCAGCGTGCACCAAAAGAGCGCAGCGTCTTCACCATGGTGCCACAGAAGGTCGCGCAGCTCGGATGCGGGTCATCGACCTTGAAGCCAAGCTTGATTCTGTTAGGGAAGAGCTCATCATTCTCCAGGCCAAGTGGCGGGGCAGGGCATAGCCGCCCCTGATGTAGTTCTTTTGTAAGGCAACTTTTGAGTAATTTTTGCCCCTTTTCCTCTTTTTCTCTGAATGCCTTTTGAATGGTCAAAGATCGTCCTGTATAAAGACAAAGCAAATGAAGAGAATAGAGAAAGCAAAGACTCTCGAGTAGTAAAGGACAAAAGAGAATGTAAAAAACACCACATTTTACAAAAAACACGGTTATTCATCCCTACTAGCCCCCACTATGAATGATGGTCATGCACCGTGATTGCGAGCACGAGCTCATTCATAGGAGAGTTAGAAAAGTTCACCCATGCCCTCGCGTGCACGACCAAACACCGATTCTCCATGTTGCGAGCAAGGGTTATGATCACTACAAGATAACATGGATTTCCCGGCGTTTATTTTACACGGCGTTTAATCTAAACGCCCCTAATAAGGCTAAAGCCGGCGTTTTCTATCATTCGAGGCATTTAATTCCCGGCATTTATAAATGCCGGGTTAGAAATCTACCAGTGCGCTTATAAATGCCAGGAATTCCACTCTATACGGCGTTTATAAATGCAGGGTTAGAATCTTCACGGCGTTTATAAGCGGAGGAATTCCACTCTATCTTGGCGTTTATAAGCGGATTCTGATCTTCCACGCTTATAAGCGCCGGAAATTCCCACTCTATACCGGCGTTTATAAGCGCCAGTTATTCTGATCTTCCACGGTGCTTATAAGCGTGAGAATTCCCTCTATACTGGCGTTTATAAGCGCGGGTTAGAAGTCTTGCCTGCGATAACTTATAAGCGCCCGGTATAGAGTGGAATTCCCGGCGTTTATAAGCCGTAATCAAACTCTACCGGCGTTTATAAGCGTGAATACCACACCAGAATTTGAAAGAATTGAAATTAAATAATATTATATTTGAAATAATTTAAACTAATATTCCATTTGCAATAATTTACTGTCCAAATATTTCATTTTCGATGATATTTTGTCTAAAATTTCAAATTTTGTCAGAAAATTCAATTTTGTTGATATTTTGTTTGAAAATTCAAATTTTGAACATCTGATTTTGTGACACTTATCAATTTCATATGCTACTTTTAGTTATCTTTCCAATTAGCCTAAGAACGCCCCAATTGGAGTGCGAGTCAAAAGTTATGTCTATTTTAAGAAATATGCTCGGATTTACGTATTTGCAAGCTAGAGTTGGTGCCCAAAAGAATATAATTGGAGATCTTATCGTATGATGATTTTGCTAATTACCTCAATAATTTGCTAATTTGAAATAATTGAAAATCGGTGTTCGGGTGTTTAACGGGGTTAAGGAGGAGGGCGCATTATATATCGAGATGTGATCATACCACCACTAAAGTACTAGATCTTATAAAAACTACGAAGTTAAGCGTGCTTGGATAAGAGTAGTAATAAGATGGGTGACCTCTGAGGAAGTCATTGTGCACCTCACGATTTTAAATGCCACGAATAGAGGATCCCGCTTGTAAGCATGCCATAAATAGAAGAACCCGGCACTTATAAAGTGCCATGATAGAAGAAACCCGGCACTTATAAATGCCGGGGTTATGAAAACTTCCGGCACTTATAAAGTGCCATGATAGAAGAAACCCGGCACTTATAAGCGCCAGGTTATAGAAACTTCCACGGCACTTATAAGCGTCGGGTTAGAGGCTTCCACGGCACTTATAAGCGCCGGGTTAGAGTCTTTCACGGCACTTATAAGCGTCGTGAATAATTAAGCGCCGCCAATTACTTTTCCTGGCGCCATTTTCTTGGCGCCATGTAACGCCATCTAAAACTTTTTAAGGCATTTATAAGGTTTTAAAGGCATTTATAAGCGCCATTAAGCCCGGCGTGTTGTAGTGGATGAGGACATCACTCCTATGCATACGGCCAGAGCCTCCTCGATTGTGATGCAAGGACCCATCACAAAACACGAGCACGGCAATTGAATCAACAGGTGAGCTCGTTCCTAAGTGCCGTCTGAGATACTTGTGAGGATGGTATGCTACCTAATGATATTATTGATTATCTTGTACTTAGGAACTTTGGAGAGGACCATGAAGGCCTTGGAAACCAGCAAGGACCAAGAGGGAGGCAAGGAGGGTGTCAAGTCAAGTTGGAGGTTTAATTCATCTCGAGTCGACTACCTCGGCCACCGGAAGCGGCGTTCACTAAAATCGTCGCCAGGCCACAAGCGGGCTCCGATTTTGATGATCCACATATGCATAGAAATCTAAGGAGATAAACTTTACAATGGCACCAGTTTCAGGTCATTTGGACTTTGGAGTCGGCGAGGAATTTACGTTGCAAGCTGGCGGACAGAATCTGTCCCGAGTCTTTGCGTCACCAATTTGGGCGTTGGCCCATGTATCATGTTGAGTCCATCACGAACACGTCTAGGGTTTCTAGGACATCCCCTAGACTTTATATCCAGATGCGCCGCTAGGGTTTGCTTTGGGTTTTGCTTAGATTAATTACGTCTTTGAGCAGTGTTCTTTGTTCATCGGTTTGTGAGACCCCAACTCGTGAGCTTCATCCTCAATTTCAAATTCAGTTGCATCTTTCTTGTTCTTGCTTGTGTTCTCGATTCATTGGCAGGGATTAGCCTTCGTGGCGAGAGTCAACCGAGCAGCGGCGCGATTGATAACCGGCTGCGATTGCGGGGTTTTGATCGTGTCGATCAAGAAAATTTGGATTGTGTGTGTCTTGCGCCGCCTAATCGACTTATCATCCACCTGACGGAAGTTCGGGCATCCCCTACACCCCATCAAGTGAGTATCGAGCAAGGTTTCTTGTCGGGTTCGCCTTCTCCCGTAGTTTGATTTAGTTTTGCGTTCATCCTATAGTCCATGAAAAAGCCAAAAAAATGCGAGGTCATAGTCTACCATACCTAGAACCACGCCTAGCCTTTGCACAATTTTCGGTTTGAGTCAGTAATCTTGAGTTTGTGTCCGAATCGAGTCGTGTTGCTGGTTTAGATCGTGGTCTTAATTTAGTCGTGTTTCACCTCCTTTGCATCCCATATCCTACAGATCCAGTCACCAATCGCATTTTGAGTCCTTGTTGGAATCGGTTTGTTTTGTGGTTTTCCTCGATTTGAGTCCTAGTTGTGTTAGGGTTTCTCCTTCATAAACCCTAACCCCACCTCTGTTAGCCATATCGCCACCCCTCATCCACAGAACCTGCCACCCACAGATCATCGCGTTCATATCCACTCCATACGCCCTTGAGTTTGGAGAGGTGCGCCTAGAAAACCACGATTTAGAGTCCTTAGTAAAAGCGGCCATAACTTTCGCATACGGACTCGGAATTAGGCGATTTTTTTTTCACGGACATCTACAGAAAATTTTACATCCGATTATCCCCCACTTTGTCGGGTTCGCCGAAATTATTTTTGCGAAATTCGCTCGGGAAGATTGAGTTTTATTGTGAAGTTTGAGCAACACCGGAAAAACACTTCTTATTTCATATCGGTTTCATCTTACATCTGTTCAGGCTGAAAATTTGTGTACTATCTACCTTTGTGCTCTGAGCCTAGGAAAAATATCGAGAAAAATCAAATAAAATAAAAAAAAATTGGTGAAAGAGGCGAGGAGCAAAGGTAGGTGTTTTTACCGTGCACGATAGAAGTGTTTGATCTTGATTACGATATATGTTCATATACTCTGGCGCCTTGTTGCTTGTCTCTACTTATTCCTTATTTTCTCTACGCGGCTAGACTAAGGCCACATTTAGACCCGACAACTAGGGCAAGTACTTTGGACATTTATTCGACATTACTATCTATTCTTGCATTGTGTGCCACCCATCCATATAACCTTCCTACTGACTCCACATATAAATCCTTCGATCGGCCGCAGGTTATTGACCCTTGCAATCGCTTCATCACACCCTCACGGTGTCACGAACCGACCACCAGGTTGCAGAGTCGCCTTTGTGTTGGTAAGAACCAGGGTAAGAACTTGGTAAGATTGCTTGAGGCGTGAGATCCCACCTAGTAGTTCATAGGGCTCATAACACTTGTGTTTGTGTTTCCTCTGTCGCTTTTCTGCGCTAACCATGGCGGTGGCAAGAAGAGGCGAGGAGCGAGGATGGCGATGTTACCATCGAAGATTGTGTCCATTCGAATTATGCGACCATGATGGGCGAGATAAAAATGATGTTCAAGGAGCATGCCATGGCGATGAACAAGACCCTTGAAGCATCGATCGGCGAGTTTCCACCCTCGCAGAGAGGATGGATGTCGTCGGCATCTCGGCGACCATTGATGGAGGTGCAACCGCGATCAACGGCGGCGCCAACCACAACAACAACGACCCACGATGAGGATGGTGATTTTGAGGAAGATGAAGATGAGCGACAACGTGCGCCAGGGGCGTCTTTGCTCAGCGGACGCCCGTCTGCATGGCCGTCTTCGGCCGTAACCATCACGGTATGGGAGGTAAAAGCAGAACCGCAATGATGATCCTTTCGCTAAGGTAAAATTCACCATCCCTTCCTTTTACTGGAGCTTATGATGCTAATGCTTACTTAGATTGGGAGATGACGGTTGAGCGAAATTTAACTCCCATCTAGTTCCAGAGATTCATAGGGTTAGACAAGCCACTAGTGAATTTAAAGATTTTGCTATAATCTAGTGGAATGAACTAGTAAATGCACTGCTTACAACCTGATTCTTGGCGAGATTAAAAGATGCTATGCGTAATAGATTTGTTCCTCCTTCCTACCAGCGTGATATGCGCAAGAGATTGCAGCGATTAGATCAAGGTAGTATGGTATGCAGGAATATTACCAAGAGCTTCAAAAGGGTATGTTACGTTGTGGGGTAGTAGAGGAACACGAGGATAAAATTGCTCGTTTTTACGGTGGGTTGCATCGAGAATTCAGGATATTGTTGATTATAAAGAATATACAACTATCAATCGCATGTTTCAACTTCGCTATGTTAGCGAGAGAAGGAGTGCGAGGCGCCATTCGAAGCGAGGAGCAATGCGGTAGCACCTTCACGCCCGACGACTACGGGACAAGAAAAGCGATTGCCTTCTTCCACCTTTCGACCCGGTAGCAGCGCCACCTTTGCCGAACACCACGGCCGGCGGCGGCGTCACCACCCACCCGTGCCATAGGCAACGGACAGAAGTCGACCCGCCAACACCGGCCAATAGCTCCTCCGTCGCTTCCACGCAGGCCGTACATCGGCGGGAAGTCGGTGCCACAAGTGCCAAGGGATTGGCCACGTCAAGAAGAATGCCCGGCCGGCGGGCATACATCGCTACCGATGATGGAGGTTACATCGGCGCCTCCGATGTTGAGGGCGAAATCGATGACACCAGGGGTGGACAACGGCGAGGTTGATGATGAAGCCACCTTTGGCGGCCGAGGATCTAGCTGCGTCTGAGGTCCATCATTGTCAGCGTGTCCTTAAGCGCCTGAGATGGAGCAATCCGAGCAGCAACGGCCGGCGCCACAACTTGTTCCAGATTTTCTTCGTCATCAACGGTAAACGAGTGCGGCGTGATCATTTACTCCGGCCATTTGCAACAACTTGGTGAGTCTGATTTGGTCAAGAAGCTTGGCTTGACCACACGCGCGCACCCACATCCATACCACATTCGATGGTGAATGATTACGGCAAAGCTAAGGTAACACAAATAGTTCGGGTTCATTTTTCCATTGGTTCCTATTACGATTTTCTTGATTGTGATATGGTGCCGATGCAAGCTTGTTCTCTTTTATTAGGTCGCCCATGGGAATATGACAACGATGCACTTCACCACGGTAGAAGTAATAAATACACTTTTATGCATAAGGGAAAGAAAATTACACTTCTACCTTTGACCCCCATTGAAATTGTTAAATCTGGTAGGAAGCGGATTGCTAATGACAAGAAACCCATTGATGAAAAATCTGAAATTCAGCATGTAGCCAACCAAATTAAATTGAGGAATCCCGTCTTGCTTGCTACAAAATCTGATCTTGCTTTGCAATTAGTGATGATGCTTTGTGCTATCTTTGTGCTATGCAAAAGATGCTTTGTTTTCATTGGATGATGCATGATGCTTTGCCTCCTGCTTTGTCACTAACCTTTGCGGGAGTATGCGGATGTTTTTCTGCCAAGATACCTCCAGGACTCCCACCCCTCACGAGGATTGAGCACCAAATTGATTTGATACAGGCGAGTTTGCCAAACCGGTGCTTATAGGACCAACCAGGAGACTAAGGAGATTCGGCGCCAAGTCCAAGATCTTTTGGACCCTTGGTATATACGTGAAGCCTTAGTCCTTGTCTTTGTTCTGTTATTTTGGTTCCTAAGAAAGATGGCGGTTAGGCGCATGTGCGTAGATTATAGAGCCATTAACAATATCACAATAAGGTACCGTCATCCTATTCCTAGGCTAGACGACATGCTTGATGAGTTAAGTGGTTCTATAATTTTCTCTAAGGTTGACTTGCGTAGTGGATACCACCAAATAAGAATGAAATTGGGAGATGAATGGAAAGCGACTTTTAAAACCAAGTTTGGATTGTATGAGTGGTTAGTCATGCCTTTTGGTTTAACTAATGCACCGAGCACCTTCATGCGCTTAATGAATGAGGTTTTACGAAGTTTTCATTGGGAAATTTGTGGTGGTTTATTTCGATGATATATTGATTTACAGCAAGTCATTACATGAACATCTTGATCATCTTTTTGCACCGAACGAGTATCGTTTCTTGGCTATGTTGTGACTCTGCAAGGAATTGAGGTTGATGAAGCCAAGGTGCAGCGATTAAGAGTTGGCCAACGCCCACGGCGATTTCACAAGTGCGAGCTTCCATGGACTTGCCGGATTTTACCGCCGCTTTGTGAAGGATTTCAACACCATTGCAGCTCCATTGAATGAATTATTGAAGAAGAAGGAGTTGTGTTCCATTGGGGGCAAGCCACGGAGAATGCCTTCAACCTTTTGAAAGATAAACTTACTAATGCACCTTTACTCCAACTTCTGATTTTAATAAGACCTTTGAGCTTGAATGTGATGCTAGTGGGATTGGAATTGGTGGTGTTTTGATGCAAGATAGAAAACACATTGCTTATTTTAGCGAAAAATTGAGTGGTCTGTTTTGAATTATTCCACGTATGATAAAGAATTGTATGCTCTTGTGCGATCTTTAGAAAGCGTGGCAACATTATCTTTGGCCCAAAGAATTTGTTATTCATTACGATCATGAGTCGCTAAAACATATTCGCGATCAAGTGAAACTGAATCGTAGACATGCTAAATGGGTTGAATTTATTGAACCTTTTCCTTATGTTATCAAACACAAGAAAGGAAGGATAATGTGATTCTTTGATGCATTGTCTGGAGATATACCATGTTGTCCCAACTTGATTGTCGTATATTTGGATTGGAATCAATTAAAGAACAATATGCTCATGATGATGACTTTAAAGATGTCTTGCTTTGCATTGCAAAGAGGGAAGAACATGGGACAAATATGTGATAAGCGATGGATTTGTGTTTAGAGCTAACCGCCTATGTATTCGATTGGATCCGTTCGTTTTCTTTTGATCTGAGGAGGCCCATGGAGGAGGGTTGATGGGTCATTTTGGTGCCAAGAAGGCGGAAGGCCGTCTTTGTCTGCCCACTTCTTTTGGCGAAGATGAGGCGAGACATTGAGAGGTTTGTATCCCGCTGCACTACATGTCAAAGGCTAAGTCACGATTGAATCCACATGGTTTTATATATGCCTCTTCCTGTTCCTAGCACTCCATGGGAGGATATATCTATGGACTTTGTTTTAGGACTGCCTAGGACAAAGAGGGAGGGATAGTATTTTTGTGGTGGTTGATAGATTTTCTAAGATGGCTCACTTTATTCCTTGTCATAAGAAGCGGCGATCTTGTTAATATTGCTAACCTTTTCTTTCAAGAAATCGTTCGCTTGCATGGTGTGCCTTCTACTATTGTTTGGATCGTGGCGCCAAGTTTTTGAGCCACTTTTGGAGAACTCTATGGAATACATTGGAGACCAAGCTGCGAGTTTTCAACAACATGTCATCCCCAAACCGGCGACCAAACCGAGGAGTAGTAATCGCATAAATACATTATCCACTATGTTGAGGCTGTTTTGAAGAAGGAATTTGAAGATGTCGGAAGAATGTTTGCCGCATGTTGAATTAAACATAATAGGCGGTACATTCCACCACCAAGGTAAGTCCTTTTCAGGTAGTGTATGGCTTCCAATCCCCATGCTCCTATTGATCTATTACCTTTACCTACTAGTGAGCGAGTTAATCTTGATGCTAAGGAGCGTGCTGAATTTATTCTGAAATTGCATGAAAAAGACTAAAGAAAGTATTGAAATGATGAATGAAAGGTATAGGACTTGCGAGGAAGTAAAGGTAGAAAGGAAGTAAAACTTGAACCGAGGCGATTTAGTATGGTTACACTTGCGAAAGGATCGTTTTCCATAATTGAGAAAGTCTAAATTAATGCCTAGAGCTGATGGTCCTTTCAAGATACTTGAGAAAATAAATGATAATGCATATAAACTTGAGTTGCTTGCTTGAATTTGGGATTAGTTCCACATTTAACATTGCAGATTTGAAACCGTTCATGGGAGAAGAAGATGAAGCTTGAGTCGAGGGCGACTCCGGCTTCAAGAAGGGAGGATGATGAGGACATCACTCCTATGCATACGGCCAGAGGCCTCCTCGGTTGTGATGCAAGGACCCATCACAAGACCACGAGCCACGGCAATTGAATCAACAGGTGAGCTCGTTCCTAAGTGCCCGTCACGGATACTTGTGAGGATGGTATGCTACCTAATGATATTATTGATTATCTTGTACTTAGGAACTTTGGAGAGGACCATGAAGGCCTTGGAAACCAGCCAAGGACCAGAGAGGGAGGCAAAGGAGGGTGTCAAGTCAAGTTGGAGAGTTCAATTCATTTGATCGACTACCTCGGCCACCAGGAGCAGCGTTCACTAAAATCATCGCCCCAGGCCACAAGCGGGCTCCGATTTTGATGATCCACATATGCATAAAGCTAAGGAGATAAACTTTACAATGGCACCAGTTTTGAGTCATTTGGACTTGAGTCGGCAGGAACTTACGTTGCAAGCTGGCGGACAGAATCTGTCCCGAGTGCTTCGCGTCACCAATTTGGGCCGTTGGCCCATGTATCGTGTTGGAGTCCATCACGGACACGTCTAGGGTTTCTAGGATGCCCCTAGCCTTTATATCTAGTAGCCGCTACTAGGGTTTGCTTTAGGTTTTACTTAGATTAATTCTGTCTTTGAGCGATTGTTGCGTTCATCGGTTTGTAGAGACCCCAACTTCGTGAGCTTCATCCTCAATTTCAAATTCAGTTGCATCTTTCTTGTTCTTGCTTGTGTTCTCGATTCATTGGCAGGGATTAGCCTTAGTGGCGAGGTCAGCCGGGCAGCGCACGGTTGATAACGAAAGGGCAGCGTGGTGCTTTGCGATTGTAGGGGTTTTTGATCGTGTCGATCAAGAAGCCGAATCGTGTGTGTCTCGCGCCGCCTAATCGACTTATCCTCCACCTGGCGGAAGTTTGGGCATCCCCTACACCCCATCAAGGTTAAAGTCACGAAAGGAACATGCGTGTGGCTCCATCCCCACGCGTCTTGACCCATGCCCCTAGTTTGCGAGCATAGTCATCACGTGGCCCGACATAAGCGTGCGCTATATAAATCGTCAATGGTCGTAGCTCTGAGCACGCGTAAGTCGGGCCCGAGCTCTGGACCATCCAGGGGTGTCTGTGTCGCGATCGCTTCATGCAGCGAAAAGCTACTACGAGACAATGATCAACTTATGTGGACAGGTCCTCTGGCGGAAGGCTTCGGTGAAGTGGCGTTTGGTGCGCACATTGTCTCTTTGTGCATGTTTGCCAATCTTAAAAATAGTGGCCGAGGCGAATGTTCTTGCTGTGCATGCCCATTACATCATCAAAATTATGTGGAGAAGTGTGCCCTTTGTGCGAGATTAGGTCGGCTTACCAATAGGCGAGGACATTCTCAAAATCTTAAGAGGAAGAATTGGTAATCACAAAGGCGAAAGAACCGAATTTTATAGAAAAAACAATTAAGGATCACGAAAAATGTATAAATGTATTAAACATAGAACTTACGTAATTGATCGATGTTCCAGGTCTTTGGTGAGCTCTCGACCATCTTCCATCGCCCGACCCGAAACGGCCCGGCGTATTTTTGAAATGACCGTGTAAGGACCCTCCCGGTTGGGGTTAGCTTATTGACCTTTGATAAGTCCTGAACTTCGGCGTGGGGCGAAGTCGCCAACTTGTAGGGTCCTTGGTGATGCTGGAGATTTAGTTTGCGTGCCTACAAAGAGATTATAGGTAAGCTGCAGTTGGAGCAAGGCCCATTCTCGTGATGCCTCGGCGAGGTCTAGGTCTACTGAGATGCTTGATCTCTTGGTCGATGGAATCGACCAAATGCACTCTTGGGGACCGAGCACAATTTACGCCGCAGATATGGCCTCTGCACCGTGAAGCGACTGAAATGGGGTTTAAGCCCATAGCTTCGGCTTGTCATAATGTGAGCCCGACCAAAGGGCGGAAGGAAGCTCGTTCACCCAATCACCTTGTCTTTGGTTGAAGTTTTTAAAGACCCTCTTTTTATCCCTTGAATGATTTGCCCATTTGCTTTCGCTCGGTACGCTCCGTTGCTCTGTGGATCGCGCCGAGAGGGAAACAAATCTTTGTCTGATTTCCTCACAATAAGCTTGGAATAGTTCCTTTGGTGAGCTAGGTTCCGATGTCGTGATGAGGCGGTTGGGAATCCCGAAGCGTGTCACCACGTTGCTTTGGAAGAATATCTTGGCCGCTTGGGCCGAGATGGTCGATACAGGTTTAGCCTCGATCCACTTTGTGAAAGTGTCTATGGCCATGAGCAAATACTTGAAGCCTTTCTGTCCTTGGGGGAATGGTCCGAGTATATCAAGCCCCCCAGAGTCGAGAATGGCCACGAAAGTGGGATGGTCTGGAGTGCGTACGCTGGTTGATGGACCTTACAAGCATGGAACTGGCATGCCTGACAAATCATCACAATTGAGCGAGCATCATCTATGGCTGTCACCCAATAGTAACCCAATCGGAAGGCTTTCTTGACAAAGTGTCTGAGCTTGACGAGTGAGCTCCACACACTACTTCATGGATATCTCGAAGAAGGTACTAGCCCTCTTCTTGAGAGAAGCACTTGGAGAGGACTCAAGTGCTCCCTCACTATGCGATATAGAACACCTTTGATCAATATGTACTAAGAAGATGGCCTTATAAGTGGCAATGCTTGGCTTCTTCCTCGGCCGAGTGTCACGTCTTGGCGAGATATTGGGCCGATGGCATCATCCAACTCGCGCCCTGCTAAAGGAAGAGTGAAATATCGAATAGCGTCGGAGGGGTGAATGATCCCCAAAATAAAACTTGCCCCTCCTCTTTGGACAAAAGTATCTAACTAAAATCTCTCTTGCAAGGAATAAAGATCTGGAGCAAAACTCTCTCTGAGGTGAAAGAGCAAATATGTGATTTTAGGCTTGCTCGTGGGATTTTTGAAGATCAAGATGAACTTGGATACCTTCCCACAAGTCACCTTAAGCTAGGAGTCACAAAGAAACTCATCAAAACCACGATCAAACAAGGATTCATCAATGGAGGCATAAAAGAAAATGCAACTGCGATCTATCATTGCTCGTGGGGGATTCAATGATCAAGATGAACTTGGATATACTCCCACTAGTCACGACAACCTAGAGTCGCAGAGAATCAACCCAAAAACTTGATCTCTGAATATTTCTTCATGTAAGCTCAAGAGATCGGTTTGTACTTAAAAACTTGAAGAGTTGCCTAGAGGATTGGGATATGATCTAAGTGAACACTCATCCAATCAATCTCTCATCCTTGGCAATAAAAAACCGAAGCAAGTAGAAGGAGGGAGGCAAATCAATTTGCGGAATTTAAATTATGCGAGAATGTAAATTTGAATTTAAAGTGCGTAATGTAAAACTGAATTTAAATTGCATAATGTAAATACATAATGTAAATGCAGAATTTAAATTCCAGAGTGGAGAAAATATGTTTTGTATTTCTTTTCTTTGGAAGTTTTACAAAGCCTCATCATGTGAGGCAAAGCTCAAAGGAGCACCAAAAACTTATCTCAAAAACTTCACACTGGAGAGGCTACCCCTACCCCTCTATTTGGTCGATTGTTCTAGGATCAATTCCCACCCTTGGATGTCGTGCTTCAATCCTAAGCTAACTTCCAGCGACCAAGATTTAATCACACTTCTACACACATGGGTTTTGCAGCGATCCTTTCTTACACATGCTTTCGAAGTAACTTTAAGTGATCAATCCAACAACCCTCTCACATGCTAAATTGACCACTACTTTAGCTCTAAAGACCAACAACTCTGCAGGCTTCTAGACCTAAAAAGCCTCAAGCTTAGCGAGACACTTTGTCTCCTTGTCTCCTTACCTTGCATTGGTTCCATTTCCGGCCATCTTCAGGCGATCTTTGGCCATCTTAAACCTTGGCACCTCTTGCCTGGATTCTAACCTCCCTTACGCCTCACCATGACCTCCAAATAGAGCCTTGCATCCATCATAGACAAAGGAAAACACATCACATAGCATTGCTCAAGAATAATACAAATTTTTGTCAAAACTCAGCGAACCTGAGGCGTCTACAGACGGACCCTCGCTTTTGGTCAGCGTCACTCGCTGACGGACCAAACATTTGGTCCGGCGTACCGCTAAACAAAACCTTGGAATTTATCGTTCACGCCAGGACCAAAACTTTGCTCGGCGTCACTCTGTAACGGACCAAACATTTTAGTTCGGCGTACCACGTTGAACTCTCGGTTAATAGAAAAACTTGGTCGGCACAAAAACCTCAAATTCATGTTCACGGTGGACCAAATAAAAGCAGATCAGCGCAAATGGAAACCAAACCCTAGAAATCGTCGTTCCACGGCGGACCTGAGATAATTGGTCAGGTGTCACTTCTGACGAACCAAACAATTGATCAGCATATGAAACAAGTCATTTTTAACTTTGGTCCGATGCAAATGGGAAACTTCTTTGTTTTGCAAACATTTGATGCAGCGCCAAATGTGACATCACAAAATTAGTCAGGCACAAATGGGAAACTCTCGTTTGCAAACCTTTGATCAGTAGCAAAACAAAATGCTTTCAAATTAAAATCCATTTCAAATCCAAATCAAATCAAACTCAAACCTAAGCAACCCAAGTTCAAAACAAGTCAAATACTCATCACAAACAAGGATGAACCTCCACATGTGGTCCTTCAATCTCCCCTTGATGAGTATATTGACAAATCACATAAAAGGCATAATTTGAGAATTGAAATTAAAGAAGAAAGCAATTTGATTGCCAAAAATCATACTTGGTCCATTAGAAAGAGAAAAGCAAGTTCATGACCAAGTAGATAAAGCGATTTTTAGAGCTCAACACAAGATGAGAACAATTTTTAGACGAAAGCTCTAAAAACCAGAAATCTCTCAAAAAGCTCCAAGTGCTCATGATCCAAAAGCAAGGACAAAAATTCAGCAGGATCATGAGAAAAGCATTTTTACACCTCTAAGATGCCTTTTCTACAATTTCTCCCCCTTTTGGCAATATAGGCATCAAGAAGGTAGTTTTGGATGAAATGCAACCTAAGAAGAGAGCTTTGAAAGATTAATGCAAGTGATCTATTTAGACGAAAAGTATGACACAAAGCTACTCGAATTTCAAGAATATGCCCATTCTAAGTCTTATCCAATGGCATATTTCAATTTTTGCTAACTAAAGCTCGATAGAAATTATACTAATTTTGCATGATTTCAACAAAAGCATTACTTAGCGCCAATTTCTAGACTGAGAAACAAAAGCCAATCCAAAAGGATCATATGGATATACTAGAGTTCAACCTAGTCAACACTTTGGGAAGCTACAGGACCATTAGAGAAGTCCTCATGCTCAAACATCTCTTTTAAAAGCAAATTTTTAATTAAAGCTTATGAGGCGGGGTATATAGAGAGTTAGGCCTAGTAAAGCACATCCTTGACTAGGCGCCAATCGAAACAAAGGCTTCTAAGCTTCATTCTCCTTCCTTAAGCTCTAGTTGCATTTTTCAGTTGTATTGACTCAAGCCATTAGCAACCATCTCCAAGCAAGCTTAAAAGAGTGGTTTTGTCATACTCTTCATTCCAAGTTCATCCCAAGTGCAATGGGAAGCAGTCTCATGAATGAAGTGTGTTGAGTTCAATTTACTGCATAAATGAAGTCAGAAATTTGTATTTTCCGCTTAGATTTACTGTGAGCATCATTGAGGATTCTAGAATGAAACAATGTAGCTAGCCCAGGTTGCTCTAGGGACTCTGGTAAAGAAACCCATTATTTCACTTAATCATGGCATAAGCATCTAATAAAGAAATCTAGCAAGTAAAAGCTAAGTTTCATCAAGTTTTCCAAGAAAGTTCAACATTAAATATACGCTAGCTTTACATGATATACCAATTGGATATGACCTGTACTATGCAATTATCTTCAGAAAAAGTAGCTAGGTGCAACCTATCACAATTTTATCATTTGCATAATAGAGAAAGATCATAGATGAAAAACAAGTCTATATATGCAATGCAAGAAAGTTAGTTTCTAAACTCCCCCTCAACAAATGAGTCAGTTAAAGCACAAAATCTAATTCAAGTTGAGTAATTAGCAATTTTAGATTCCAAAAGATGAAATGGACTCAAGCTGAAACATTTCAGAAGCTACTGAAATGAGGAGAAGGAATCAAAGAAAGCTGACAAATGGATAATCAATGAGCATGGATAAGATGAAAGAGAAACACTAACCACTCGGACTACGCTCCTCACTTCCCATGCATGACTATATAGGAAAGCTGCATCTCAACTCCCAATCCAGGAGCAAACACAGACCACAACTCTATCCGAGGGGGCCCAACACATGCCAAGACCTAAAAGGCTGTGAACAGGTAAACTCAAGCGAGAACAAGAGAAGAATAGCACACCCTAAGCATAAGGTAGAGAGGTCCATCTGCAGAGGCATGCTAGAAGTCTAGGTGAAGTGGACTCAATCAAGGTAGAAAACTATCCCATAGATACGCCCGGAGGAAAAGAGCAATGCTGAATATACACTTATGAATGCACACGCAAGCTCCCCCTCAATATATGCCATATGGGCTCCATAATCCCAAGCTCCTCCTCTCAGGGCAACAAATGCAGGAGCTATCCAAAGAGGCTTGGTAGAAAATGTGTGTAGTGTTAGTGGTCACTCTCCACAAAGCTGAAGCACTATATCATCCTTCTCTCACATGGTCTTTCTAAGAGAAGTGATATTGTGATATCAATCACTACACCACAACCTGCAGCTTTGAGGCACTCATTCTGCTTAAGGAAAAATGGCTTTCAAGGGGCAAATCCTCACGCCGAGGAATTATTTTTTGCCGACACCACGAGTCTGCCATAAACCAGTGCCATTAGAGACCCGTACCCGTCCACTAGTGTCTTTGCAGAGCAGACATCGTTTCTACCACGACAGATGGTTTGACACTATTTTGTCCGATTTTCTCCGGCAAACATATTATTATTACCGACAGATAGTTCATTTCCATGACAGACGTGTAATTGCCAGGCAGTTGATGTAGCTATTACCGACAGACTACTTTGACGCCTAGTTGAGTAATTACCGACAAACAGTTTGCCGTTATATAGGTCCCAGAAATCTTGTAATATGTGATTTACCGACAATTGACAGTTTGCCGTTACATAGGTCCCAAGAAATCCAGGTATTATGTGCTAATGCTAAAAAATTACTGACATACAGCTTGAGTATGTATATTT